>OU744319.1:66399670-66516833 GCA_916610145.1 Eristalis arbustorum
AACCACTGCTTGATTTCGGGGTCAAAATCTCAATGTTGCCGGACGCCCCGCAAACTCTCAGGATCTGTTAATACACACACCAGGACATGCAAAAAGGTGTGGCAAGTCATAGGTAGCCCTAATACGGCCGCTGTGGCAGTTGGAAGATGAGGCATGAAATCCTTCAAAAATGCCTTACTAACTAACCACTGCTTGGATTTTGGGGTCAAAATCTCAATGTTGCCGGACGCCCCCCAAACTCTCAGGATCTGTTAATGCACACACCAGGACATGCAGCAAGGTGTGCGCAAGTCATAGGTAGCCCTAATACGGCCGCTGTGGCAGTTGGAAGATGAGGCATGAAATCCTGTCAAAAATGCCTTACTAACGACTGCTTGGATTTTGGGGTCAAAATCTCAATGTTTGCCGGACGCCCCCCAAACTCTCAGGATCTGTTAATACACACACCAGGACATGCAAAAAGGTGTGCGCAAGTCATAGGTAGCCCTAATACGGCCGCTGTGGCAGTTGGAAGATGAGGCATGAAATCCTTCAAAAATGCCTTACTAACCCACTGCTTGGATTTTGGGGTCAAAATCTCAATGTTGCCGGACGCCCCCCAAACTCTCAGGATCTGTTAATACACACACCAGGACATGCAAAAAGGTGTGCGCAAGTCATAGGTAGCCCTAATACGGCCGCTGTGGCAGTTGGAAGATGAGGCATGAAATCCATCAAAAATGCCTTACTAACCACTGCTTGGATTTTGGGGTCAAAATCTCAATGTTGCCGGACGCCGCCCCAAACTCTCAGGATCTGTTAATGCACACACCAGGACATGCAGCAAGGTGTGCGCAAGTCATAGGTAGCCCTAATACGGTCCGCTGGTGGCAGTTGGAAGATGAGGCATGAAATCCTTCAAAAATGCCTTACTAACCACTGCTTGGATTTTGGGGTCAAAATCTCAATGTTGCCGGACGCCCCCAAACTCTCAGGATCTGTTAATGCACACACCAGGACATGCAGCAAGGTGTGCGCAAGTCATATGTAGCCCTAATACGGCCGCTGTGGCAGTTGGAAGATGAGGCATGAAATCCTTCAAAAATGCCTTACTAACCACTGCTTGGATCTTGGTGGTCAAAAATCTCAATGTTGCCGGACGCCCCCCAAACTCTCAGGATCTGTTAATACACACACCAGGACATGCAGAAAGGTGTGCGCAAGTCATAGGTAGCCCTAATACGGCCGCTGTGGCAGTTGGAAGATGAGGCATGAAATCCTTCAAAAATGCCTTACTAACCACTGCTTGGATCTTGGGGTCAAATCTTCAATGTTGCCGGACGCCCCCAAACTCTCAGGATCTGTTAATTGACACACACCAGGACATGCAAAAAGGTGTGCGCAAGTCATAGGTAGCCCTAATACGGCCGCTGTGGCAGTTGGAAGATGAGGCATGAAAAAAAAACTGCTTGGATTTTGGGGTCAAATCTCAATGTTGCCGGACGCCCCCCAACTCTCAGGATCTGTTAATACACCCACCAGGACATGCAGAAAGGTGTGCGCAAGTCAACAGGTAAGCCCTATACGGCCGCTGTGGCAGTTGGAAGATGAGGCATTGAAATCCTTCAAAAATGCCTTACTAACCACTGCTTGGATTTTGGGTCAAAATCTCAATGTTGCCGGACGCCCCCCAAAACTCTCAGGATCTGTTAATACACCCACCAGGACATGCAGAAAGGTTGTGCGCAAGTCATAGGTAGCCCTAATACGGCCGCTGTGGCAGTTGGAAGATGAGGCATGAAAAAAAAACTGCTTGGATTTTTGGTGGTCAAAATCTCAATGTTGCCGGACGCGCCCCCAAACTCTCAGGATCTGTTTAATACACACACCAGGACATGCAAAAAGGTGTGCGCAAGTCATAGGTAGCCCTAATACGGCCGCTGTGGCAGTTGGAAGATGAGGCATGAAATCCTTCAAAAATGCCTTACTAACCACTGCTTGGATTTTGGGGTCAAAATCTCAATGTTGCCGGACGCCCCCCAAACTCCAGGGTCTGTTAATACGCACACCAGGACATGCAAAAAGGTGTGCGCAAGTCATAGGTAGCCCTAATACGGCCGCTGTGGCAGTTGGAAGATGAGGCATGAAATCTTCAAAAATGCTCTTACTAACCACTGCTTGGATTTCGGGATCAAATCTCAATGTTGCCGGACGCCCCCCAAACTCTCAGGATCTGTTAATACACACACCAGGACATGCAAAAAAGGTGTGCGCAAGTCATAGGTAGCCCTAATACGGCCGCTGTGGCAGTTGGAAGATGAGGCATGAAAAAAAAACTGCTTGGATTTTGGGTCAAAATCTCAATGTTGCCGGACGCCCCCCAAACTCTCAGGATCTGTTAATACACCCACCAGGACATGCAGAAAGGTGTGCGCAATGTCATAGGTAGCCCTAATACGGCCGCTGTGGCAGTTGGAAGATGAGGCATGAAATCCTTCAAAAATGCCTTACTAACCACTGCTTGGATTTTGGGGTCAAAATCTCAATGTTTGCCGGACGCCCCCCAAACTCTCAGGATCTGTTAACACACACACCAGGACATGCAAAAAGGTGTGCGCAAGTCATAGGTAGCCCTACACTGCTTGGATTTTGGGGTCAAAATCTCAATGTTGCCGGACGCCAACCAAACTCTCAGGATCTGTTAATACACACACCAGGACATGCAAAAATGTGTGCGCAAGTCATAGGTAGCCCTAATACGGCCGCTGTGGCAGTTGGAAGATGAGGCATGAAATCCTTCAAAAATGCCTTACTAACCACTGCTTGGATTTCGGGGTCAAAAACTCAATGTTGCCGGACGCCCCCCAAACTCTCAGGATCTGTTAATACACCCACCAGGACATGCAGAAAGGGTGTGCGCAAGTCATAGGTAGCCCTAATACGGCCGCTGTGGCAGTTGGAAGATGAGGCATGAAATCCTTCAAAAATGCCTTACTAACCACTGCTTGGATTTTGGGGTCAAAATCTCAATGTTGCCGGACGCCCCCCAAACTCACAGGATCTGTTAACACACACACCAAGGACATGCAAAAATGTCTGTGCGCAAGTCATAGGTAGCCCTAATACGGCCGCTGTGGGCAGTTGGAAGATGAGGCATGAAATCCTTCAAAAATGCCTTACTAACCACTGCTTGGATTTCGGGGTCAAAATCTCAATGTTTGCCGGACGCCCCCCCCCAAACTCTCAGGATCTGTTAATACACCCACCAGGACATGCAGAAAGGTGTGCGCAAGTCATAGGTAGCCCTAATACGGCCGCTGTGGCAGTTGGAAGATGAGGGCATGAAATCCTTCAAAATGCCTTACTAACCACTGCTTGGATTTTGGGGTCAAAATCTCAATGTTGCCGGACCCCCCAAACTCCCAGGATCTGTTAATACGCACTCCAGCACATGCAAAAAGGTGTGCGCAAGTCATAGGTAGCCCTAATACGGCCGCTGTGGCAGTTGGAAGATGAGGCATGAAATCCTTCAAAAATGCCTTACTAACCACTGCTTGGATTTTGGGGTCAAAATCTCAATGTTGCCGGACGCCCCCCAAACTCTCAGGATCTGTTAACACACACACCAGGACATGCAAAAAGGTGTGCGCAAGTCATAGGTAGCCCTACACTGCTTGGATTTTGGGGTCAAAATCTCAATGTTGCCGGACGCCCCCCAAACTCTCAGGATCTGTTAATACACACACCAGGACATGCAAAAATGTGTGCGCAAGTCATAGGTATCCCTAATACGGCCGCTGTGGCAGTTGGAAGATGAGGCATGAAATCCTTCAAAAATGCCTTACTAACCACTGCTTGGATTTCGGGGTCAAAATCTCAATGTTGCCGGACGCCCCCCAAACTCTCAGGATCTGTTAATACACACACCAGGACATGCAAAACTGTGTGCGCAAGTCATAGGTAGCCCTAATACGGCCGCTGTGGCAGTTGGAAGATGAGGCATGAAATCCTTCAAAAATTCCTTACTAACCACTGCTTGGATCTTGGGGTCAAAATCTCAATGTTGCCGGACGCCCCCCAAACTCCCAGGATCTGTTAATACACACACCAGGACATGCAAAAAGGTGTGCGCAAGTCATAGGTAGCCCTAATACGGCCGCGTGTGGCAGTTGGAAGATGAGGCATGAAATCCTTCAAAAATGCCTTACTAACCACTGCTTGGATTTTGGGGTCAAAATCTCAATGTTGCCGGACGTCCCCCAAAACTCTCAGGATCTGTTAATACACACACCAGGACATGCAAAAAGGTTGTGCGCAAGTCATAGGTAGCCCTAATACGGCCGCTGTGGCAGTTGGAAGATGAGGCATGAAATCCTTCAAAAATGCCTTACTAACCACTGCTTGGATCTTGGGGTCAAAATCTCAATGTTGCCGGACGCCCCCCAAACTCCCAGGATCTGTTAATACGCACACCAGGACATGCAAAAAGGTGTGCGCAAGTCATAGGTAGCCCTAATACGGCCGCTGTGGCAGTTGGAAGATGAGGCATGAAAAAAAAACTGCTTGGATTTTGGGGTCAAAATCTCAATGTTGCCGGACGCCCCCCAAACTCTCAGGATCTGTTAACACACACACCAGGACATGCAAAAAGGTGTGCGCAAGTCATAGGTAGCCCTACACTGCTTGGATTTTGGGGTCAAAATCTCAATGTTGCCGGACGCCCCCCAAACTCTCAGGATCTGTTAATACACACACCAGGACATGCAAAAATGTGTGCGCAAGTCATAGGTAGCCCTAATACGGCCGCTGTGGCAGTTGGAAGATGAGGCATGAAATCCTTCAAAAAATGCCTTACTAACCACTGCTTGGATTTCGGGGTCAAAATCTCAATGTTGCCGGACGCCCCCCAAACTCTCAGGATCTGTTAATACACCCACCAGGACATGCAGAAAGGTGTGCGCAAGTCATAGGTAGCCCTAATACGGCCGCTGTGGCAGTTGGAAGATGAGGCATGAAATCCTTCAAAATGCCTTACTAACCACTGCTTGGATTTTGGGGTCAAAATCTCAATGTTGCCGGACCCCCCCAAACTCCCAGGATCTGTTAATACGCACTCCAGCACATGCAAAAAGGTGTGCGCAAGTCATAGGTAGCCCTAATACGGCCGCTGTGGCAGTTGGAAGATGAGGCATGAAATCCTTCAAAAATTCCTTACTAACCACTGCTTGGATCTTGGGGTCAAAATCTCAATGTTGCCGGACGCCCCCCAAACTCCCAGGATCTGTTAATACACACACCAGGACATGCAAAAAGGTGTGCGCAAGTCATAGGTAGCCCTAATACGGCCGCTGTGGCAGTTGGAAGATGAGGCATGAAATCCTTCAAAAATGCCTTACTAACCACTGCTTGGATTTTGGGGTCAAAATCTCAATGTTGCCGGACGTCCCCCAAACTCTCAGGATCTGTTAATACACACACCAGGTCATGCAAAAAGGTGTGCGCAAGTCATAGGTAGCCCTAATACGGCCGCTGTGGCAGTTGGAAGATGAGGCATGAAATCCTTCAAAAATGCCTTACTAACCACTGCTTGGATCTTGGGGTCAAAATCTCAATGTTGCCGGACGCCCCCCCAAACTCCCAGGATCTGTTAATACGCACACCAGGACATGCAAAAAGGTGTGCGCAAGTCATAGGTAGCCCTAATACGGCCGCTGTGGCAGTTGGAAGATGAGGCATGAAAAAAAAACTGCTTGGATTTTGGGGTCAAAATCTCAATGTTGCCGGACGCCCCCCAAACTCTCAGGATCTGTTAATACACACACCAGGACATGCAAAAAGGTGTGCGCAAGTCATAGGTAGCCCTAATACGGCCGCTGTGGCAGTTGGAAGATGAGGCATGAAATCCTTCAAAAATGCCTTACTAACCACTGCTTGGATTTTGGGGTCAAAATCTCAATGTTGCCGGACGCCCCCCCAAACTCCCAGGATCTGTTAATACGCACACCAGGACATGCAAAAAGGTGTGCGCAAGTCATAGGTAGCCCTAATACGGCCGCTGTGGCAGTTGGAAGATGAGGCATGAAATCCTTCAAAAATGCCTTACTAACCACTGCTTGGATTTCGGGGTCAAAATCTCAATGTTGCCGGACGCCCCCCAAACTCTCAGGATCTGTTAATACACCCACCAGGACATGCAGATAGGTGTGCGCAAGTCATAGGTAGCCCTAATACGGCCGCTGTGGCAGTTGGAAGATGAGGCATGAAATCCTTCAAAAATGCCTTACTAACCACTGCTTGGATTTTGGGGTCAAAATCTCAATGTTGCCGGACGCCCCCCAAACTCTCAGGATCTGTTAATACACACACCAGGACATGCAGAAAGGTGTGCGCAAGTCATAGGTAGCCCTAATACGGCCGCTGTGGCAGTTGGAAGATGAGGCATGAAATCCTTCAAAAATGCCTTACTAACCACTGCTTGGATTTCGGGGTCAAAATCTCAATGTTGCCGGACGCCCCCCAAACTCTCAGGATCTGTTAATACACACACCAGGACATGCAAAAAGGTGTGCGCAAGTCATAGGTAGCCCTAATACGGCCGCTGTGGCAGTTGGAAGATGAGGCATGAAAAAAAAACTGCTTGGATTTTGGGGTCAAAATCTCAATGTTGCCGGACGCCCCCCAAACTCTCAGGATCTGTTAATACACACACCAGGACATGCAAAAAGGTGTGCGCAAGTCATAGGTAGCCCTAATACGGCCGCTGTGGCAGTTGGAAGATGAGGCATGAAATCCTTCAAAAATGCCTTACTAACCACTGCTTGGATCTTGGGGTCAAAATCTCAATGTTGCCGGACGCCCCCCAAACTCCCAGGATCTGTTAATACGCACACCAGGACATGCAAAAAGGTGTGCGCAAGTCATAGGTAGCCCTAATACGGCCGCTGTGGCAGTTGGAAGATGAGGCATGAAATCCTTCAAAAATGCCTTACTAACCACTGCTTGGATCTTGGGGTCAAAATCTCAATGTTGCCGGACGCCCCCCAAACTCCCAGGATCTGTTAATACGCACACCAGGACATGCAAAAAGGTGTGCGCAAGTCATAGGTAGCCCTAATACGGCCGCTGTGGCAGTTGGAAGATGAGGCATGAAATCCTTCAAAAATGCCTTACTAACCACTGCTTGGATTTCGGGGTCAAAATCTCAATGTTGCCGGACGCCCCCCAAACTCTCAGGATCTGTTAATACACCCACCAGGACATGCAGAAAGGTGTGCGCAAGTCATAGGTAGCCCTAATACGGCCGCTGTGGCAGTTGGAAGATGAGGCATGAAATCCTTCAAAAATGCCTTACTAACCACTGCTTGGATTTCGGGGTCAAAATCTCAATGTTGCCGGACGCCCCCCAAACTCTCAGGATCTGTTAATACACCCACCAGGACATGCAGAAAGGTGTGCGCAAGTCATAGGTAGCCCTAATACGGCCGCTGTGGCAGTTGGAAGATGAGGCATGAAATCCTTCAAAAATGCCTTACTAACCACTGCTTGGATTTTGGGGTCAAAATCTCAATGTTGCCGGACGCCCCCCAAACTCTCAGGATCTGTTAACACACACACCAGGACATGCAAAAAGGTGTGCGCAAGTCATAGGTAGCCCTACACTGCTTGGATTTTGGGGTCAAAATCTCAATGTTGCCGGACGCCCCCCAAACTCTCAGGATCTGTTAATACACACACCAGGACATGCAAAAATGTGTGCGCAAGTCATAGGTAGCCCTAATACGGCCGCTGTGGCAGTTGGAAGATGAGGCATGAAATCCTTCAAAAATGCCTTACTAACCACTGCTTGGATTTTGGGGTCAAAATCTCAATGTTGCCGGACGCCCCCCAAACTCTCAGGATCTGTTAATACACACACCAGGACATGCAGAAAGGTGTGCGCAAGTCATAGGTAGCCCTAATACGGCCGCTGTGGCAGTTGGAAGATGAGGCATGAAATCCTTCAAAAATGCCTTACTAACCACTGCTTGGATTTTGGGGTCAAAATCTCAATGTTGCCGGACGCCCCCCAAACTCTCAGGATCTGTTAATACACACACCAGGACATGCAGAAAGGTGTGCGCAAGTCATAGGTAGCCCTAATACGGCCGCTGTGGCAGTTGGAAGATGAGGCATGAAATCCTTCAAAAATGCCTTACTAACCACTGCTTGGATCTTGGGGTCAAAATCTCAATGTTGCCGGACGCCCCCCAAACTCCCAGGATCTGTTAATACGCACACCAGGACATGCAAAAAGGTGTGCGCAAGTCATAGGTAGCCCTAATACGGCCGCTGTGGCAGTTGGAAGATGAGGCATGAAATCCTTCAAAAATGCTCAACTAACCACTGCTTGGATTTCGGGGTCAAAATCTCAATGTTGCCGGACGCCCCCCAAACTCTCAGGATCTGTTAATACACCCACCAGGACATGCAGAAAGGTGTGCGCAAGTCATAGGTAGCCCTAATACGGCCGCTGTGGCAGTTGGAAGATGAGGCATGAAATCCTTCAAAAATGCCTTACTAACCACTGCTTGGATTTTGGGGTCAAAATCTCAATGTTGCCGGACCCCCCCAAACTCCCAGGATCTGTTAATACGCACACCAGGACATGCAAAAAGGTGTGCGCAAGTCATAGGTAGCCCTAATACGGCCGCTGTGGCAGTTGGAAGATGAGGCATGAAATCCTTCAAAAATGCCTTACTAACCACTGCTTGGATTTTGGGGTCAAAATCTCAATGTTGCCGGACGCCCCCCAAACTCTCAGGATCTGTTAATACACCCACCAGGACATGCAGAAAGGTGTGCGCAAGTCATAGGTAGCCCTAATACGGCCGCTGTGGCAGTTGGAAGATGAGGCATGAAATCCTTCAAAAATGCCTTACTAACCACTGCTTGGATTTTGGGGTCAAAATCTCAATGTTGCCGGACGCCCCCCAAACTCTCAGGATCTGTTAATACACACACCAGGACATGCAGAAAGGTGTGCGCAAGTCATAGGTAGCCCTAATACGGCCGCTGTGGCAGTTGGAAGATGAGGCATGAAATCCTTCAAAAATGCCTTACTAACCACTGCTTGGATTTTGGGGTCAAAATCTCAATGTTGCCGGACCCCCCCAAACTCCCAGGATCTGTTAATACGCACACCAGGACATGCAAAAAGGTGTGCGCAAGTCATAGGTAGCCCTAATACGGCCGCTGTGGCAGTTGGAAGATGAGGCATGAAATCCTTCAAAAATGCCTTACTAACCACTGCTTGGATTTTGGGGTCAAAATCTCAATGTTGCCGGACGCCCCCCAAACTCTCAGGATCTGTTAATACGCACACCAGGACATGCAAAAAGGTGTGCGCAAGTCATAGGTAGCCCTAATACGGCCGCTGTGGCAGTTGGAAGATGAGGCATGAAATCCTTCAAAAATGCTCAACTAACCACTGCTTGGATTTTGGGGTCAAAATCTCAATGTTGCCGGACGCCCCCCAAACTCTCAGGATCTGTTAATACACCCACCAGGACATGCAGAAAGGTGTGCGCAAGTCATAGGTAGCCCTAATACGGCCGCTGTGGCAGTTGGAAGATGAGGCATGAAATCCTTCAAAAATGCTCAACTAACCACTGCTTGGATTTTGGGGTCAAAATCTCAATGTTGCCGGACGCCCCCCAAACTCTCAGGATCTGTTAATACACCCACCAGGACATGCAGAAAGGTGTGCGCAAGTCATAGGTAGCCCTAATACGGCCGCTGTGGCAGTTGG
Source organism: Eristalis arbustorum (assembly GCA_916610145.1). Taxonomy (NCBI): domain Eukaryota; kingdom Metazoa; phylum Arthropoda; class Insecta; order Diptera; family Syrphidae; genus Eristalis; species Eristalis arbustorum. The sequence goes on from OU744319.1 coordinate 66,409,437, forward strand.
AAGATGAGGCATGAAATCCTTCAAAAATGCCTTACTAACCACTGCTTGGATTTTGGGGTCAAAATCTCAATGTTGCCGGACGCCCCCCAAACTCTCAGGATCTGTTAATACACCCACCAGGACATGCAGAAAGGTGTGCGCAAGTCATAGGTAGCCCTAATACGGCCGCTGTGGCAGTTGGAAGATGAGGCATGAAATCCTTCAAAAATGCCTTACTAACCACTGCTTGGATTTTGGGGTCAAAATCTCAATGTTGCCGGACCCCCCCAAACTCCCAGGATCTGTTAATACGCACACCAGCACATGCAAAAAGGTGTGCGCAAGTCATAGGTAGCCCTAATACGGCCGCTGTGGCAGTTGGAAGATGAGGCATGAAATCCTTCAAAAATTCCTTACTAACCACTGCTTGGATCTTGGGGTCAAAATCTCAATGTTGCCGGACGCCCCCCAAACTCTCAGGATCTGTTAATACACACACCAGGACATGCAAAAAGGTGTGCGCAAGTCATAGGTAGCCCTAATACGGCCGCTGTGGCAGTTGGAAGATGAGGCATGAAATCCTTCAAAAATGCCTTACTAACCACTGCTTGGATTTTGGGGTCAAAATCTCAATGTTGCCGGACGCCCCCCAAACTCTCAGGATCTGTTAATACACACACCAGGACATGCAAAAAGGTGTGCGCAAGTCATAGGTAGCCCTAATACGGCCGCTGTGGCAGTTGGAAGATGAGGCATGAAATCCTTCAAAAATGCCTTACTAACCACTGCTTGGATTTTGGGGTCAAAATCTCAATGTTGCCGGACCCCCCCAAACTCCCAGGATCTGTTAATACGCACACCAGGACATGCAAAAAGGTGTGCGCAAGTCATAGGTAGCCCTAATACGGCCGCTGTGGCAGTTGGAAGATGAGGCATGAAATCCTTCAAAAATGCCTTACTAACCACTGCTTGGATTTTGGGGTCAAAATCTCAATGTTGCCGGACGCCCCCCAAACTCTCAGGATCTGTTAATACATCCACCAGGACATGCAGAAAGGTGTGCGCAAGTCATAGGTAGCCCTAATACGGCCGCTGTGGCAGTTGGAAGATGAGGCATGAAATCCTTCAAAAATGCCTTACTAACCACTGCTTGGATTTTGGGGTCAAAATCTCAATGTTGCCGGACCCCCCCAAACTCCCAGGATCTGTTAATACGCACACCAGGACATGCAAAAAGGTGTGCGCAAGTCATAGGTAGCCCTAATACGGCCGCTGTGGCAGTTGGAAGATGAGGCATGAAATCCTTCAAAAATGCCTTACTAACCACTGCTTGGATTTTGGGGTCAAAATCTCAATGTTGCCGGACGCCCCCCAAACTCTCAGGATCTGTTAATACACCCACCAGGACATGCAGAAAGGTGTGCGCAAGTCATAGGTAGCCCTAATACGGCCGCTGTGGCAGTTGGAAGATGAGGCATGAAATCCTTCAAAAATGCCTTACTAACCACTGCTTGGATTTTGGGGTCAAAATCTCAATGTTGCCGGACCCCCCCAAACTCCCAGGATCTGTTAATACGCACACCAGCACATGCAAAAAGGTGTGCGCAAGTCATAGGTAGCCCTAATACGGCCGCTGTGGCAGTTGGAAGATGAGGCATGAAATCCTTCAAAAATTCCTTACTAACCACTGCTTGGATCTTGGGGTCAAAATCTCAATGTTGCCGGACGCCCCCCAAACTCCCAGGATCTGTTAATACACACACCAGGACATGCAAAAAGGTGTGCGCAAGTCATAGGTAGCCCTAATACGGCCGCTGTGGCAGTTGGAAGATGAGGCATGAAATCCTTCAAAAATGCCTACTAGCCACTGCTTGGATTTTGGGGTCAAAATCTCAATGTTGCCGGACGCCCCCCAAACTCTCAGGATCTGTTAATACACACACCAGGACATGCAAAAAGGTGTGCGCAAGTCATAGGTAGCCCTAATACGGCCGCTGTGGCAGTTGGAAGATGAGGCATGAAATCCTTCAAAAATGCCTTACTAACCACTGCTTGGATTTTGGGGTCAAAATCTCAATGCTGCCGGACGCCACCCAAACTCTCAGGATCTGTTAATACACACACCAGGACATGCAAAATGGTGTGCGCAAGTCATAGGTAGCCCTAATACGGCCGCTGTGGCAGTTGGACCCAAAATCCAACCAGTGTAGGGCTACCTATGACTTGCGCACACCTTTTTGCTTGTCCTGGTGTGTGTGTTAACAGATCCTGAGAGTTTGGGGGGCGTCCGGCAACATTGAGATTTTGACCCCAAAATCCAAGCAGTGGTTAGTAAGGCATTTTTGAAGGATTTCATGCCTCATCTTCCAACTGCCACAGCGGCCGTATTAGGGCTACCTATGACTTGCGCACACCTTTTTGCATGTCCTGGTGTGTGTATTAACAGATCCTGAGAGTTTGGGGGGCGTCCGGCAACATTGAGATTTTGACCCCAAAATCCAAGCAGTGTAGGGCTACCTATGACTTGCGCACACCTTTTTGCATGTCCTGGTGTGTGTATTAACAGATCCTGAGAGTTTGGGGGGCGTCCGGCAACATTGAGATTTTGACCCCAAAATCCAAGCAGTGGTTAGTAAGGCATTTTTGAAAGATTTCATGCCTCATCTTCCAACTGCCACAGCGGCCGTATTAGGGCTACCTATGACTTGCGCACACCTTTTTGCATGTCCTGGTGTGTGTATTAACAGATCCTGAGAGTTTGGGGGGCGTCCGGCAACATTGAGATTTTGACCCCAAAATCCAAGCAGTGGTTAGTAAGGCATTTTTGAAGGATTTCATGCCTCATCTTCCAACTGCCACAGCGGCCGTATTAGGGCTACCTATGACCTGCGCACACCTTTTTGCATGTCCTGGTGTGTGTATTAACAGATCCTGAGAGTTTGGGGGGCGTCCGGCAACATTGAGATTTTGACCCCAAAATCCAAGCAGTGGTTAGTAAGGCATTTTTGAAGGATTTCATGCCTCATCTTCCAACTGCCACAGCGGCCGTATTAGGGCTACCTATGACCTGCGCACACCTTTTTGCATGTCCTGGTGTGTGTATTAACAGATCCTGAGAGTTTGGGGGGCGTCCGGCAACATTGAGATTTTGACCCCAAAATCCAAGCAGTGGTTAGTAAGGCATTTTTGAAGGATTTCATGCCTCATCTTCCAACTGCCACAGCGGCCGTATTAGGGCTACCTATGACTTGCGCACACCTTTTTGCATGTCCTGGTGTGTGTATTAACAGATCCTGAGAGTTTGGGGGGCGTCTGGCAACATTGAGATTTTGACCCCGAAATCCAAGCAGTGGTTAGTAAGGCATTTTTGAAGGATTTCATGCCTCATCTTCCAACTGCCACAGCGGCCGTATTAGGGCTACCTATGACTTGCGCACACCTTTTTGCATGTCCTGGTGTGTGTATCAACAGATCCTGAGAGTTTGGGGGGCGTCCGGCAACATTGAGATTTTGACCCCGAAATCCAAGCAGTGGTTAGTAAGGCATTTTTGAAGGATTTCATGCCTCATCTTCCAACTGCCACAGCGGCCGTATTAGGGCTACCTATGACTTGCGCACACCTTTTTGCATGTCCTGGTGTGTGTATTAACAGATCCTGAGAGTTTGGGGGCGTCCGGCAACATTGAGATTTTGACCCCAAAATCCAAGCAGTGGTTAGTAAGGCATTTTTGAAGGATTTCATGCCTCATCTTCCAACTGCCACAGCGGCCGTATTAGGGCTACCTATGACTTGCGCACACCTTTTCGCATGTCCTGGTGTGTGTATTAACAGATCCTGAGAGTTTGGGGGGCGTCCGGCAACATTGAGATTTTGACCCCAAAATCCAAGCAGTGGTTAGTAAGGCATTTTTGAAGGATTTCATGCCTCATCTTCCAACTGCCACAGCGGCCGTATTAGGGCTACCTATGACTTGCGCACACCTTTTTGCATGTCCTGGTGTGTGTATTAACAGATCCTGGGAGTTTGGGGGGCGTCCGGCAACATTGAGATTTTGACCCCAAGATCCAAGCAGTGGTTAGTAAGGAATTTTTGAAGGATTTCATGCCTCATCTTCCAACTGCCACAGCGGCCGTATTAGGGCTACCTATGACTTGCGCACACCTTTCTGCATGTCCTGGTGGGTGTATTAACAGATCCTGAGAGTTTGGGGGGCGTCCGGCAACATTGAGATTTTGACCCCGAAATCCAAGCAGTGGTTAGTTGAGCATTTTTGAAGGATTTCATGCCTCATCTTCCAACTGCCACAGCGGCCGTATTAGGGCTACCTATGACTTGCGCACACCTTTTTGCATGTCCTGGTGTGTGTATTAACAGATCCTGAGAGTTTGGGGGGCGTCCGGCAACATTGAGATTTTGTCCCCAAAATCCAAGCAGTGGTTAGTAAGGCATTTTTGAAGGATTTCATGCCTCATCTTCCAACTGCCACAGCGACCGTATTAGGGCTACCTATGACTTGCGCACACCTTTTTGCATGTCCTGGTGTGTGTGTTAACAGATCCTGAGAGTTTGGGGGGCGTCCGGCAACATTGAGATTTTGACCCCAAAATCCAAGCAGTGGTTAGTAAGGCATTTTTGAAGGATTTCATGCCTCATCTTCCAACTGCCACAGCGGCCGTATTAGGGCTACCTATGACTTGCGCACACCTTTTTGCATGTCCTGGTGTGTGTATTAACAGATCCTGAGAATTTGGGGGGCGTCCGGCAACATTGAGATTTTGACCCCAAAATCCAAGCAGTGGTTAGTAAGGCATTTTTGAAGGATTTCATGCCTCATCTTCCAACTGCCACAGCGGCCGTATTAGGGCTACCTATGACTTGCGCACACCTTTTTGCATGTCCTGGTGTGTGTATTAACAGATCCTGAGAGTTTGGGGGGCGTCCGGCAACATTGAGATTTTGACCCCAAAATCCAAGCAGTGGTTAGTAAGGCATTTTTGAAGGATTTCATGCCTCATTTTCCAACTGCCACAGCGGCCGTATTAGGGCTACCTATGACTTGCGCACACCTTTCTGCATGTCCTGGTGGGTGTATTAACAGATCCTGAGAGTTTGGGGGGCGTCCGGCAACATTGAGATTTTGACCCCGAAATCCAAGCAGTGGTTAGTAAGGCATTTTTGAAGGATTTCATGCCTCATCTTCCAACTGCCACAGCGGCCGTATTAGGGCTACCTATGACTTGCGCACACCTTTTTGCATGTCCTGGTGTGTGTATTAACAGATCCTGAGAGTTTGGGGGGCGTCCGGCAACATTGAGATTTTGACCCCGAAATCCAAGCAGTGGTTAGTAAGGCATTTTTGAAGGATTTCATGCCTCATCTTCCAACTGCCACAGCGGCCGTATTAGGGCTACCTATGACTTGCGCACACCTTGCTGCATGTCCTGGTGTGTGCATTAACAGATCCTGAGAGTTTGGGGGGCGTCCGGCAACATTGAGAATTTGACCCCAAAATCCAAGCAGTGGTTAGTAAGGCATTTTTGAAGGATTTCATGCCTCATCTTCCAACTGCCACAGCGGCCGTATTAGGGCTACCTATGACTTGCGCACACCATTTCGCATGTCCTGGTGAGTGTATTAACAGATCCTGAGAGTTTGGGGGGCGTCCGACAACATTGAGATTTTGACCCCAAAATCCAAGCAGTGGTTAGTAAGGCATTTCTGAAGGATTTCATGCCTCATCTTCCAACTGCCACAGCGGCCGTATTAGGGCTACCTATGACTTGCGCACACCTTGCTGCATGTCCTGGTGTGTGCATTAACAGATCCTGAGAGTTTGGGGGGCGTCCGGCAACATTGAGATTTTGACCCCAAAATCCAAGCAGTGGTTAGTAAGGCATTTTTGAAGGATTTCATGCCTCATTTTCCAACTGCCACAGCGGCCGTATTAGGGCTACCTATGACTTGCGCACACCTTTTTGCATGTCCTGGTGTGTGTATTAACAGATCCTGGGAGTTTGGGGGGCGTCCGGCAACATTGAGATTTTGACCCCAAGATCCAAGCAGTGGTTAGTAAGGCATTTTTGAAGGATTTCATGCCTCATTTTCCAACTGCCACAGCGGCCGTATTAGGGCTACCTATGACTTGCGCACACCTTTTTGCATGTCCTGGTGTGTGTATTAACAGATCCTGGGAGTTTGGGGGGCGTCCGGCAACATTGAGATTTTGACCCCAAGATCCAAGCAGTGGTTAGTAAGGCATTTTTGAAGGATTTCATGCCTCATTTTCCAACTGCCACAGCGGCCGTATTAGGGCTACCTATGACTTGCGCACACCTTTTTGCATGTCCTGGTGTGTGTATTAACAGATCCTGAGAGTTTGGGGGGCGTCCGGCAACATTGAGATTTTGACCCCAAAATCCAAGCAGTGGTTAGTAAGGCATTTTTGAAAGATTTCATGCCTCATCTTCCAACTGCCACAGCGGCCGTATTAGGGCTACCTATGACTTGCGCACACCTTTTTGCATGTCCTGGTGTGTGTATTAACAGATCCTGAGAGTTTGGGGGGCGTCCGGCAACATTGAGATTTTGACCCCAAAATCCAAGCAGTCGTTAGTAAGGCATTTTTGAAGGATTTCATGCCTCATTTTCCAACTGCCACAGCGGCCGTATTAGGGCTACCTATGACTTGCGCACACCTTTTTGCATGTCCTGGTGTGTGTATTAACAGATCCTGAGAGTTTGGGGGGCGTCCGGCAACATTGAGATTTTGACCCCGAAATCCAAGCAGTGGTTAGTAAGGCATTTTTGAAGGATTTCATGCCTCATCTTCCGACTGCCACAGCGGCCGTATTAGGGCTACCTATGACTTGCGCACACCTTTTTGCATGTCCTGGTGTGTGTATTAACAGATCCTGAGAGTTTGGGGGGCGTCCGGCAACATTGAGATTTTGACCCCAAAATCCAAGCAGTGGTTAGTAAAGCATTTTTGAAGGATTTCATGCCTCATCTTCCAACTGCCACAGCGGCCGTATTAGGGCTACCTATGACTTGCGCACACCATTTCGCATGTCCTGGTGAGTGTATTAACAGATCCTGAGAGTTTGGGGGGCGTCCGACAACATTGAGATTTTGACCCCAAAATCCAAGCAGTCGTTAGTAAGGCATTTCTGAAGGATTTCATGCCTCATCTTCCAACTGCCACAGCGGCCGTATTAGGGCTACCTATTACTTGCGCACACCTTTTTGCATGTCCTGGTGTGTGTATTAACAGATCCTGAGAGTTTGGGGGGCGTCCGGCAACATTGAGATTTTGACCCCAAGATCCAAGCAGTGGTTAGTAAGGCATTTTTGAAGGATTTCATGCCTCATTTTCCAACTGCCACAGCGGCCGTATTAGGGCTACCTATGACTTGCGCACACCTTTTTGCATGTCCTGGTGTGTGTATTAACAGATCCTGAGAGTTTGGGGGGCGTCCGGCAACATTGAGATTTTGACCCCAAAATCCAAGCAGTGGTTAGTAAGGCATTTTTGAAGGATTTCATGCCTCATCTTCCAACTGCCACAGCGGCCGTATTAGGGCTACCTATGACTTGCGCACACCATTTCGCATGTCCTGGTGAGTGTATTAACAGATCCTGAGAGTTTGGGGGGCGTCCGACAACATTGAGATTTTGACCCCAAGATCCAAGCAGTGGTTAGTAAGGCATTTTTGAAGGATTTCATGCCTCATTTTCCAACTGCCACAGCGGCCGTATTAGGGCTACCTATGACTTGCGCACACCTTTTTGCATGTCCTGGTGTGTGTATTAACAGATCCTGAGAGTTTGGGGGGCGTCCGGCAACATTGAGATTTTGACCCCAAAATCCAAGCAGTGGTTAGTAAGGCATTTTTGAAGGATTTCATGCCTCATCTTCCAACTGCCACAGCGGCCGTATAAGGGCTAAGTATGACTTGCGCACACCTTTTTGCATGTCCTGGTGTGTGTATTAACAGATCCTGGGAGTTTGGGGGGCGTCCGGCAACATTGAGATTTTGACCCCAAAATCCAAGCAGTGGTTAGTAAGGCATTTTTGAAGGATTTCATGCCTCATTTTCCAACCGCCACAGCGGCCGTAATTGGGCTACCTATGACTTGCGCACACCTTTTTGCATGTCCTGGTGTGTGTATTAACAGATCCTGAGAGTTTGGGGGGCGTCCGGCAACATTGAGATTTTGACCCCAAAATCCAAGCAGTGGTTAGTAAGGCATTTTTGAAGGATTTCATGCCTCATCTTCCAACTGCCACAGCGGCCGTATTAGGGCTACCTATGACTTGCGCACACCTTTTTGCATGTCCTGGTGTGTGTATTAACAGATCCTGAGAGTTTGGGGGGCGTCCGGCAACATTGAGATTTTGACCCCAAAATCCAAGCAGTGGTTAGTAAGGCATTTTTGAAGGATTTCATGCCTCATCTTCCAACTGCCACAGCGGCCGTATTAGGGCTACCTATGACTTGCGCACACCTTTTTGCATGTCCTGGTGTGTGTATTAACAGATCCTGAGAGTTTGGGGGGCGTCCGGCAACATTGAGATTTTGACCCCAAAATCCAAGCAGTCGTTAGTAAGGCATTTTTGAAGGATTTCATGCCTCATTTTCCAACTGCCACAGCGGCCGTATAAGGGCTACCTATGACTTGCGCACACCTTTCTGCATGTCCTGGTGAGTATGTCAACAGATCCTGAGAGTTTGGGGGGCGTCCGGCAACATTGAGATTTTGACCCCAAAATCCAAGCAGTGGTTAGTAAGGCATTTTTGAAGGATTTCATGCCTCATCTTCCAACTGCCACAGCGGCCGTATAAGGGCTACCTATGACTTGCGCACACCTTTCTGCATGTCCTGGTGTGTGTATTAACAGATCCTGAGAGTTTGGGGGGCGTCCGGCAACATTGAGATTTTGACCCCAAAATCCAAGCAGTGGTTAGTAAGGCATTTTTGAAGGATTTCATGCCTCATCTTCCAACTGCCACAGCGGCCGTATTAGGGCTACCTATGACTTGCGCACACCTTTTTGCATGTCCTGGTGTGTGTATTAACAGATCCTGAGAGTTTGGGGGGCGTCCGGCAACATTGAGATTTTGACCCCAAAATCCAAGCAGTGGTTAGTAAGGCATTTTTGAAGGATTTCATGCCTCATCTTCCAACTGCCACAGCGGCCGTATAAGGGCTACCTATGACTTGCGCACACCTTTTTGCATGTCCTGGTGTGTGTATTAACAGATCCTGAGAGTTTGGGGGGCGTCCGGCAACATTGAGATTTTGACCCCAAAATCCAAGCAGTGGGTAGTAAGGCATTTTTGAAGGATTTCATGCCTCATCTTCCAACTGCCACAGCGGCCGTATTAGGGCTACCTATGACTTGCGCACACCTTTTTGCATGTCCTGGTGTGTGCATTAACAGATCCTGAGAGTTTGGGGGGCGTCCGGCAACATTGAGATTTTGACCCCAAAATCCAAGCAGTGGTTAGTAAGGCATTTTTGAAGGATTTCATGCCTCATCTTCCAACTGCCACAGCGGCCGTATAAGGGCTACCTATGACTTGCGCACACCTTTCTGCATGTCCTGGTGTGTGTATTAACAGATCCTGAGAGTTTGGGGGGCGTCCGGCAACATTGAGATTTTGACCCCAAAATCCAAGCAGTGGTTAGTAAGGCATTTTTGAAGGATTTCATGCCTCATCTTCCAACTGCCACAGCGGCCGTATTAGGGCTACCTATGACTTGCGCACACCTTTTTTGCATGTCCTGGTGTGTGTATTAACAGATCCTGAGAGTTTGGGGGGCGTCCGGCAACATTGAGATTTTGACCCCAAAATCCAAGCAGTCGTTAGTAAGGCATTTTTGAAGGATTTCATGCCTCATTTTCCAACTGCCACAGCGGCCGTATAAGGGCTACCTATGACTTGCGCACACCTTTCTGCATGTCCTGGTGAGTATGTCAACAGATCCTGAGAGTTTGGGGGGCGTCCGGCAACATTGAGATTTTGACCCCAAAATCCAAGCAGTGGTTAGTAAGGCATTTTTGAAGGATTTCATGCCTCATCTTCCAACTGCCACAGCGGCCGTATAAGGGCTACCTATGACTTGCGCACACCTTTCTGCATGTCCTGGTGTGTGTATTAACAGATCCTGAGAGTTTGGGGGGCGTCCGGCAACATTGAGATTTTGACCCCAAAATCCAAGCAGTGGTTAGTAAGGCATTTTTGAAGGATTTCATGCCTCATCTTCCAACTGCCACAGCGGCCGTATTAGGGCTACCTATGACTTGCGCACACCTTTTTGTATGTCCTGGTGTGTGTATTAACAGATCCTGAGAGTTTGGGGGGCGTCCGGCAACATTGAGATTTTGACCCCAAAATCCAAGCAGTGGTTAGTAAGGCATTTTTGAAGGATTTCATGCCTCATCTTCCAACTGCCACAGCGGCCGTATTAGGGCTACCTATGACTTGCGCACACCTTTTTGCATGTCCTGGTGTGTGTATTAACAGATCCTGAGAGTTTGGGGGGCGTCCGGCAACAATGAGATTTTGACCCCAAAATCCAAGCAGTGGGTAGTAAGGCATTTTTGAAGGATTTCATGCCTCATCTTCCAACTGCCACAGCGGCCGTATTAGGGCTACCTATGACTTGCGCACACCTTTTTGCATGTCCTGGTGTGTGCATTAACAGATCCTGAGAGTTTGGGGGGCGTCCGGCAACATTGAGATTTTGACCCCAAAATCCAAGCAGTGGTTAGTAAGGCATTTTTGAAGGATTTCATGCCTCATCTTCCAACTGCCACAGCGGCCGTATAAGGGCTACCTATGACTTGCGCACACCTTTCTGCATGTCCTGGTGTGTGTATTAACAGATCCTGAGAGTTTGGGGGGCGTCCGGCAACATTGAGATTTTGACCCCAAAATCCAAGCAGTGGTTAGTAAGGCATTTTTGAAGGATTTCATGCCTCATCTTCCAACTGCCACAGCGGCCGTATTAGGGCTACCTATGACTTGCGCACACCTTTTTGCATGTCCTGGTGTGTGTATTAACAGATCCTGAGAGTTTGGGGGGCGTCCGGCAACATTGAGATTTTGACCCCAAAATCCAAGCAGTGGTTAGTAAGGCATTTTTGAAGGATTTCATGCCTCATCTTCCAACTGCCACAGCGGCCGTATTAGGGCTACCTATGACTTGCGCACACCTTTTTGCATGTCCTGGTGTGTGTATTAACAGATCCTGAGAGTTTGGGGGGCGTCCGGCAACAATGAGATTTTGACCCCAAAATCCAAGCAGTGGGTAGTAAGGCATTTTTGAAGGATTTCATGCCTCATCTTCCAACTGCCACAGCGGCCGTATTAGGGCTACCTATGACTTGCGCACACCTTTCTGCATGTCCTGGTGTGTGTATTAACAGATCCTGAGAGTTTGGGGGGCGTCCGGCAACATTGAGATTTTGACCCCAAAATCCAAGCAGTGGTTAGTAAGGCATTTTTGAAGGATTTCATGCCTCATCTTCCAACTGCCACAGCGGCCGTATTAGGGCTACCTATGACTTGCGCACACCTTTTTGCATGTCCTGGTGTGTGTATTAACAGATCCTGAGAGTTTGGGGGGCGTCCGGCAACATTGAGATTTTGACCCCAAAATCCAAGCAGTGGTTAGTAAGGCATTTTTGAAGGATTTCATGCCTCATCTTCCGACTGCCACAGCGGCCGTATTAGGGCTACCTATGACTTGCGCACACCTTTTTGCATGTCCTGGTGTGTGTATTAACAGATCCTGAGAGTTTGGGGGGCGTCCGGCAACATTGAGATTTTGACCCCGAAATCCAAGCAGTGGTTAGTAAGGCATTTTTGAAGGATTTCATGCCTCATCTTCCAACTGCCACAGCGGCCGTATTAGGGCTACCTATGACTTGCGCACACCTTTTTGCATGTCCTGGTGTGTGTATTAACAGATCCTGAGAGTTTGGGGGGCGTCCGGCAACATTGAGATTTTGACCCCGAAATCCAAGCAGTGGTTAGTAAGGCATTTTTGAAGGATTTCATGCCTCATCTTCCAACTGCCACAGCGGCCGTATTAGGGCTACCTATGACTTGCGTACACCTTTTTGCATGTCCTGGTGTGTGTATTAACAGATCCTGAGAGTTTGGGGGGCGTCCGGCAACATTGAGATTTTGACCCCGAAATCCAAGCAGTGGTTAGTAAGGCATTTTTGAAGGATTTCATGCCTCATCTTCCAACTGCCACAGCGGCCGTATAAGGGCTACCTATGACTTGCGCACACCTTTTTGCATGTCCTGGTGTGTGTATTAACAGATCCTGAGAGTTTGGGGGGCGTCCGGCAACATTGAGATTTTGACCCCAAGATCCAAGCAGTGGTTAGTAAGGCATTTTTGAAGGATTTCATGCCTCATCTTCCAACTGCCACAGCGGCCGTATTAGGGCTACCTATGACTTGCGCACACCTTTTTGCATGTCCTGGTGTGTGTATTAACAGATCCTGAGAGTTTGGGGGGCGTCCGGCAACATTGAGATTTTGACTCCAAAATCCAAGCAGTGGCTAGTAGGCATTTTTGAAGGATTTCATGCCTCATCTTCCAACTGCCACAGCGGCCGTATTAGGGCTACCTATGACTTGCGCACACCTTTTTGCATGTCCTGGTGTGTGTATTAACAGATCCTGAGAGTTTGGGGGGCGTCCGGCAACATTGAGATTTTGACCCCAAAATCCAAGCAGTGTAGGGCTACCTATGACTTGCGCACACCTTTTTGCATGTCCTGGTGTGTGTATTAACAGATCCTGAGAGTTTGGGGGGCGTCCGGCAACATTGAGATTTTGACCCCAAAATCCAAGCAGTGGTTAGTAAGGCATTTTTGAAGGATTTCATGCCTCATCTTCCAACTGCCACAGCGGCCGTAGTAGGGCTACCTATGACTTGCGCACACCTTTTTGCATGTCCTGCTGTGTGTATTAACAGATCCTGAGAGTTTGGGGGGCGTCCGGCAACATTGAGATTTTGACCCCAAAATCCAAGCAGTGGTTAGTAAGGCATTTTTGAAGGATTTCATGCCTCATCTTCCAACTGCCACAGCGGCCGTATTAGGGCTACCTATGACTTGCGCACACCTTTTTGCATGTCCTGGTGTGTGTATTAACAGATCCTGAGAGTTTGGGGGGCGTCCGGCAACATTGAGATTTTGACCCCAAAATCCAAGCAGTGGTTAGTAAGGCATTTTGAAGGATTTCATGCCTCATCTTCCAACTGCCACAGCGGCCGTATTAGGGCTACCTATGACTTGCGCACACCTTTTTGCATGTCCTGGTGTGTGTATTAACAGATCCTGAGAGTTTGGGGGGCGTCCGGCAACATTGAGATTTTGACCCCGAAATCCAAGCAGTGGTTAGTAAGGCATTTTTGAAGGATTTCATGCCTCATCTTCCAACTGCCACAGCGGCCGTATTAGGGCTACCTATGACTTGCGCACACCTTTCTGCATGTCCTGGTGGGTGTATTAACAGATCCTGAGAGTTTGGGGGGCGTCCGGCAACATTGAGATTTTGACCCCAAAATCCAAGCAGTGGTTAGTAAGGCATTTTTGAAGGATTTCATGCCTCATCTTCCAACTGCCACAGCGGCCGTATTAGGGCTACCTATGACTTGCGCACACCTTTTTGCATGTCCTGGTGTGTGTATTAACAGATCCTGAGAGTTTGGGGGGCGTCCGGCAACATTGAGATTTTGACCCCAAAATCCAAGCAGTGGGTAGTAAGGCATTTTTGAAGGATTTCATGCCTCATCTTCCAACTGCCACAGCGGCCGTATTAGGGCTACCTATGACTTGCGCACACCTTTTTGCATGTCCTGGTGTGTGTATTAACAGATCCTGAGAGTTTGGGGGGCGTCCGGCAACATTGAGATTTTGACCCCAAAATCCAAGCAGTGGTTAGTAAGGCATTTTTGAAGGATATCATGCCTCATCTTCCAACTGCCACAGCGGCCGTATTAGGGCTACCTATGACTTGCGCACACCTTTTTGCATGTCCTGGTGTGTGTATTAACAGATCCTGAGAGTTTGGGGGGCGTCCGGCAACATTGAGATTTTGACCCCAAAATCCAAGCAGTGGCTAGTAGGCATTTTTGAAGGATTTCATGCCTCATCTTCCAACTGCCACAGCGGCCGTATTAGGGCTACCTATGACTTGCGCACACCTTTTTGCATGTCCTGGTGTGTGTATTAACAGATCCTGAGAGTTTGGGGGGCGTCCGGCAACATTGAGATTTTGACCCCAAAATCCAAGCAGTGGTTAGTAAGGCATTTTTGAAGGATTTCATGCCTCATCTTCCAACTGCCACAGCGGCCGTATTATTGCTACCTATGACTTGCGCACACCTTTTTGCATGTCCTGGTGTGTGTATTAACAGATCCTGAGAGTTTGGGGGGCGTCCGGCAACATTGAGATTTTGACCCCAAAATCCAAGCAGTGGTTAGTAAGGCATTTTTGAAGGATTTCATGCCTCATCTTCCAACTGCCACAGCGGCCGTATTAGGGCTACCTACGATTTGCGCACACCTTTTTGCATGTCCTGGTGTGTGTATTAACAGATCCTGAGAGTTTGGGGGGCGTCCGGCAACATTGAGATTTTGACCCCAAAATCCAAGCAGTGGTTAGTAAGGCATTTTTGAAGGATTTCATGCCTCATCTTCCAACTGCCACAGCGGCCGTATTATTGCTACCTATGACTAGCGCGAACCTTTTGGCATGTCCTGGTGTGTGTATTAACAGATCCTGAGAGTTTGGGGGGCGTCCGGCAACATTGAGATTTTGACCCCAAAATCCAAGCAGTGGTTAGTAAGGCATTTTTGAAGGATTTCATGCCTCATCTTCCAACTGCCACAGCGGCCGTATTATTGCTACCTATGACTAGCGCGAACCTTTTGGCATGTCCTGGTGTGTGTATTAACAGATCCTGAGAGTTTGGGGGGCGTCCGGCAACATTGAGATTTTGACCCCAAAATCCAAGCAGTGGTTAGTAAGGCATTTTTGAAGGATTTCATGCCTCATCTTCCAACTGCCACAGCGGCCGTATTAGGGCTACCTACGATTTGCGCACACCTTTCTGCATGTCCTGGTGTGTGCATTAACAGATCCTGAGAGTTTGGGGGGCGTCCGGCAACATTGAGATTTTGACCCCAAAATCCAAGCAGTGGTTAGTAAGGCATTTTTGAAGGATTTCATGCCTCATCTTCCAACTGCCACAGCGGCCGTATTAGGGCTACCTATGACTTGCGCGCACCTTTTTGCATGTCCTGGTGTTTGTATTAACAGATCCTGAGAGTTTGGGGGGCGTCCGGCAACATTGAGATTTTGACCCCAAAATCCAAGCAGTGGGTAGTAAGGCATTTTTGAAGGATTTCATGCCTCATCTTCCAACTGCCACAGCGGCCGTATTAGGGCTACCTATGACTTTTTTTTGACTTTTTTTGACCCCAAAATCCAAGCAGTGGTTAGTAAGGCATTTTTGAAGGATTTCATGCCTCATCTTCCAACTGCCACAGCGGCCGTATTATTGCTACCTATGACTTGCGCAGACCTTTTTGCATGTCCTGGTGTGTGTATTAAGAGATCCTGAGAGTTTGGGGGGCGTCCGGCAACATTGAGATTTTGACCCCGAAATCCAAGCAGTGGTTAGTAAGGCATTTTTTAAGGATTTCATGCCTCATCTTCCAACTGCCACAGCGGCCGTATTAGGGCTACCTATGACTTGCGCACACCTTTCTGCATGTCCTGGTGGGTGTATTAACAGATCCTGAGAGTTTGGGGGGCGTCCGGCAACATTGAGATTTTGACCCCGAAATCCAAGCAGTGGTTAGTAAGGCATTTTTGAAGGATTTCATGCCTCATCTTCCAACTGCCACAGCGGCCGTATTAGGGCTACCTATGACTTGCGCACACCTTTCTGCATGTCCTGGTGGGTGTATTAACAGATCCTGAGAGTTTGGGGGGCGTCCGGCAACATTGAGATTTTGACCCCAAAATCCAAGCAGTGGTTAGTAAGGCATTTTTGAAGGATTTCATGCCTCATCTTCCAACTGCCACAGCGGCCGTATTAGGGCTACCTATGACTTGCGCACACCTTTTTGCATGTCCTGGTGTGTGTATTAACAGATCCTGAGAGTTTGGGGGGCGTCCGGCAACATTGAGATTTTGACCCCAAAATCCAAGCAGTGGTTAGTAAGGCATTTTTGAAGGATTTCATGCCTCATCTTCCAACTGCCACAGCGGCCGTATTAGGGCTACCTATGACTTGCGCACACCTTTTTGCATGTCCTGGTGTGTGTATTAACAGATCCTGAGAGTTTGGGGGGCGTCCGGCAACATTGAGATTTTGACCCCAAGATCCAAGCAGTGGTTAGTAAGGCATTTTTGAAGGATTTCATGCCTCATCTTCCAACTGCCACAGCGGCCGTATTAGGGCTACCTATGACTTGCGCACACCTTTTTGCATGTCCCGGTGTGTGTATTAACACATCCTGAGAGTTTGGGGGGCGTCCGGCAACATTGAGATTTTGACCCCAAAATCCAAGCAGTGGTTAGTAAGGCATTTTTGAAGGATTTCATGCCTCATCTTCCAACTGCCACAGCGGCCGTATTAGGGCTACCTATGACTTGCGCACACCTTTTTGCATGTCCTGGTGTGTGTATTAACAGATCCTGAGAGTTTGGGGGGCGTCCGGCAACAATGAGATTTTGACCCCAAAATCCAAGCAGTGGTTAGTAAGGTATTTTTGAAGGATTTCATGCCTCATCTTCCAACTGCCACAGCGGCCGTATTAGGGCTACCTATGACTTGCGCACACCTTTTTGCATGTCCTGGTGTGTGTATTAACAGATCCTGAGAGTTTGGGGGGCGTCCGGCAACAATGAGATTTTGACCCCAAAATCCAAGCAGTGGTTAGTAAGGCATTTTTGAAGGATTTCATGCCTCATCTTCCAACTGCCACAGCGGCCGTATTAGGGCTACCTATGACTTGCGCACACCTTTTTGCATGTCCAGGTGTGTGTATTAACAGATCCTGAGAGTTTGGGGGGCGTCCGGCAACATTGAGATTTTGACCCCAAAATCCAAGCAGTGGTTAGTAAGGCATTTTTGAAGGATTTCATGCCTCATCTTCCAACTGCCACAGCGGCCGTAGTAGGGCTACCTATGACTTGCGCACACCTTTCTGCATGTCCTGGTGGGTGTATTAACAGATCCTGAGAGTTTGGGGGGCGTCCGGCAACATTGAGATTTTGACCCCAAAATCCAAGCAGTGGTTAGTAAGGCATTTTTGAAGGATTTCATGCCTCATCTTCCAACTGCGACAGCGGCCGTATTAGGGCTACCTATGACTTGCGCACACCTTTTTGCATGTCCTGGTGTGTGTATTAACAGATCCTGAGAGTTTGGGGGGCGTCCGGCAACATTGAGATTTTGACCCCAAAATCCAAGCAGTGGTTAGTAAGGCATTTTTGAAGGATTTCATGCCTCATCTTCCAACTGCCACAGCGGCCGTATTAGGGCTACCTACGACTTGCGCACACCTTTCTGCATGTCCTGGTGTGTGCATTAACAGATCCTGAGAGTTTGCGGGCGTCCGGCAACATTGAGATTTTGACCCCAAGATCCAAGCAGTGGTTAGTAAGGCATTTTTGAAGGATTTCATGCCTCATCTTCCAACTGCCACAGCGGCCGTATTAGGGCTACCTATGACTTGCGCACACCTTTTTGCATGTCCTGGTGTGTGTATTAACAGATCCTGAGAGTTTGGGGGGCGTCCGGCAACATTGAGATTTTGACCCCAAAATCCAAGCAGTGGTTAGTAAGGCATTTTTGAAGGATTTCATGCCTCATTTCCAACTGCCACAGCGGCCGTATTAGGGCTACCTATGACTTGCGCACACCTTTCTGCATGTCCTGGTGGGTGTATTAACAGATCCTGAGAGTTTGGGGGGCGTCCGGCAACATTGAGATTTTGACCCCAAAATCCAAGCAGTGGTTAGTAAGGCATTTTTGAAGGATTTCATGCCTCATCTTCCAACTGCCACAGCGGCCGTATTAGGGCTACCTATGACTTGCGCACACCGTTTTGCATGTCCTGGTGTGTGTATTAACAGATCCTGAGAGTATGGGGGGCGTCCGGCAACATTGAGATTTTGACCCCAAGATCCAAGCAGTGGTTAGTAAGGCATTTTTGAAGGATTTCATGCCTCATCTTCCAACTGCCACAGCGGCCGTATTAGGGCTACCTATGACTTGCGCACACCTTTTTGCATGTCCTGGTGTGTGTATTAACAGATCCTGAGAGTTTGGGGGCGTCCGGCAACATTGAGATTTTGACCCCAAAATCCAAGCAGTGGTTAGTAAGGCATTTTTGAAGGATTTCATGCCTCATCTTCCAACTGCCACAGCGGCCGTATTAGGGCTACCTATGACTTGCGCACACCTTTTTGCATGTCCTGGTGTGTGTATTAACAGATCCTGAGAGTTTGGGGGGCGTCCGGCAACAATGAGATTTTGACCCCAAAATCCAAGCAGTGGGTAGTAAGGCATTTTTGAAGGATTTCATGCCTCATCTTCCAACTGCCACAGCGGCCGTATTAGGGCTACCTATGACTTGCGCACACCTTTCTGCATGTCCTGGTGGGTGTATTAACAGATCCTGAGAGTTTGGGTGGCGTCCGGCAACATTGAGATTTTGACCCCAAAATCCAAGCAGTGGTTAGTAAGGCATTTTTGAAGGATTTCATGCCTCATCTTCCAACTGCCACAGCGGCCGTATTAGGGCTACCTATGACTTGCGCACACCTTTTTGCATGTCCTGGTGTGTGTATTAACAGATCCTGAGAGTTTGGGGGCGTCCGGCAACATTGAGATTTTGACCCCAAAATCCAAGCAGTGGTGAGTAAGGCATTTCTGATGGATTTCATGCCTCATCTTCCAACTGCCACAGCGGCCGTATTAGGGCTACCTATGACTTGCGCACACCTTTTTGCATGTCCTGGTGTGTGTATTAACAGATCCTGAGAGTTTGGGGGGCGTCCGGCAACATTGAGATTTTGACCCCGAAATCCAAGCAGTGGTTAGTAAGGCATTTTTTAAGGATTTCATGCCTCATCTTCCAACTGCCACAGCGGCCGTATTAGGGCTACCTATGACTTGCGCACACCTTTTTGCATGTCCTGGTGTGTGTATTAACAGATCCTGAGAGTTTGGGGGCGTCCGGCAACATTGAGATTTTGACCCCAAAATCCAAGCAGTGGTGAGTAAGGCATTTCTGATGGATTTCATGCCTCATCTTCCAACTGCCACAGCGGCCGTATTAGGGCTACCTATGACTTGCGCACACCTTTTTGCATGTCCTGGTGTGTGTATTAACAGATCCTGAGAGTTTGGGGGCGTCCGGCAACATTGAGATTTTGACCCCAAAATCCAAGCAGTGGTGAGTAAGGCATTTCTGATGGATTTCATGCCTCATCTTCCAACTGCCACAGCGGCCGTATTAGGGCTACCTATGACTTGCGCACACCTTTTTGCATGTCCTGGTGTGTGTATTAACAGATCCTGAGAGTTTGGGGGGCGTCCGGCAACATTGAGATTTTGACCCCAAAATCCAAGCAGTGGTTAGTAAGGCATTTTTGAAGGATTTCATGCCTCATCTTCCAATTGCCACAGCGGCCGTATTAGGGCTACCTATGACTTGCGCACACCTTTTTGCATGTCCTGGTGTGTGTATTAACAGATCCTGAGAGTTTGGGGGGCGTCCGGCAACATTGAGATTTTGACCCCGAAATCCAAGCAGTGGTTAGTAAGGCATTTTTTAAGGATTTCATGCCTCATCTTCCAACTGCCACAGCGGCCGTATTAGGGCTACCTATGACTTGCGCACACCTTTTTGCATGTCCTGGTGTGTGTATTAACAGATCCTGAGAGTTTGGGGGCGTCCGGCAACATTGAGATTTTGACCCCAAAATCCAAGCAGTGGTGAGTAAGGCATTTCTGATGGATTTCATGCCTCATCTTCCAACTGCCACAGCGGCCGTATTAGGGCTACCTATGACTTGCGCACACCTTTTTGCATGTCCTGGTGTGTGTATTAACAGATCCTGAGAGTTTGGGGGGCGTCCGGCAACATTGAGATTTTGACCCCAAAATCCAAGCAGTGGTTAGTAAGGCATTTTTGAAGGATTTCATGCCTCATCTTCCAACTGCCACAGCGGCCGTATTAGGGCTACCTATGACTTGCGCACACCTTTTTGCATGTCCTGGTGTGTGTATTAACAGATCCTGAGAGTTTGGGGGCGTCCGGCAACATTGAGATTTTGACCCCAAAATCCAAGCAGTGGTGAGTAAGGCATTTCTGATGGATTTCATGCCTCATCTTCCAACTGCCACAGCGGCCGTATTAGGGCTACCTATGACTTGCGCACACCTTTTTGCATGTCCTGGTGTGTGTATTAACAGATCCTGAGAGTTTGGGGGGCGTCCGGCAACATTGAGATTTTGACCCCAAAATCCAAGCAGTGGTTAGTAAGGCATTTTTGAAGGATTTCATGCCTCATCTTCCAATTGCCACAGCGGCCGTATTAGGGCTACCTATGACTTGCGCACACCTTTTTGCATGTCCTGGTGTGTGTATTAACAGATCCTGAGAGTTTGGGGGGCGTCCGGCAACATTGAGATTTTGACCCCGAAATCCAAGCAGTGGTTAGTAAGGCATTTTTTAAGGATTTCATGCCTCATCTTCCAACTGCCACAGCGGCCGTATTAGGGCTACCTATGACTTGCGCACACCTTTTTGCATGTCCTGGTGTGTGTATTAACAGATCCTGATAGTTTGGGGGCGTCCGGCAACATTGAGATTTTGACCCCAAAATCCAAGCAGTGGTGAGTAAGGCATTTCTGATGGATTTCATGCCTCATCTTCCAACTGCCACAGCGGCCGTATTAGGGCTACCTATGACTTGCGCACACCTTTTTGCATGTCCTGGTGTGTGTATTAACAGATCCTGAGAGTTTGGGGGGCGTCCGGCAACATTGAGATTTTGACCCCAAAATCCAAGCAGTGGTTAGTAAGGCATTTTTGAAGGATTTCATGCCTCATCTTCCAACTGCCACAGCGGCCGTATTAGGGCTACCTATGACTTGCGCACACCTTTTTGCATGTCCTGGTGTGTGTATTAACAGATCCTGAGAGTTTGGGGGCGTCCGGCAACATTGAGATTTTGACCCCAAAATCCAAGCAGTGGTGAGTAAGGCATTTCTGATGGATTTCATGCCTCATCTTCCAACTGCCACAGCGGCCGTATTAGGGCTACCTATGACTTGCGCACACCTTTTTGCATGTCCTGGTGTGTGTATTAACAGATCCTGAGAGTTTGGGGGCGTCCGGCAACATTGAGATTTTGACCCCAAAATCCAAGCAGTGGTGAGTAAGGCATTTCTGATGGATTTCATGCCTCATCTTCCAACTGCCACAGCGGCCGTATTAGGGCTACCTATGACTTGCGCACACCTTTTTGCATGTCCTGGTGTGTGTATTAACAGATCCTGAGAGTTTGGGGGGCGTCCGGCAACATTGAGATTTTGACCCCAAAATCCAAGCAGTGGTTAGTAAGGCATTTTTGAAGGATTTCATGCCTCATCTTCCAATTGCCACAGCGGCCGTATTAGGGCTACCTATGACTTGCGCACACCTTTTTGCATGTCCTGGTGTGTGTATTAACAGATCCTGAGAGTTTGGGGGGCGTCCGGCAACATTGAGATTTTGACCCCGAAATCCAAGCAGTGGTTAGTAAGGCATTTTTTAAGGATTTCATGCCTCATCTTCCAACTGCCACAGCGGCCGTATTAGGGCTACCTATGACTTGCGCACACCTTTTTGCATGTCCTGGTGTGTGTATTAACAGATCCTGAGAGTTTGGGGGCGTCCGGCAACATTGAGATTTTGACCCCAAAATCCAAGCAGTGGTGAGTAAGGCATTTCTGATGGATTTCATGCCTCATCTTCCAACTGCCACAGCGGCCGTATTAGGGCTACCTATGACTTGCGCACACCTTTTTGCATGTCCTGGTGTGTGTATTAACAGATCCTGAGAGTTTGGGGGGCGTCCGGCAACATTGAGATTTTGACCCCAAAATCCAAGCAGTGGTTAGTAAGGCATTTTTGAAGGATTTCATGCCTCATCTTCCAACTGCCACAGCGGCCGTATTAGGGCTACCTATGACTTGCGCACACCGTTTTGCATGTCCTGGTGTGTGTATTAACAGATCCTGAGAGTTTGGGGGGCGTCCGGCAACATTGAGATTTTGACCCCAAGATCCAAGCAGTGGTTAGTAAGGCATTTTTGAAGGATTTCATGCCTCATCTTCCAACTGCCACAGCGGCCGTATTAGGGCTACCTATGACTTGCGCACACCTTTTTGCATGTCCTGGTGTGTGTATTAACAGATCCTGAGAGTTTGGGGGCGTCCGGCAACATTGAGATTTTGACCCCAAAATCCAAGCAGTGGTTAGTAAGGCATTTTTGAAGGATTTCATGCCTCATCTTCCAACTGCCACAGCGGCCGTATTAGGGCTACCTATGACTTGCGCACACCGTTTTGCATGTCCTGGTGTGTGTATTAACAGATCCTGAGAGTTTGGGGGGCGTCCGGCAACATTGAGATTTTGACCCCAAGATCCAAGCAGTGGTTAGTAAGGCATTTTTGAAGGATTTCATGCCTCATCTTCCAACTGCCACAGCGGCCGTATTAGGGCTACCTATGACTTGCGCACACCTTTTTGCATGTCCTGGTGTGTGTATTAACAGATCCTGAGAGTTTGGGGGCGTCCGGCAACATTGAGATTTTGACCCCAAAATCCAAGCAGTGGTTAGTAAGGCATTTTTGAAGGATTTCATGCCTCATCTTCCAACTGCCACAGCGGCCGTATTAGGGCTACCTATGACTTGCGCACACCTTTTTGCATGTCCTGGTGTGTGTATTAACAGATCCTGAGAGTTTGGGGGGCGTCCGGCAACAATGAGATTTTGACCCCAAAATCCAAGCAGTGGGTAGTAAGGCATTTTTGAAGGATTTCATGCCTCATCTTCCAACTGCCACAGCGGCCGTATTAGGGCTACCTATGACTTGCGCACACCTTTCTGCATGTCCTGGTGGGTGTATTAACAGATCCTGAGAGTTTGGGTGGCGTCCGGCAACATTGAGATTTTGACCCCAAAATCCAAGCAGTGGTTAGTAAGGCATTTTTGAAGGATTTCATGCCTCATCTTCCAACTGCCACAGCGGCCGTATTAGGGCTACCTATGACTTGCGCACACCTTTTTGCATGTCCTGGTGTGTGTATTAACAGATCCTGAGAGTTTGGGGGCGTCCGGCAACATTGAGATTTTGACCCCAAAATCCAAGCAGTGGTGAGTAAGGCATTTCTGATGGATTTCATGCCTCATCTTCCAACTGCCACAGCGGCCGTATTAGGGCTACCTATGACTTGCGCACACCTTTTTGCATGTCCTGGTGTGTGTATTAACAGATCCTGAGAGTTTGGGGGGCGTCCGGCAACATTGAGATTTTGACCCCAAAATCCAAGCAGTGGTTAGTAAGGCATTTTTGAAGGATTTCATGCCTCATCTTCCAATTGCCACAGCGGCCGTATTAGGGCTACCTATGACTTGCGCACACCTTTTTGCATGTCCTGGTGTGTGTATTAACAGATCCTGAGAGTTTGGGGGGCGTCCGGCAACATTGAGATTTTGACCCCGAAATCCAAGCAGTGGTTAGTAAGGCATTTTTTAAGGATTTCATGCCTCATCTTCCAACTGCCACAGCGGCCGTATTAGGGCTACCTATGACTTGCGCACACCTTTTTGCATGTCCTGGTGTGTGTATTAACAGATCCTGAGAGTTTGGGGGGCGTCCGGCAACATTGAGATTTTGACCCCAAAATCCAAGCAGTGGTTAGTAAGGCATTTTTGAAGGATTTCATGCCTCATCTTCCAACTGCCACAGCGGCCGTATTAGGGCTACCTATGACTTGCGCACACCTTGCTGCATGTCCTGGTGTGTGCATTAACAGATCCTGAGAGTTTGGGGGCGTCCGGCAACATTGAGATTTTGACCCCGAAATCCAAGCAGTGGTTAGTAAGGCATTTTTGAAGGATTTCATGCCTCATCTTCCAACTGCCACAGCGGCCGTATTAGGGCTACCTATGACTTGCGCACACCTTTCTGCATGTCCTGGTGGGTGTATTAACAGATCCTGAGAGTTTGGGGGGCGTCCGGCAACATTGAGATTTTGACCCCGAAATCCAAGCAGTGTTAGTAAGTTAGTAAGGCATTTTTGAAGGATTTCATGCCTCATCTTCCAACTGCCACAGCGGCCGTATTAGGGCTACCTATGACTTGCGCACACCGTTTTGCATGTCCTGGTGTGTGTATTAACAGATCCTGAGAGTTTGGGGGGCGTCCGGCAACATTGAGATTTTGACCCCAAGATCCAAGCAGTGGTTAGTAAGGCATTTTTGAAGGATTTCATGCCTCATCTTCCAACTGCCACAGCGGCCGTATTAGGGCTACCTATGACTTGCGCACACCTTTTTGCATGTCCTGGTGTGTGTATTAACAGATCCTGAGAGTTTGGGGGCGTCCGGCAACATTGAGATTTTGACCCCAAAATCCAAGCAGTGGTTAGTAAGGCATTTTTGAAGGATTTCATGCCTCATCTTCCAACTGCCACAGCGGCCGTATTAGGGCTACCTATGACTTGCGCACACCTTTTTGCATGTCCTGGTGTGTGTATTAACAGATCCTGAGAGTTTGGGGGCGTCCGGCAACATTGAGATTTTGACCCCAAAATCCAAGCAGTGGTTAGTAAGGCATTTTTTAAGGATTTCATGCCTCATCTTCCAACTGCCACAGCGGCCGTATTAGGGCTACCTATGACTTGCGCACACCTTTCTGCATGTCCTGGTGGGTGTATTAACAGATCCTGAGAGTTTGGGGGGCGTCCGGCAACATTGAGATTTTGACCCCGAAATCCAAGCAGTGTTAGTAAGTTAGTAAGGCATTTTTGAAGGATTTCATGCCTCATCTTCCAACTGCCACAGCGGCCGTATTAGGGCTACCTATGACTTGCGCACACCGTTTTGCATGTCCTGGTGTGTGTATTAACAGATCCTGAGAGTTTGGGGGGCGTCCGGCAACATTGAGATTTTGACCCCAAGATCCAAGCAGTGGTTAGTAAGGCATTTTTGAAGGATTTCATGCCTCATCTTCCAACTGCCACAGCGGCCGTATTAGGGCTACCTATGACTTGCGCACACCTTTTTGCATGTCCTGGTGTGTGTATTAACAGATCCTGAGAGTTTGGGGGCGTCCGGCAACATTGAGATTTTGACCCCAAAATCCAAGCAGTGGTTAGTAAGGCATTTTTGAAGGATTTCATGCCTCATCTTCCAACTGCCACAGCGGCCGTATTAGGGCTACCTATGACTTGCGCACACCTTTTTGCATGTCCTGGTGTGTGTATTAACAGATCCTGAGAGTTTGGGGGCGTCCGGCAACATTGAGATTTTGACCCCAAAATCCAAGCAGTGGTTAGTAAGGCATTTTTGAAGGATTTCATGCCTCATCTTCCAACTGCCACAGCGGCCGTAGTAGGGCTACCTATGACTTGCGCACACCTTTCTGCATGTCCTGGTGGGTGTATTAACAGATCCTGAGAGTTTGGGGGGCGTCCGGCAACATTGAGATTTTGACCCCGAAATCCAAGCAGTGTTAGTAAGTTAGTAAGGCATTTTTGAAGGATTTCATGCCTCATCTTCCAACTGCCACAGCGGCCGTATTAGGGCTACCTATGACTTGCGCACACCTTTCTGCATGTCCTGGTGGGTGTATTAACAGATCCTGAGAGTTTGGGGGGCGTCCGGCAACATTGAGATTTTGACCCCAAAATCCAAGCAGTGGTAAGGCATTTTTGAAGGATTTCATGCCTCATCTTCCAACTGCCACAGCGGCCGTATTAGGGCTACCTATGACTTGCGCACACCTTTTTGCATGTCCTGGTGTGTGTATTAACAGATCCTGAGAGTTTGGGGGGCGTCCGGCAACATTGAGATTTTGACCCCAAGATCCAAGCAGTGGTTAGTAAGGCATTTTTGAAGGATTTCATGCCTCATTTCCAACTGCCACAGCGGCCGTATTAGGGCTACCTATGACTTGCGCACACCTTTCTGCATGTCCTGGTGGGTGTATTAACAGATCCTGAGAGTTTGGGGGGCGTCCGGCAACATTGAGATTTTGACCCCAAAATCCAAGCAGTGGTTAGTAAGGCATTTTTGAAGGATTTCATGCCTCATCTTCCAACTGCCACAGCGGCCGTATTAGGGCTACCTATGACTTGCGCACACCTTTTTGCATGTCCTGGTGTGTGTATTAACAGATCCTGAGAGTTTGGGGGCGTCCGGCAACATTGAGATTTTGACCCCAAAATCCAAGCAGTGGTTAGTAAGGCATTTTTGAAGGATTTCATGCCTCATCTTCCAACTGCCACAGCGGCCGTATTAGGGCTACCTATGACTTGCGCACACCTTTCTGCATGTCCTGGTGGGTGTATTAACAGATCCTGAGAGTTTGGGTGGCGTCCGGCAACATTGAGATTTTGACCCCAAAATCCAAGCAGTGGTGAGTAAGGCATTTTTGAAGGATTTCATGCCTCATCTTCCAACTGCCACAGCGGCCGTATTAGGGCTACCTATGACTTGCGCACACCTTTTTGCATGTCCTGGTGTGTGTATTAACAGATCCTGAGAGTTTGGGGGGCGTCCGGCAACATTGAGATTTTGACCCCAAAATCCAAGCGGTGGTTAGTAAGGCATTTTTGAAGGATTTCATGCCTCATCTTCCAACTGCCACAGCGGCCGTATTAGGGCTACCTATGACTTGCGCACACCGCTTTGCATGTCCTGGTGTGTGTATTAACAGATCCTGAGAGTTTGGGGGGCGTCCGGCAACATTGAGATTTTGACCCCAAAATCCAAGCAGTGGTTAGTAAGGCATTTTTGAAGGATTTCATGCCTCATCTTCCAACTGCCACAGCGGCCGTATTAGGGCTACCTATGACTTGCGCACACCTTTTTGCATGTCCTGGTGTGTGTATTAACAGATCCTGAGAGTTTGGGGGGCGTCCGGCAACATTGAGATTTTGACCCCAAAATCCAAGCAGTGGTTAGTAAGGCATTTTTGAAGGATTTCATGCCTCATCTTCCAACTGCCACAGCGGCCGTATTAGGGCTACCTATGACTTGCGCACACCTTTTTGCATGTCCTGGTGTGTGTATTAACAGATCCTGAGAGTTTGGGGGGCGTCCGGCAACATTGAGATTTTGACCCCAAAATCCAAGCGGTGGTTAGTAAGGCATTTTTGAAGGATTTCATGCCTCATCTTCCAACTGCCACAGCGGCCGTATTAGGGCTACCTATGACTTGCGCACACCTTTCTGCATGTCCTGGTGTGTGTATTAACAGATCCTGAGAGTTTGGGGGGCGTCCGGCAACATTGAGATTTTGACCCCAAAATCCAGGCAATAAGGCTCTTCTAATGGATTTCTGAGTTCATCGGCCCTCTAAGGAATAGATTTAAAGAAAGAACACTTTAGCTTTGTCAATTTGTTTTTATTTCTTTTAAATTTTCGTCTTAAACTTCTAATACAACACACTCTTACAATTTTTGTTTTACAATCTTCATTATTAACACAATTTAAAAAAAAAAGGTCTAGTCGCCTGACAGCTGGTCACAGGAGACCTACGACAAGCCGCCAACCGCCCAGACTTACATACAAAATTAATACACAACGATCTGCAATGTAACAGAGAGTGGTCTGCAAATGAAATAAATAATACATTCTTCTCCTTGCTCGTTCAATTAGTCTAAATGAATTTGTCTTGAATGCTTGCTTGTCCGTGCCTCCATCGAGACTTCAGCACTATGAATGTGGATAAGTTCGTTTGTTTGAGAAATTGTTCATCATCTTCAGCGAAACCTAACTCTTGTCGGCTATTTTGTTGTTTTTTTTGTTCATTTTCTGTTCGATTGTTTGCTTCTTCATTTGATGCATAATCTTATGGTCTAGCGGTTGATAAGGTTAATTTAAGGATTATTTTAAATTGTAAGCATTATCACAATATACATCATCACTTAGTTTACACACATGCACGCACTCAAACACACATCCAGTCATGCATACGGAATTGGAATTGGTTGCCCCACAACGGTCCGGCAGGGAGTGGGAGAAGGCGAGTTGTTGCACTTCCACAGCCCATATTCCTTCGTCCTTCGTCCTTCTTCTTATGATTTATGGTCCGAATCTTCGATTTACAAATAATACAATAATTTACTTAAGTTAATTGATTTTGTCTGGTTCTCGATCGTCAGGTGATGTGTGATTCCAAAACGAAAAACTGTTTGAAAGTGTCTCCAAAGCGACTCGCGAGTGAATCTCGTCCCGGGGATAGATCCAAACGGTTTTTCCGTGTGTTGTCAAAATTTGAAATTGCTTCTCGCTTAGCTGCTGATCACCAGTGGTCAATGTCTCTGATCCGGTCATGTGGAGGTTTCCTGCAAAAACGAGGCGAAACTGAGATGGATTGCGTATGCGATTGGGGAACTTAAGCTTACGGCAACATCCGCGACAGAGCCTGCTTGTGCATTGGTGAGATCTGTACCGTGCCCGATGCTATACTCGACCCGGAGTCTTGTGACATGGTCCGCTGTATGCTCATCGGATGCGGCGGGAGTTGCTGTGCCCGTCGGAAGGGATACCGCCAGGGGCTCTTGGGCACGTCATTCTGGAAACCTTTGTTCTCAACGCCGCCGCTGCCGCCAACACCGGCGCCGCCGCCTCCGCTTGCGTTCGACACACCGGCAGCAGCATGCGAGAAACCAGTCGTGGAGTCTCGTGTCTTCGACGACAGTCTGCGAAGTATGCGAGATCCAAGTCCTGGCGGATCTTCCAGTCCTCTACTGATGCGCTTGCGGAAGCGAACATCACTGGATTCCTCCAGAATCACATGTCTGTCGTACGGTGTCCCATAGTACACCTCCAAGACCGTGGAGAACGTGTGCGGCCACACCAGATCTATGATTGAGATGAGCACCCCGGCAAAGAAGCACAGAATTCCTGCAAGCGAACACCAAACGAGATCAGTCTTGGCAAACACACGAGACTGACTGACACCTACCTGCGACTAGGAGTAGCCAATAACACCATCCCAGGCGGAATTCCAGCTTGCCGCCCTCCAGATAGATGGTCAGCGGACGGCTGGGCAGCAGGCAGTAGTAGCCGATGTTGGTGCAGACCAACAGGAAGCCTGTCAGCGCCTTCATGTAGGCTCCGTAGCGGGGAACCGCGATCAGCAGCAAGTTCATCAGCAACCACGAGGCTAGCGATGTCCACAGCAGGATGCTGGCAAAGTAGCCAGCCGCACGGTATTGTCCGCCCCACGAGAAGCCCTCGCGGCCCAGGCTAAAGTACTCGGCCACCGTGAGGATGGGATATGGCAGGCCGCGCTGCAGGGCGTCGCGGTAATTGTGGCTCATGTCAGTGGCGCCCTCCCACGAGAAGCGCTCGTTGTAGTCGATGTCCGGCGGGGTCCAATTTCCGACTGGAATTGCTGTAAGAAAAAAAAAATGGGGAGTGTTAGAGTTGAGTGTGAGCAGCCAAAAATAAACTAGAAGTGGAGACAGAGTCACACAGTCATCCACTGTTCCAGTCGCACAGCGGAGGGCGGAGCAGATTCAGATAAGAATACACGAGTGTGCCTGTGGAACGTATTGTCTGTCTCATCAGTTCTGTTTTATTTTTCTAAGAACATTGCAGCCACTAGGGCGCCGACCACGCAGGTGCAGGTTCTTGTTTGATTTCCATCCCCTCGTAGCCTCGGTGGCGCAGTAGGCAGCGCGTAAGTCTCATAATCTTAAGGTCGTGAGTTCGAGCCTCACCCGGGGCAGTACTTTTTTTTTCTTTTTTTTTTGTGATTCATCATTTTTTTTGCATGACGGCATCGTCGGTGGCACAACTGTAGATTGTGTCTTATGTAAGGACATGAGGGAAGATTCCCAGGAACCGCACTCTATCAACTGACGGAAAGATAGAAAGCACGCCTGAGGGGAAAGAAATAGTTTTTTGTGCCTTTCTGGATATTGAAGGAGCATTTGCCAACACACAACACATCAGGAGGTACAATAGCTAGGGCTTGATACTAGATCAAGGCTAGGAATGGACTGTTGACTGTGGGATCCTAATTCATATAGGACTCTTTCTCGTCATTACAATAGCACTAGGAGCACTAGGATATATCCCAATTTCCTAGTTTATTTGGGCAACCTGTTTAATTCGGCCCAACCCCCTGAGGATCTTCACGCAGCGTCGCTAGTGCTTGTCGTTGACAATTCAATACAAAATTAGGTGTCAGAAGATGCCGTCAGCACACTTTTTATTTCTCCATTCCAGCTCCCTGGCTGAGCCAAAAATGTTCTCAAGCAAGGGCGCATATTGTGGACCGATTTGAGCATTGGACAAGTGCCTTCTCGTTGCGCGGTTGGCGGATGACCATGCAAAGTCCATCGTGCGGAATTAAGGGACAGGCCCAGGTGGTATGTCCATCCCTCCGAAGATCCATCAGTCACTATATTCAATATCGCAGATTGTGTGTGTTTGCGAGAGTGGTTGAGCGGGCGAGAATGCGGCAAGTGTATGATTCACGGCAATGGTGAAAGAGAGGAAATAAGTTCTATTCCGGCCGCTACTTATCAAAAGTGTTGTACGCAACCACGACGGCGAGTGGCCCTTGCAGCCCGGAGATTACTGCGAACCGCTGAAGCGAAACACGTCAGACGGTGTTCTTGTGGCATTGACTACATTTACATTTTAGAACGAAGCATTCTCGCTTCTAAGAGAGAGACAACTCTGCTTTCAAATCAATGCTGCCGGTGGTGAAGGGGGAAAAATGAGACTTTCTGGTTATGGTTTCCATCGTTTGATAATGCCGAGAGCAAGTGAGACGGATTAGAATAAATATTGTTGTTTGGAATAAGGATTTCTGAAAGGATAAGACATACATATTTCGAGGACAGATGAAAGTAGTGCACGTTGCTGTGGGTCTGAGGGCTTGATTTCTCAAGAAGATCTCTTTAAATCGTGGAAGAGGCAAAAGTCAGCGGGAGCCGATGGTATACCGATCACTCCTTTAGCGGTGTCAATGATCAAGCGCAGGGGCCCCACCCCAAGAACATCTATTCCGATGCAACTCTGGGCAATAGGCCTTCTAATCGAGTTTTCAAAAATGATAGTCATTCGAGTTGTGAAACAAGGGGTTGAGGAAAATGCGATCATACTTGGCAAACACTACATTTTCATGGTGCCGTGTCCAGACTCGCGACTGACAAGTAACAACTTACTGGTGCTTGCCTGATTGACTTTGAGAAGGCTGTTTGCTTGGTGCGGAGTAAAACTCTGCTGGGTAACTGGCCGTAAAGGGATGGAATGCAATGAAGCGGAAACGGGCTTCACAAGTCAGAGAAGAATTCAGGAACCGCACAGAAAACTAGAACAATGCTCATCGTATGAAGCAAACCAAGAAAATCTTAGGCCAATAATAATAATAATAATGGCTGGAGTTTCAACCCGTAGAAGGCCAGGGCTTACCTTCTCAGCAACCAGTGTTGTGCGTGCTATTGTTCTCTCACGAGTGGAAGTTACCTATAATTTTATTCTTTTAAACAGGAAATACTCTTTGTGCATTGTCAGTGACTCGAAAAACTCGCGCTTGGGGTCAACACACATACCCACAACGCCACGGGAAAACGCCATACACCCGAACAGGTTCGAGGTGTGTGTCAAGATAAGCAAGAATGAGCTCCGTATCCTGACAGGCTTCCTAACAGGTGACTGCGAACTTAGTGATCGCGTTTTTGGAGATTACGTTAACGCCTATAAGCTCATCCCAGAGGATGACTCTAACTGCAGGCCAATCCACCCTGACCTTCTCAACGAACTGAACAGGCATGAAACTTTGAACATATCTCCCGTTGATAATTGTCTTTTCAGATGCAACTTCAGCCGAAATTATAAGGTCACTCTAAATTTAAGACACAACTGGGAGCAAAACAGAAACACCTTCATCCCATCTCTCAAGCCCGTCGAAGTAGTACTTGAGGTTTTTCTCTGCAAAATAATTGTTCACGAACGTGATTGCCTCCTCCTTTGCCAAATCTCCGTCCGAGCGCAGTTTTTAGATGAGGAAACAAAATACTGTGTGTACTCTCTGACAGGAAAGCTGCTCTTGTAGCCTTCAAAAGCTTCACAGTCACTTCTAAACTAGCATGGGGCTGACTACAACTGTTACACCAGATAGCCAACACAAACAGGAGATGGACCCTGACCCTTGGGGTATCAGGTGACATAGGAAACGAAACAGCAGTCCTAGATCTGCATCACCATTCATAGTGCCACGACCATTCTGCGGCATACACATCACCACTGCTTGTTCAGGGCTCAGGAACATGGCCAACCATTACTGGACGCACAAGGTAGGTAACAGGCAGCTCTGAGTCTTCCTACCAACAAACGAAACAACTCCTTAGACTCACCAGGAGTCAGATTCGTTAGGCTTTCTAACTGAACACCGCCCAGCAAGTAAACACCTCCGAACCATGGGCTTAAAGGAAGATGACACCAGCCGAGTGTGTAACGAGGACGAAGAAACTGCTGAACACATGCTATGTTACTGCAACTGCTTAGACAGGAGACGTCAACGACACCTAAGCGGATACTATCTTGAAGCGGACACAATTACCGGCAGTTCAAATAAAAAATATACTCTGTTGCATCATGAACTTCTCGCGTAAGCTCTCAATGGGGGAAATCACACTATGGGCCCATCAGAGATTGCAGTGAGAAGCGCTTTCTAGACAGAAGGACTCTTTAAGCATTGTCAGTGACTCGAAAGAGGTGGTAAATATTTTTCTTCCCTCGAAACAGACCAAAGATCGAACTTTAGACGTCGAGGTTCAAGTGCATTGGGGTCGACGCACACACCCACAACGTCACGGGCCACCACACTCAAGCATTCTAAATTCTATAAATCGAGCCCACAAGAGACAATGTGGGAAAGCACCGGGCATCAGAGGAAGAATTAAGACCTCTAGAACCATCTCCCATCCTTAGATTCCTTAAGAGAACCGCTTCAGAGAAAGTACTCCAAAGTAAATCAACAGGAGTCCACAACCTCGCAATGCAACTCTGAGAAGAACTGCATGTGAGGGGAACTCGAGATAAAAGGTGCAACCCACGCCCAACAATAAGGACACCCTTCTCCACCAGAACCCACTCGCAAACAATCCTCAGACCAAAGACCTCGAAACCAGTCGACGAACTCTGTGTGAAATCCACACAACCGGTTCCCCGTCGGCATTGAAGCCGTCTCTCGGCCACTTCCTGTCGACGCTAATCGACTGCCTAATTGTTTGCGCCGAAAAGTGCTAACCAGCCACGGCGTTCTAAGCCCCGCCACACGTTCTCGTTTGCCCAGCGATCCCAGAAGTGCTCGAACAGAAACCGAAGCCGGAACCGAATATCCTCAAGCTCGTACATTCTTAACAGACGGAAAACGTACGCCTTGCCACAAGGTGAAAGGCTTCTCGAAAAAGTCAAGGACCAGCGCAGTCACAAAAAGACAGAAAAAAAGCACACGCTGCAAGCACCTGCATTCGACGAACAAGATTTTAAATTCAATTCCGCATTTGTACGCTGCGCAAGCCTTATTCAGCACGATCTCCGTGTGTGTAGCCGATCCACACCTCACGCACGAATGCAGTGCGGCTCGCTAAATAATTCGCAAGGAGTAACGACTTTGCGTAGCACCATACATTAACAAACTAGTGTCGACGCTAACCTTGCCAGCCGCTGAAGGCCAGCAAATAAATTAAGCTACAGCCAAACGAAACGAAACGGCTTCACGAAACGCAACGCAAAAAGCGGCGCTGCAAACAAACCAGCAAGAAAAAACTGTCGTGCCTCCAGCTCCCTCGCCCGCTCAGCCGAACGAGACTCCAAATTCGAATCAAATCAGAGTTGCACTTGTACGCAGCCGCAGACGCAAACGCACATGGAAACGTGGAAACACCAACATGGGCACGCAACGGCGGAGCCCGGTTGTGGGGCGCCAACGTCACGGTGCGTAACTCAGCCGCGCATGTGGTGTTCAGGAAATTATTGTCCAACGACCGCGACGGTGTGTGTGCGTGTGCACGGCCCGGTCGCCGCGGCTAGAACCGATGTTAATGGTTCTATTAAAACGAGGGAGTGCCCGAAATAGCCCGCCACTGGGTGATAATTAACAATTACTGCCAATCCTTGTGTTGGGCTGTGTGCAGCGGCCGCTGTTGCAATGTTGACTTTTGTTAACAAATTTGTCAGCGCAACTGTTAATTAAATTAAATTACATTTAATCGATTCTAGATTGGGTCGCCAGTCGAGGGGCGGGTGGCCAGGGGGCCAGGAGTGGGTGCGTGGCGCTTGGTGGTCAGTCGTCGTGCGCCGGACACGACGCGACGTTGAGAAATCGCCTCCCGGGTGGGTGTGACTAAATGAGACGCATAATTAGTGGGCATGTAAAGCATGTTTGGCCAGAGCTGCTGCTGCTTGCTGGCGGGACACCAAAGTGGGAGTAATAAATTCTGCTTAAAGTGACTGTGACTCTGTGACTCGGTGGCGGTGACTGTGGCCCCTTCTGTGTGCGAGCTGAGTTCGTGTGGCCGTGGGAAATCGAGTGAATCAGTACGAGGCGGAGGAGGAGGAGTTGAGAGACTGCCAGAAGATGATGTGTGGCTTGGGGCGGTGGGTCGACAAGTGAGTGAAGTGTTTGACGTTGTTTTTCGAATGATTGGCAACGTGGTTGGTCTTTAATTGGAGCCTGTGGGGGGAATTTGAGCGAAACCAGTGCATGACGGGATAAATGACTCGAAACAGGAGATTGACTAGAGGGGAGCACCAAGGTAAGGTTAGGTTGGAGTGAATGACTACAGTGGTAGCATGATAGTCACACCTAGGCCAAGTAGGGCCGTTGTGTTACCACAAGGATCATGACCACAAGGATTCTAGGCCGCAAACCAATTAGATGAATGATGCTGATACTGTTTAGCTCTTTAGCAAGCCAAATGGTTTAATCTGCTAGAGGAGATGGCATTGGAGTTAGAGAGAAGGTTGTCAATGGTCCCATTCATCCTTTCCATCTCGGTTACAAGACCAATTAGGGTTTTGAGATTCAGCCTACTCATACTTGTCATGTCGCCTTAACGTTTTGGATCAAGGGTAGGCCAAGAATGTACTGTGATGAGGTTTGGTTTGGTGAAGCGTCTCGAGTTTGAGTAAACGGCATAGACAGCAGGCTCCCCGTCCGGAAGGTATGTTGAGGTAGTCTCCTTTTTAGCGAGATCATCTGCTTTCTTCTACTTCTCAGAGATGTCACTTTGTCCCGAAACCCACGTGAGTAGGATGTTAAAATATTTGGCCATTTCGTTAAGAGATAGGCGGCAAGTAAGGGACGTCTTAGAGTTAAGTGTTACTGCGCTGGGATATTTAATCGCTGCCTGGCTGTCTGAAGGGTGACAATATCTGGTCCAATATTACATTTTTCTTAGATAGGACAGAGCTTCCTTAATCGTTATTGCTTCTACCTGAAGTACGCTACAATGATCTGGAAGGCTAAAATGACAGCTGGAAATAAAGGTCCTTCACCCACTACTTCGCACATCTTCGATCCTTCTGTGAAAATTCGTAAAAAGCCGTCCAGCATCTGATGTTTATACTCCCGGTAAGTTCTGGAGCGTATGATGGTCGAGAAGTACTTTTCGAAGATTAGCTTAAATGCTCTGTGGTCTGTGTCGCCGCGTAGGGATCCCGGAGCTGTGGTGTCCATCCGCTCTACATGACCTAGCCATCTTAAGCGTTGGATCTAAAGACGCTTAACTGGGTGCATGCTGTTGTTCAGTCCTTACAGTTCATGGATGAATCTTCTCCTCCAGATTCTCCAGAGCCGAGGTAGACGAAGTCCTTAAAGTCCCTTAAAGTTTCTGCTGCCCATTATGACAATCTGTCCGAGACGCCGATGTTGTGCGTCCTTTCGTGATGACAGCATGTACTTTGTTGCAGGTCTAACTACCGCTACATATAAAAAGTCAACCATACACGACTGTTAATCCCATTTGCTTCCTTTTGCCTTTTCGCAGGAATATAGAGCTGTGCCAGCATTTCTGCCGCTAGTTTGGCATTCAGAATGAGGCCTAGGAATTTGACATTATTGCTTAGTTTTAGGTAGATCTCTGGGGGATTGGAGACAGGAATTTAGTATTTCCTGGTGAAGAGGACTAAATCCAACACTTAGAACGCATGACTTGGTTCATAGGTCGAGCTCGACTATAGCCGATTGCATGATGGCGCAAGTCGTTGATTTGAATTTCTCAGCTACCGTGATGGCAATCCCATCAGCATGCACAGTGACCTTGTACCGTGCTTGTACAATTTCATTGAGTACTACGTTTTACAAGAGAAACCCAAGTTGGGAGTTTCCCAACCGACGGACTACGGACTTTTCGATCCTGAGCCTGTTGAGTGCTGAGATCATGCATGGGATTCAAGGTTGTTAAAAGCTCTCTCGAGGTCCATAAAGGCAGTAAGGGTAAGTTAGTAGTCATTCCAAGTGCTGGCTCTTGAACCGGGCTGGACATGCAAGTAAATTAGGTGAACAACGTATTCAACAAACGAAAACCGACAACACCCTTCCGTTGTCATTTCCCAACAAGTGAGGAGTGGATTGCTATTGAAACCATAAACAGACGGAACAGAAGTGGGCATTTACTCCAAAATGTTAAGCATGGATTGCTCTATCAGAATCCCTGATCACGGCAGTGTTGTTCAAGCGGACGTCCTGCCGGTCAAAGAATCGGCCAAAATGATATCAATGCTGGAGATACCAATGGCTGATGTCACTTTTTTTGCAACAGACATCAAGTCCAAGCTGGTCGCATGCCGTAGCAAAAAGCTTAAGATTCTCGGCTCGCAGCATTTGTTTACTCTTTGCTGAGCCCCAGGATACCGAGACATGACCCACAAAAAAGGAGCAGCCACACTTGCCAGTAAGGCAGCCGAAATCGATCCAACCTACGCTGCCCTAAGCATACACTTCCTTCTGGCAGATGCCAAGAGGAAAGTGAATGATAGGACAATAGGCAAGCAATCGAAGATGAAGGGAAAAATGTTCAGATGTTATGGCCCAAGTACAACAGTGTCAAAACCGACAAACTCTTGGTACGTGATGAAGTACAAAATTAAAGTCGGTTGTGCTAGCGCTCTTTGCTTGCAAGTTCTGCATTTGAATCTGGCTGGAGATCCTCTATTTTATACACAATACCACTTTTTTGTCTTAAGCAACAAGTCTAATAGACTGTTTGGTCTAAGATCGTATGTACCTCCAAACATCAGGGCATCAGGGTTCAACCTTCGCTCGTTGCATCCCACCAAGGACATTGTTTGGAAATGGAACGAACATTTGTTCAGTGAACCCTTCCTAAATGAGATGTCTCTCTAATTCAATCTAGTTTTTTTTTGCTTGCCATATTTTTGCACTCTCCTCAATTTCCGGCACAAAAACCCACTCTCTAGGTCGAACTCCCTCCAAACTCTAACTTTGATATCCCGCTAAAATTCCACTTAGGAGGGGACACCATTGCAGTTTTTAGGGACCCTATCACCGTCTACCGAGTGCCTCTTTGCCATTCTCTTCTTTTGTAAGCACAATCGATTCCAAACAAGGCCAGATAGCAAACCGTCTACTCATCGCTCCAACTTCCACTCCCTTCCTGCCAGCAACAGCATGACAAATTCCCGCAAAACTGACATGGCGTCTTCCTCATTAACTGTCCATCACAAGTCAAGATTACGATCAGCTAACAGGCAGATGTCAACAAACCCAAAGGAATGCACAGCGATTTCAAAGCCTACCAGACAACCGCTGACGACCTGACGAGCTGTCGAACTGTTGAGTGCGCTCCCACCCCCGCAGCCATCGGCCGGAGGCCGTTCATTCCTCCAAGCAGCTAATTCGACATGTTTTCTACTTAAAACAAGACCCTGCGCCCGCCTCCCCGCGCTAGCGCACACTCGAGTGCCACTTGAATAGCGTCAATGACAAATATTTACTATTGAATCCATTGAATGCGCTCCCCTCCCTCGATGGCAAAATTTTCGATTTCGATTTCAATTTCAATTTCAAACGCAATTCTTTCCGCCACACAAGCGCAAGATGCTAATAAATAAAATTAAGCGTTTAAACGGCCCAACAATTCGAGAGATACACTTTTCGATCCAAGTTGTTGTGTATCTAAACAAAAAACCTAAAAAATTATCCATTCCATCTCGCGAGGCACACTCTCGAGCGACGAGCACACACTATGACAACTATTGACCCAGAAACTGAACACCAGTTCGGTGTCCCCCCCCCCTGCGCCCCCGCCGACCGGTGACTTGTCTTTGAATTCGCTGGCGATGGTGTCACGCCGTGCCGCCATTGGACTTAATGTCCAAACAAAACAAGTCGCTCTGATTTAAATAAATTGTGACTGACCGTCGACCATCGACCGTCGATCCGATCAGCGCCGCTCGGACGGCGGCGGTGACGTTCGCCGCCTCTTGCGGCTCTCTGGTGGCATTTGATTTGGATTGCACGCGTGCTCGCTGTGTTTTGACACTTGCCCTTCCTTCCGGTCGGACAGCTGGAGTGGTGCACACACTCGACGTTCGCTCGCTCAAAAGCGTGCCGACCGCCGGCGACCTTCAGGGGGACGGTGGCGGCGGTGAAATAATTCTATCCGCCGACTTGTGACTGCTCGGTGCACCGCGCTGTCGCAAGAGATGCCATCTTGGCGTCGTGTCATCTGTGGCAACGGCAAGGTGACGCTCGGTAAATGGCGCGGTGGTGCACGGCGCTGCGGTTTGATTGACGGTTTTCTTGCTTTCGTGTGTCGCTCTCCGCAAGCTTGACTCCGTGTGGGATTGGCGGTTATCGCTGCGGCAGCATCGAATGAGGTCGGGGAACTGAACTGATCGTCGAGTTAATGAAGCGGTGGCGGTCGGCGGAGTGACTCGAGTGTTCAGCAGGAAGACAATGCTCTTATGGGTGTTTTGTTTGTCTGCGTTGCGTTGCGTTGCGGCGCTTGTGGGAGGGTGTACGAGGGCGGGCATTGTTGTCAGCCGATCGAATCGATGGCGCGTGTAATCACTGACATTTTGGGGCATCCTTCTGAAGTAGCCGTCCGCGTCGTGTTCATCGGCGCCTTTGTTGTGATGTGCGATTGTTTGCTTGAAGGACTTGGATACAATTGGATTTTTTATTGATTACCAGGCACCTTGGTGTGGGAGCAGGGAGGAGGAGGAGATCTTCCTCGTCCGCTGCGATGGCCTTATTTGGTGGCCGTTAAGTGGTCTCGCATTGCGTTTGGAAAGGTGTTTGCTTGACTCCGCTCGCTGAAG
This sequence comes from Eristalis arbustorum, assembly GCA_916610145.1. Lineage (NCBI taxonomy): Eukaryota > Metazoa > Arthropoda > Insecta > Diptera > Syrphidae > Eristalis > Eristalis arbustorum. Next base: position 66,449,066 of record OU744319.1, read on the forward strand.
GGGCTTGAGAAGGGGTCGTTGTTTGTGTTTAGATCTTCAATGGATTGGCGAGAGGTGTTGGTGGGAAAAAGAAAATGCTGTAGGGTAGTTGGATTGGACGCTGGATGTTAAAAGAGCCTTTAACTCCGCGAACTGGACGCACATACCGAGATCGTTGCCGGCTCCTGTAGCACCGAGGGACTCAGTTCCAAAGCAGCCAATGCAGCATTCCATGAACATCACGGAGTCAAGCATGAACGCCACGATGGTCTCTATGATGCCGTGGTATTTATTCCCTACCTTTCCCGTTTTGTTTTGCAAGGCGAGACAAGTGAGTAGTAGAGCTTGAACACCTTGATCTCCCTGCTGGCTTGGCGCGAACATATATTGATACATCATTTCATGAGCAGACGAAGAGGCCCTCGGTCTTTCTGAGACAGACAATTTCTGCGTTCAATTCTGTGCCTCGTTATGGAGAAGAAGGTTTAACTACGGCATGAGCTAACCGGACGTCTAGAGATTAAGTGACTAATTTCCCACAGCGGACATTCAACTAGGCACTTGGACCCCAGGCCAGTGAGTCAACGCAATCGTGAGGAACAGGTGGAAAGGGTGAAGTTTCTGCGCCCGTAGTAACAGCCAAGCTGTCCTTAAGACCTTGCTCAACCTTTAACCACATCCAGGATAGTTCAGGAATACAAATCTCCACCGAAATTGATCGGCTGTCAAAATTCACGAAGCTTTGTATGGGTCCCGGGCCACGGATGATGCACATCGATGCTCTGCGTCTGCACAAGCGAGTTAGGAGTTAAGTAGAATGCACCGCAAGCGCACCCTGGACAGGCAAGAAAAGAGCACGCAGCACCACTCATAGGGTGGCAAGCTAAATGGGACACCTCCACAAAAGGAACATCTGAACACGGTAGCTATAAAAAATTCTTCCTCAAGTTTGGACACGATAGCTCACCCGTGTGTCCGCTAATGAGGACACTAAGCATCCGGTATTCTACTGTCCACGCTTTGCAGAAGCTTGCCAAATCCGGGGGAACTCGTGAGCTACATGACGAGATCGGATTGCAAGTGGATGTAGATATCTCCTCCTTTATAACAAGCGTGACAGCATGGCAAATGCGTGAGAAAGCACTAAGAGGGGACAGACAGGACAGACAGGACACACGGGACAGACTGGACACACGGGACAGACTGGACACACGGGACAGACTGGACACACGGGACAGACTGGACACACGGGACAGACTGGACACACGGGACAGACTGGACACACGGAACAGACTGGACACACGGGACAGACTGGACACACGGGACAGACTGGACACACGGGACAGACTGGACACACGGGACAGACTGGACACACGGGACGGACAGGACAGACGGAAGGAAAACAGAAAACAGAGCAAATTGTTCGAACTAAAGTCCATTCCACCAGTGTTTCCGACTCCCTGTTCAAAGTGGCGCCCCTTTCTAGCCTCAAACCAAGCTTCGATGCACGGGTCTTCAATTATTTTGCATCCACTCTCTTCCAAGACCCGTCTCGTCACAACCTCAGGCACCAGAGTAGACTGATGCAACAACATCGGTATGTTGCGCAACGCCATTCCGTCCATCTCCCAAGCCGCCTAATTCTGTCCAACTTGCACCAACCGACCGCTAAACCTCGTCTCGTCCAACTCAACATGCGTCTTTTCCTGAAGCCTTTCATTCATCTCATCAACACTAAGCCCCTGTTTTGTTTTGTCATTAAAACCGTCTCTCCCTCCCTCCAGCGCCCCGTTGTGTGCAAACATTTCCTCAATTTGAGGCTTCATTTGCCATTAAATACCTCGCCGCTCGTGTAGCCTTAATTAAGTTGGCTTCATATCGAAATCACTTCAATTAATTTTCAACTCAAAGCAGCGACAACTGCTCTTAACTGACTGCCTGCCTGCCTTGAGCACTCCATCCACTTGGCCGGCCGCGCATACCACAGCCAAGTCTCTCGGCGTTAGAGTCGGAGTCTCTGCGCCCCGGAGGCGCGTAGCGTACGAGCAACTCGCGGACGCATATAACACACAGATTTCGGAGTTCCTCAACGGAATTCACCGTCGTCTCGGGCCACCGCTCCATCGTGCGCGACATTCCGTCGTGCATCCCAGAAGCAGGGACCGGGTATCTGCGACAGGGATCTCCATCTGCGAATAAATTAAAGCTCAGTACATGCGCACGCATGATCACGCGCACCGGGCCGCCGCGACGCAGTCATAATCGTAATCTATCGCGTCCAACCGGTGCGCTGCGACGCTTGGCGCCTGGCTGCTGGCTAGGAAATAAAACGGACGGCCGACCGAGTGTGTTATGATGCTTCTGTTATGGGCGCCGTCAGACTCTCACCCGGATGCGGTCGAAAGTGAATGTGTTCCTCGATCCAGGCGCCGGTGGTGGTTGCTTTTTGGTGGTTGCCAAGCGCCGTCCGTACAAGGTGTGCGAAGTGAAATTGCTTGTCCGTCGCCGGGGGAGGGCTGTCTGCTCGGAGGAATGTGCGACTGGTACACCCAAGGGGACATTAATCTTCTCCTAATATGTCGAACGACCGCGAGTGGCCGAGTGCCATCAATGAGGTCTCTGAGGTCCATCACCTGTCACGGGGAATTAACGAAGAAATCTGCCACAACCCTGATTGAGGGGGGCGCACGGCGTTTGAGCAGCACACAGGGTGGAGGTGTGGGTTTTGGCGAAAGTTTGTAGACAGAGGTGTAGCTACCAAAGAGGAGCCATTTTGACAAGGCTGTAAGTCTCCATAACAGACGAGCTAGCAACCTTAGGGGCGTCCACATCTTAGAGCTTGGCTTCGACTCTAAGCCTGCAAGCTTGTGGAACAACAGATGATGCCCAGATTCAAGGAAGACCGCACAAAGTTCGTTTGCGAAAGTGGCTTGGCCCACAAGGCAAGCCTTCGTCTGATCACATCAGGAAATGTCGCAACATCCCCCAGCTTGGACGACGCTACGCGGTAATTCGCTGCCTCAGACGGAGAGACATTACAAATCTCGTTTTTACGAGCTGGTGAACTAAATCATAACCGCCGCCACGCAATGGTCCACTTAAAGCGGGCTTGTCGTTACACCAACCCCGTCATCGTCGTAATTTTTGCCGTAGATTCACGGTAATTTTTGGCACAAAAAACCACTGATTTGGTGGTCAGTGAGAGAGGTCTTGTCGTTGGTCAGAGGCGGTGAAAAACTCCAATCGAAGAGACCGTCACCACGTCACCCTGTTACCCATTAGACATTCCTGCAGACAACTGACACTTCACAAGTATCGCACACTGCGCTCACTCACCACCGGCTCATGACGAATGACTCCACCGATTGTGTAATGTCAAAACGGTGCGTCCGCACAGTTTCATCACCGCTCGTCTGCCTTGATATGCAGTGCCTAACCCATCTGCGCAGTCGCTCCCGTCAGCGGCACCACTGACTCGGGCAGGTGGCTGGCGGTGTACCACACTTCCAGCGTCTAGACGCATCGCTTGCGGGCTCCGATAATTGGGAATGCTTGCGAGCAAGTTGACGAGGTCAGGAATGATGGCTGCGCGGCGCGATGGTGCCCATAAAATGCGTCGTGCGGTATGCGGAAAATTCGAATTTAATTCAGAGTCGATTAATCAAAGTTATGAGAGCGAGCCGAGCTGCGGAGCGATTGTGTCAGAGGTGCTGCCGGTGGCCGGCTAATTTTGAATTTCTCGTCTCAGTGGATGGAGATGGATCTAGTGTCGGTGGTGGTGGTGGACGCGTCTGCGGTTTGGTCAATTAGGGGAGTTGTTGAGTTGTCTGCTGGGTAGTTGTGTGGACACTATTAGTCGGAGGTGCGGAGACAGTGGGTTACTCCGCGGTGTGACGGATGAATGAGTCTGGTTTCTAATGAGAGGCTTATAGCAACAACTTTCAAGTAGAGTGATTAATGCGTCTCATTTCCGTCATACCTTGGAAGGGGGAACCCTTTACATTTTGGCGGATCATAAGCACCTATCATATGCGTTGCAACAGAAGCTGGATAAGGCCAGTCTGTGTGAGGTTCGCAAGCTAGATTTTCGACTGACGTTTGTCGTGCCCAGGTAATTGACAACAGCGTTGCCGAGACACTTTCCCGGAAGAACTGTTTGCAACTAAATAAAATGGACCACAAGTAACTTGCTGGCCAGAACAAGAAGCTGACCTGGAATCGAAGGACATTCCGAAACGAGTTCAATGACAATAAAGCCCTTTTCAAGTTACAGGTACTGAAGCATTTACAAGCTCTTGCGTTTTGTTTCGACTAAGAAACGCCTCCAGGAGATCAGGCGACGGTAGCATTGATCGCAAACCTTGTTTGTTTGGACCAACGTAAAGAATGATGTTTTAAGGTTCGTAAGGCAGAGTTGCAAGATGCAATCACCACCCTGTTGATCAGTTCGACCGTGTCAATCTAGGGCCGTTGGCACCATCCCAAGGATATCGTTACATTTTGACTTGCATCGATCGGTTCTCTAGGTAGCCAGGGGCTATGAGATACATTACGACTGAAACTTTCACTCGTTCCTTTATCAGCGGATGGATCTCACGGCATGGGGTACCGGCTAAGGTCAACACGGACATGGACGACAGTTCACTTGCGGCGCCCTCAGAGAATTGGCAAAGCTTTCGCTTTCAGGCATATACTGACCACACCTTATCATCCACAGAACAATGGGAACGTCAAAAGATGGAACAGGTCCCTAAAAACGGCTCTAAAGAGCCAGCAGTGGTGGCCCGTGGCGTTGTGGGTATGTGCGTCGACCCCAACCTCAACGTCGTAGGTTCGATTCCCGCTTTGTGCGACACAAATAATTTTGACGGCACCACCCCTTTCGAGTCACTGAAAATGCTCAAAGAGTACTTCTGTCTAGAAAAAGTTTCTCAAACTTGGCCATTCGGAGTCGGCATAAAACTGTGGGTCCCTTCCACACGTTCCACAATTAGCACGCACAACACGAGTGGTTGCTGAAAAGCTAGTCCCTGGCCCTCTACGGGCTGTAGCGCCACAAATATTATCTTATTATTATAAAGTGCCTGCCGTCGACACGTCAGCATTGAGGCCGGACTAAACAGCTACCTCATCGGATTTACCTTTTAACACTAGCCTACGATTACTTGAACAGATAATTGTACCAAACCACCATCTTTCTTCTTCTTCTTATGGCGCTACAGTCGGGGGGGGGGAGCCTGGGCCTCAACCAACAAGCCTCTCCAGCTGGCACGATCCCTGGCCAGCAATTTCGTCCAATTTTGAACGCCAAGTTGGTTGAGATCATTCAAATTTGAGGGCGCCATCGATCTTATGGGCGTCCTCTATTGCGTTGTCCCACTATTTAGGAGTCGAAGACTCTTCGGGCTGGAGCAGTGTTGTTCATGCGCTCAACATGGCCTAGCCATCTTAGGCGTTGAGTGAGAGACTGAGACCTGCCCTACCCTAGTAATCCTTAAACACAGCTACCAACTGTACAGTTCGTTTAAAGGCATGCTCCCAATGGTGTGACTGCACCTCTAAACCCGCCAAGATTTTATGCGATCAGAATCTAACATAAATTCGCTTTGACTTCAAAGGGAACAGCTTCGAAACCTTTGGCAAAGGCACACCAAACACCAGAGGCTGTATCTACACACAGATGGCTCCAACAAGAAAGAAGGAATACGAAGCGGCGTTTTATCGGAGTGTGTAATCCTTAATAAATCCGTTCGTCCTACAAGTAGAAGTGATGACGATTAGCAAAGCCCTGTCTTGGGTTTGGTGGAACCTGATATCCGCCCGCGATGTCTGTATCTTTACGGATAGTCAAGAAGCAATTAAGTCCCTGGCGTCGCACTCTATGAACTTTAAAGTAGTTATCGACTGTTGTGCATCTCTTGACGAGATGTCCGAACAGTTCAACATACACTTGACACGCTTGTGCTGCGTGCCAGGCCATAGAGACATCTCGGAGAACTGCAAAGCTTATGAACTCGCCAGATACACCACCAGACTGCCCGCTGACGAAATTTCCTGTTGCTACCTTTAAGCTACAGCTCGACTACCTCTAGACGGAAAAAGTAAATTATACATGGTGGACAAATACTACTTGTCGACCTTCAAAGCAAAACTGACCCATCTTGATCCAAAAATATCAAAAAAGTTGATCTTGAATGTGCTTCCACGCATCCACGCTCAACTTATTGCGGTCCCCTTCTAGCTGTTCGCCTCACCGGAAGCGTCCTTTACCGCGAACTCCATGCAATAAGACTAAGCCCACTCCCCAACGACTTCCGTAGAGGTTACCTAGACGAGGATGAGGAGGAGAGCACGCAGCATCTTCTTAAGAACTGTGATGCACTTCTTCGATAATCAAGGCGAGCTCAGTCAATTTTACCAGTCAATGCACGGCAGGCTGTGAGACCCACCGCTACCCACTTTCTGAATAGGAACACATACGTGGCAGTACAGGACGACGTACTTTTTGGTGAAAGTGCCACTTCCAACTTAACCTTACCCAATGATAGATAGAACGACTGGCGTGGGGCGCACTTGATGTGTGCCGCGAGGCTGGATCAAAGCGAGGTAATGCACTCGATTCTGATGAGAAGCCAAGGATATCAGCCGGCAGTCCGTGGTGAACCAAGAAGTTTCTCTTAGTTGCCTCGAGTGACGTACACCCAGTTGGCTGTGGTTCTCGATCACCTGCGACACATTAGACGCGTTGTTCTACACTTTTTTCTTTTCTGATATTTTTAAAACTCTACACTGTGGCACTCAGACAACAGCAACCGCTCGACTGTGCTTTCAGGCGGCTGTCTACATTTGCTCGAATTTCTTAGCCTTCCCGAGGGGATGCCAGCAGGCGCTTCTGTGTTATATAGAAGCCTACAAAATCAGCTCCCTCCACATCAGCACCAAATGTCAGCCACCCATTTCGAGTAACGGCGGCACAAGGACAAAGGGAGTGCTCTAAAGTGTCGTCGTCGTCTCCGCAGTTCGTCCATTATTACGCTGGACTGGTTCGAAGTTCTTGTTGCGCTCTACATGATCAAGCACATTGGACGTTGCAGAGCTGAGACAGAGGAAGTCGCTGGTAACTCGTTGCGACGTCCTGTCCGCAATGCCGATGTTCAACAAATGCCGCAACGACGACGACACAATTTTGAAGGGACACACTCAATAAAAAAAAATTTGAGCCTACGCCGGAAGGACTCTCCAACAAATCAAGTCCTCCCCGCGCCGCCGAACAGAAAGTCTAGTGCAAACGAAAACCAAAAGAAAAACAAACAAACAAGAAAGAAATCAAAATAATACGTCATACCTGTCAACGTGACATTAACGTGCATCAAGCCGATGTGCGTTCCGATTCGTGCTGGCAGCTTTTCCCGCGAGAACGCCTTATACGGTGCAATGATTGTTGTGTTCGCCACATGCCATGCTGAACCGAGCCTTGTGACTAAAAATACACACAAATTAGAAAACAAAACAAAAACGTGCACACACATCGTTCCCTCCCGCATCGGATCGGTCTCTGCACACTTGGAGGTGGGTTCAGTGGCGTCGCCCCCCCAAAATAGCTCCTCCAACGTCGTGCAGTACCGCTCCGCGGCGACGGCGGCAGCAGCAAATACTCACTTAGTATGACTAGTCCGACGAAGAGACTTAATGTCACGGTCGAAAATGTTGTGAATTTCTGAAAGAGACAGAGATACAAATCGAATCAGATACAGATACACATAATTTGAGGTGCAATTAGCAATTAATTTCGATTAAAACATCATTGAAGAGGCGATGCCGAGCCGCTGTCGCCACCACCCGCGCCCTCGGCCGGAGGAGACCTTTCAATTTGAGGAGGTTGACGTGCTGACGAGCTGACGAATCACTCGGCGTTTTGGACAATTAGCGCGCGCCAATAGCAATTATTTTTTCGGCGCGTTTTCCTCCATGCCTCCACGTCTCCCAGGCGGCTTTCGCGTCGATCTTGTGATGGGTGATGAACGGCAACGGCACGGCAACGGTAGCAAGGTAACACGTCGTTACCAATTTTTGCGTTGTTTTGCTTTTCGCGTTTCTTGTTGCTGCGATAAAAATCTTTATTGAGGCTGAATTGTTTGGGCAGAGGTTACACCTTAAGAGTGGAGCTTTAGTGTGCATTCTTGACACGGGACGGCATTGACCTACCACACACGAGAGAGTGTGTTTAATTTGTTTCTTTTTTGATCGAGTGCGTGTTCGCGCTACAGGAAGTTACGTACGCGGCGCGCGTGCGCGTGTGTGTGACGGCGGAGTGCTCTAATTTGGAGGTTGATTGCTTGCTTGCTCGCTTTATCGAAAGGATCACGGAAGTGGAAGTTTTCGTTAATTGGAGTGTTATGACGGGTTGTGAAGTAAGTCTTGTGCAAAGTGCTTCGAGTGTGATGGCACTTGATAGGCAGGATGTTGGAACTGGAGATGTGAATTAATTGAGAGGCTGCCGTTCGAGTGGTGGGCAGTTGGGGTTGATGCGGAAGTGGGAAGTGAGGTTGTAGACAGACAGAAAGGAAGGGAAAGATGGGGTGTCTGTGGGAGTGATGATAGGATTGGGAAAGGATTAGTAATATCGCCGAAAAACGCACGTTTTCGAAGTGTGCCGAGTGTTCAAAATAAGTCAATTTTTCTCCGACATTTCTCCCTACTTTCTACTGGTCGTAGCGCGATTGTTGAGGTTGGACAAGATGCGCCTTTGCACACTGAATACATTGACACCAAGACATGCCTTTACTCCATCAGGAATGGGACCCCTTATCAGACCCACGCCGAGGTGGTTGGACCATGTCCAAGAACTCACCAACAAACACTCTGGTCATAAATCCTGATGAATCAGAGCCGATGCCGAACATTGAATGGCCTCGAGATGTCTAGTACGGGCGTTATCTCCGCGAAACCTTTTTTGGAGCAAACGGGTTGGAAAAGAAGATGAAGTAAACAAACTAACCATTTTCGAGATATGGCCGATTGTTGAAAATAAAGTCAGCTCTTCAAACTTTCCTAGAAATCGCCCTCATCCAGGCACTGTGGCTCATGAAATATGACCGAATTGATGAACCGATGAATGGATACACCTTGTATCACCATGAGGTGGCCCACATCACCGACGCATCGAAAGTGGACACAGCTACGGTGGAGAAATTTGCTCCAAAACTGAATAAACAGAAATAATTCAGACTCCCCGATATGTGCAGTGTTTTCCAAGCAGAGATCCTGGAAACAGAGAAAGCAGCCGACCACCATCGGATATCACCGTCTTTGTAGACAGCCAGGCTGCACTGAAGTCAGTAAGATCCTGTGCAACGAAATCAAAGGCTGTCATGAAATGTCGCGTCTCACTGAGGTCCCTCAGACACCACAAGGACTTACTTTGCCGGGCCACAGCTCAATCGCAGGGAAAGAAAGAGCAAGACAACAGCGAAACGGATACCTTACTGCAGCCCTCGATATACCGCGTCACATATGACACAACAATAGAGTTAGCCAACTGGGCTTGGCTTGCAGGAATCGACTGAATATCATCGTGGCCAGAGCCTAATATCGGGAAAACAAAGAAGCTCCTGACGTGAGATCGAAACTAGATCCGTTGGGAACAATGCTGCGGAAGGGAACTAGGAATCCAGCGATCTCTGCGGGGCGATCCAACATTTGCTTTGCCACTGCCCAGCACTCCAAAATCGACGGCTAGTATCGCTGCTCTATAGATTCCTAACAGAGACTGCGGACAGAGCGAAAGCAGAAAGATTATGACGGGTACGGCGTGGTTTCCTCTATAAATTGGTCTGGCGTTTTGTTTACATTTACTTCATCATGTCGTATGTTCGTTATTTGATATCGAATGCTAGTACGAGGCGAACCTTGTGAACTGTTTTTCTTAGCGCCACAGTTCGGACATCAGCCAAAAAGCCTCTCCAGCTGGCAGGATTCTTAGCCAGCTGCGCCAAGTAGGTTGAGGTCCTTCTCCACTTATGTGCCTCACTGGTTTCGTGGGCGTTCTCTATTGCGTTGTCCTATTGGCGTGATCGCAAAAATCCGCAGCTACATTAAACAAACGAGCCGTCTTCGAGATGTGGCCGAGTGTTCAAAAGAGGCCAATTTTTGTCTACTTCTTCTAGGTCGTAGTTGCCTAAGGCCTTCAAGATGCATCTTTGCGTGCTGAATACATTGGCGAATGCGGCCAGAAATGCTAAAGGTAGTGGGTTAAAACAAAAGCACGGTGATACACTCAACGATTGTCAAACTGGGGACCTTCTTTTCAAAAAGGGGAACAAAGGAGATTGCTCCAACTACAGGAGCATATCTCTTTTAAGCCGCCTTGGCAAAGTCTACACTAAAGCGGTAGAGGCGTTAGACATGTGCCCGAGTCCAGAATGGGAGATAAACAGTGCGGTTTTCACTCTAAGAATGGTACTCAGGAAGAGTTGCGAGAATACCAAACCAACCAACAGCTGTTTTGTAGATTCGGAAAAGGCATACGGCTGAGTGCCTCTTTTGAGGGTCATTCAGACTCTATACACAAACTGTGGCAGCTGTGTTCGGGCTAAAGGTGCTAAATCAATACCACGGGTGTGTCTTGTCTCCTCTTCCGGACATGGACTGGATCTTACAACAGAACAGACGAGGCGGGAAGTTTCAATATGTGTCATATTCTTCTTTTTGAATATTACTTTGTTACCCTCACATCCTTCCAGGTGGAACAGCAATGCGCGCTGGATAGGTTTGTGACGTTAAGTCATAATGCTGGTTTCAAGGTTCTTCCTTAACTGCCACTATGTTCAATGGTGGAACACGGTCGCAGCCAACATGTTTCTCCATCTAACACGGTTCTGTGATAGTGGCGTCCAGCTATGCACGTTCAGTTGCTTCAAGCCACTTTCCAACTGCCTCTCTATTGGAGGAGTGGGGCTCCATTAATGTTGTTAACGAGTTTGTGGTTCTTCCCAGCTTGCCTGCTAAATGCCTTTTACCTGATATTGGAAGCCCATTCCAGGTGGGGCGGTTTAGGAATCTCGGAGTATTTATTTCCTTAACTGCGCCTTCCTCAGGAAGGCAACCGCTTAGGAGACCTAAGACAAGGTGGGTGGACTAGATTCAAAAACTCGACTTGTTGCGCCTGATACTAAGTCCTGATGACTTAGAGACGATGGCCTAAAGATCTCCAGTATTTCCTTTACCCCCTCGACTCCTTTAGTGGATCCTGCAAGTTAGATCATAATGATGGTAAAACAAACAGGCCGTGTTCGAGATTTGGCCGAATTTAGAGCAGAACCTATTTATTGTCACCTTTTCCCAGATCTTTCCTACTGCTCTTCTGATCACTGGTCGTTGTGCAGCGCCATGGATGGGAGCCTATAGGAAGCACAGTCGAGACTAAAAGAGAGGATCTGTATTCGAGATGTGACCGATAGTTTAAAACGCACTCCGTTCCGACACCCTTTCTACAAACCTGCTCAAAGGCTGTCTTCCGTCCTACTGGTTGTTGAGGCGTGGCTGGGGGCTGTAAAGACGTTTTTTTCCATTGTAGATGTAGAAGCAAAGTCACCGAAAAGCGTTCAGTTGACGAGACATGGGCGAAAACTCATTTCGTGTCACCTTTCCGGCTTTTTGTTGGCTGCTGGCCTTAGTCGCCTACCTCGTTGAGGGCGGCCTTACACGTTCAATCTACACCCACTTCGCCTCTCCAACCACAGAGCTCCACTGCAATACAACACGCACCTCAACATTAACCGATCCCTGATTTCATCACCAACATCCTGCCTGACTCCACGAACCACCCCCACACCGAGGAGGTCATTCCGTCAGTCACCAGCGAACACGGAAATCCAAACCACTCTCCTCCGCAGGCAGCATTCTTTTCCTCGAACCCAGTAACCATAAATTAACGTTGCCAACAATTTACATATAAATTGACCAATTGCATGCGCTCCCCCCAGTCCTCGTTGGGGCCACTCTGAATGGATAACATGCACCGAATTTGTTCCAACCACTAGTTGATTATGATTTCAACGTGAGATTAGCGCGCCAAACATCTACTCCGACGAGAACAAGGACTTAACCTCAACTCCGTGGCGCACCGCACAAATGCACACGGACTCTCGCAGCCTCCTTGAGTGGGGGGCCTGACCAGCCTGACCAACTGAACAACTGCCCAACTTGACTGACTGAATGTTTCTGCAGCTGTAACTGTATGAATGAATGAATAATAATAGCCACGGCGACGAAAGACGACGAGACAGACGACTATCGGCGCAGCTGGGGGAGCGGGGTCTGGAACTCGATGTCTACTTAATGAAACCTGCCACATCAAAGCCAGGCTCGCCGACTGGGGTGCTCCGTAGCTCCGGTGCTCTGGTGCTCCGGTGGTTGATGGTGGACGGAACGTGATTTACGTATTGCCCCGTCGCGGCTGATTAGGATTTAATTCTGTCGGCCGAAGACGTAAGTGGACAGCTCCGGCAGTGGAAATGCAAATCACACGGAGAAAGAGAGCACAGTTCGGACACAACAGCTTAAGATCATTTTGCAGACTCTGAGCCAACTTAAATCACCCGGCCAATTACTTTGGTCCTCTCGTTTATCCGTATCTATCAGTCGGACAAGATTTGCAAATTTGAGGTGATTTGCTTGCAAGTCGGCGGCGCGCCGGTGGCATGTGCCACATGAGAGTGTGCCAGCCGCAGCGAGTGTACACGGGGCAGCGACAAAGATTGATCTATGGAAATGTGTAGTGTGTAGTGTGTGGTGAACGGTGGTGGCTTACCTGTTTTCTTACACCTGGGAATATAACTAGGAAGGCAACGTAGAATGTCGCAAAGAGCACTGACACAGCCACAATTGATACATCTCCGGTGACCGGGGTCCGATTTGAGAATGAATATAAGGTGGGTCCACCATCGTCTCGAAAAGCGTCGAACCAACCCTTCATTATCCCAGGATAGTTGAGCTCTGCAATGAGAAAGAAAATGTGATGTGAAATTGTGATGAGATTGAGGGGGAGGAGGGAGAAAGTGGGAAACGTGGACTATTCGGAGGAGAACCTTATAAGATGCTTCAGTTGAGTGGCTTATGACAGCGACTGCATCGACTCCAAGCGACTCTTTAAACACAAGAGAGAAGATAGTGCATAGCTCGGATGTCAACACTAGTGGCACTGGTCTGTGCAACCGCTCGCCTATGCCGACGACGGTGACATCATCGGCAGATCATAACGAGCTGTCTGTAAGGCATTCGTAAGCAACGAGAAGAAAGAGGCTATGTTGGGTCTTGGGGTGATGGAGGGTAAGGCAAAACTGTCCATCACCGACATTTTGGACTCAAAGTCGCAATGGACTGTCTTTTGTCTAGAGGGCAATATAGCAAAAAAGTCCTGTCTCCTGATCAGAGGATCGTTTCAAACCCCCTTCTCACGTTCTAATTCTAATTCGAAGACCTCGTCTCTGATGGCATGACTGTGTAGTGAGTGTGCTACTTTGCACCGCTTGATTGTAAAGGGATCAAGTGTGTAGACCATCAGGGGAGGCACCTGCCAGACCACAGTCTCTATCTCGGACCCGCTCAGCCACAGACAGGACAGAGTAAAAGCTAAGTTAGCAGCAGATTGACTCTGGTCGTGCGAGGTTCTATAGTGCCGGACGAAAGACAGTCGTATCTAATACTTATTGGTCGCAAGTTGCTGAGCCAACCTCATGTGAAAGTGCTAAGGACGCACAAATCCGTGTCAATGCTAGACTGTATGGCGAAGAAACCTACCGCATACCATGGCCGAAGGAGGCATCGGAACCAAATGACTAGATGAACTGTCGCTAGAGGACTTGGATGCAGACAAACTGAGCGGGGCGACAGGCAACGGCTTGGTGCATCAATACAGTGCGAGATTGATTCGCCGCGAACACTGTGGATTGAAAGATAGACCAAGGAGCTGCACAATGGATGGCGGACAGTACATAGGAGTCTCAATGGCGACGAGGTGGAGAGCCGACGAAGCGAGTGCGTAAGAAAGCTCGACCTCAGGTACGCCTGCTAAGTCCGCGTCTAACATCGTGTCAGCCAGCTGATGTGGTGCTCATCGATAACGGGTACTCGCCCACAGGCGATTCGCAGTAGATGGGATCCAGGTATCGGGGCCCATGGTATTGGACGCCATGAAGCGCTGTTGCGAGCTGCCGGACAAAGCGCTAAGGAAAGACAGAAGCGAGGGTGAAGTTGCAAGATGGACGAGGTTCTGATAGGCCTAGCATCTGATGCATGCGGGTATTAAAAAACCCCGTCATAGACTGTTCGAGACAGTGTTTCGGTCATAGCCCGCGTGAACATAGCGATAACAATAATCACTGGGTATATCAAACTGGAGAAGCCTAGCCGAATACCGTGCTACGCTGACTGACGGTCAGGACTGTAGCGTCAGCCGAAGAAATGAAATGCCTTCAAAAGAGCAACTCAGTTCCGTGGCCGTGACATGGACTACATTTTTGTCAATTTTTCTTAATGCGATGAAAGTAGCTACAGGCAAAGCCGGTACAAAGAAAGCTTGGGCTTGCGGATGGGATGACTGGAAGCGGCCTGCCGCAGATCTGTTGCTCGGGCAGATTCCCTTGAATTTGCGTGCTCTCGTCGTCCTTCTAGACTAACCGTTGGCCTCGAATCTTATTGCAACCTCCTCTCAAGCACCACAGAAGCACAATCTGATCCGAGCTTCATCTGTGACAGGTCTGGCATCTGTTGTCACAAGCTTGCCCACTTGACCGCCGGCCAGTTCATTGAACACCCCGCACGAGTCACGTGAAGCCAAGCCCAGATCTAGATCCTTCCAAGCACTTAACTCATTCATGCCATCAGGCCCATTAGGCGATTATTTAAATTTCCCAAATTCCTCTCGCCGACGACGCACTTTAAATCGCTCGCCTCACTGACGTCCATCAACAGCCGGCGATAAGAACACGCTCCCACTTAACGCCAGCGCCTCTTCAGATCAATCATTCAAATATCTACGATCTACTTAAGCATCCGCCAAAACCATTTAGCCATTCAGCCAGTCAGGCAGTCAGCCAGTTCAGGCAGTCAGCCATTCAGCGCCCCCCTTCATCGTTGAACTTGAGTTCAAATCTTACGCAAAATCTTTAATTGCCTGGTGGCCCGAGTTGGCCTGGCTGCTGTTGCTCGTACTACCGCTGAGTGATTAATGTTCAAACAAACAAACTAATTTGTCTATTTCCCGCGCTAACCTTGAGATAATTCTGCTCAAATTGATTTGCAAAAAAAACCAAAAACACACAAAAAGACCTTAAACGGGTCTGAACTGTGTAGTGGCTCTGAGCAGTGCTATAATCGTTTCCGCATACTCGGGCAATTAGTAGCAGCCACCAGGCAGCGGCAACAGCAAATATTGCGTGTCATTTGTTTGGTCACCAAGTAGAACATGAGTCGTACGAGCCTCGTTAAGAGATTTATTGCCCATCCTGATGGGCCTTGTTTGATTCTTTGACAGATTGCGTGTGTGTTTTGCAGCTGCTGTCAAGTGGCAGCGCCGCGCCGTTGGCGGTTTATGTACGCTTGAAGGGTTCCGCGGCGGCCGAGTGGTGACTGCGAACTCGTGTACTTCGAGTGTCCGTTCGAGAGGGGGACTTGTGTTTATCTAGAGCCTTTCTAAATGATTGAGGACTATTTTTAGAACTGCCTAGCTGGGGTCTGGTGGAACGTGTTTGATGTTTTTAAATGCTCCCAAAATTCGGGAGAATAGAAACGTTCTAGTTTTTTATCGTGCAAGCACACGCCAAGCAGTGATAGTTGTTGTGGAGCTCGTTAAAGTGGAGTGAATAGGAGCACGTTTCGAGGGTGGGTCCGACCTGATCGCTTTGACGTCATTTTGAAGCAAGAACGCTTGCCTCGTTGCTGAGCTGAATTCGTCCCTCAAGGTCTTAGCCTTTCAACTTCTGTGTGAC
This sequence comes from Eristalis arbustorum, assembly GCA_916610145.1. Classification (NCBI taxonomy): domain Eukaryota; kingdom Metazoa; phylum Arthropoda; class Insecta; order Diptera; family Syrphidae; genus Eristalis; species Eristalis arbustorum. The sequence goes on from OU744319.1 coordinate 66,465,034, forward strand.
GAGTAGCTTCTTACTGAACGTCTACTGAGGTCGCTTCCTAGAAAGTGTCTGTCCTTGACTCCCTTTTTCCTTGCTACGCCACCTCCTATCGCTTCGCCTTACAAATTGCGATTCAGTGACGAGCAGACTCTAAACAGAAGTCAAACTGCATAGTTTCAGCGGCGGTGATGAATGGATTGGATCTTTATTGCTTGTCGATCGGAATTCGTACAAACGATGGAGACATTCTTCGCGAATTAACATAACCGCAGACATCATTAAAACTAAGTGACCAGATTGAGAACCAGTTTCCCAGGGAATGGGCAGCAATATCACATTTGTCACCAAACATTGTCGACGGGCGAGAAGATCAAGAACAGCCCTGTCTTGGAGTGACATTTGTTCTGAGAGGCAGACGGTGGTTGGGTCTCTGGGTGTAGTCGAATTTACGTCGAAAATCCTCTGCACGCCTGTAGGAAGGACGACGACGCTCGGGTTAGTAGAACTTTCTCTTCTACCTACCCGCCGTTGCTTGGACGTCACTCTGAAGCAAGAACCAGGTGGCCAGGTGGCTGACATTTGGGGCTGGTATGGTGGGAGTTGATGCGGTAGGCTCCATGTCAGCAGCGTCGGCTGGCATTCCACCCGAAGACGAAGGTAGCTGTCTGGCGGTGCATTGAACCAGTTTTTAAGTCTGAGTGCTCCACTGTTGCCTTTTAAGAACCTCCGAACAAAAATGGGAGTGCGTGACGATAGGGATGTCATATGCATCACCCATCAGCTGCAGTGACTTCCACCTACCAACTCCACAGGAGATCGGATGTGCTTCCACCCATATTCCAGCCCATTATTCCATTCCAGTAAAACTTCGAATTTGCTGCCCGAAGCAGTCAAATTCCTTTATCGTCTTTTTTTCTGGATTGGCGCCTGTCCACTGACGCAGCAAAAACGTCCGCTCATCAAACACCCGCTAATTGCCTGGCCACTGAAGTCAATCAGCATAAACCGCACATCTTCAGACAAAACAAGCAATCGTTTATAGCCCCCGTCGTCATCAAACAGACGCCAAGCGACAAGTCCCACCTCGTCAGCGCTTCACTCATTTTACGACAACCTTCCACAGAGAGAGCTTGTTTCTGGAATTCCTTCTGAAGGTCATCAGACATCAAAGAAACACCACAGAATCCATTACCGCGAGGTGCCGTAAAACCGCCGTCTAATGGGACAAGTCACAGAGATTCAATCGCCTCCCTCCCGCGGGGTCCAGGTGTTCGCCATTAAATCCGAATCACCGAATTACCGATTCAATTTTTCTATCGCCCGAATTGAACAATCAGTGCCACCCATAAAATTCCATTAGAACCACGTAACAGCTAGGTCCTTCCAGGCGGCGCGACTGAGGGTGATTACCCAACACGGCACAACACATGGGGTTTTTCCACGCGAAATTCTGAAATTCCAACACCTTCCTGTTGCCTGTTGCTGGGCGGCAACTGGTGGCTGTTGACTTCTGGTCATTGTCTTTGGCCCCCCGGTCCGGAGGTGGGAAAACCAAATTAAAAGCCCCACAAAGTGGTTGAGATACCAGAAACCGGCATCGCCATTTACCATTATCCGTTTCGCCATCGCGGTATTATTTCCTATGTGGCAATACCGGTCAAGATCCCATTCAGACGGCGACGACGACGACGACGAGAACCACACCACAGCAGCAGGTTACTGCTGCCCCCACTCCACAGAACCGAGACGTATGTACCCCCGTACATGCTACCGTACCGACCGACACGACTGTCCAAACCTCAAGCATTGTCCACAGTCCACATGGAGAGCGCCACCTCCGCGTGCTGAATTTTTGTGCCTCGGCTTCGCGAATGCAAAAGCATCCAACCATGTCCGCCGTCGAGTTGTGGTGCACCCTGGCCGGATAAAGACCGCGTCTAATGCCATTGTGCACCGCCCCTGAGCTGGCCGCTGCCAGCGCACCGCCTCCTACGCGGCCTGTTGCAACGGCGACGGCAAACTTTTGTTGAATCTCTATTTCTCAGGGGGCTTGCGCTTATCATTAGACTTGCAAACAAGATCAATCTCGGAAACGTGCACGGCTGCGCAGACATCTGTTCCGGCGACGGAACGCGGGGCCAGCCGGGCAAGCAATGAGAACCGCGCGGGTTATTTTGGCATTTCGAAGTTGCGCTCTGTGGTGGGAACGCGAGTGGCTCCCTTTGTTCGGCTGGTGGATTGGAAATGTAATCCAATTTTTATGAGATCTCTATCTGCGCTGATTTGAAATGTATCTTTTAATGGCTTCCGGCAGGAATGGGTGTTGAAAGTCGGACCGCACGCGTCCGATTGTGTGGGCCCGGGCATGTGTGTGGGTTTGCATGTCCAGCCGATGGCTGTACCAAGGTTGCGTGGATAGTGTCGGCCGGTTGTTAGAATGACACGGCGCGCCGTCGAGCGGCCTTGGTTCGGTGTTCTTTCTGGTGGCGAAAATGGTGATTGTTTGCGCGATGGATTTCACAATCGCTAGCAGTTCTTGAATGAGGAAATGGAATGTGTTGGCAAGCGATGACGAGTTGGAAGTGGAGAATGGAGGGGGAGTGGAAGGAGGTCTGAAGTTGTGGCTCGCAAGATCAAATTCACGCTCTGTGAAATTATAGAAAAATATCGAGATTCCGGCTCTGCTCTCCTCGTACTCAATGTGAATTCTGTTGAGATGTCTTGAGGTCTGTCGATATGGCTTAAGGCAATTCGTCGCACATTTTCTGCGTAAATACGATCATTTGGAGGTCGAATTTGTAACAAGAGCGAAGCAACGACCATATTTGAGGCTTTCGCGATTCAAACACAAAAGCCAATGGCGTGTCCTCTCTGATTCGCTAGATCGTTGGCCACTCCCTATTTTACTGAACAGGCTAGCTTATTTCAGTCGATTAAGGATTCCTCGTGCAATATTGCTCAACACTATGTTTTAAAGAAGACACTAGGTCATCTCACGTGGGCGGTCATCAGTTGGACACCGAGATCATGGAACTTGGTTTTCCTTTCTCAAGGGACAGATCAAGTTCTTAATCTTAGTCGAAGTTAGATGTTGCTGCAGACTAATTGGATAGCTTCGGTGTACGAGGAAAGGGACAAGAACAGCGCCGTCTGATGTGTTGAGTCATGCAATTCCTCCTCGAGACTGAAGCTTAGCCTACTGCAACAATAATAAACAAGCAACGAGACTCTGCCAGACATTGAAGACGCTATTGCCGGAGAAAATCGCCCGACTGATCAAAAATTTGGACCGACCGTTTGGAGACTCGGCCAGAGAAGTCAAGGGGGCCATTTGAATTTCCTACACGAATGTAGTTTCAAAATAAAGTCAGACTGAAGTTTGAGCCTCACACCATTGTTCTTTGAGTTGAAATGGTCCTGGTTCGGTCTGAAAAAGCGCTGCGCTGCGAAAAGCCCTCATAGCTGTTAAACAGTCCTAAGGACTAATAATAATAGTATACGATGGGTGGCTTTACATCCCGTAAAGCGCCAGGATCTAGCTGAGGAAGAGCTCAGAAGACTCTCGTGTTGTGTGAGTGGAAAGATCTACACTACACAACACTCCGGTCTGGAAAGTTTGAGGAACTTTTTCTAGACAGGTACTCTTGAAGCATTGTCTAAGACTCATTTTAGTCGGATGGAGAATCGAACCTAGAGACCGTAGGTGGGACCATGTCTGGACACAGACGAACGTCTGCTGTGCCCTGTAGGTTCAAGTGCAGGAGTTGATGCACAGACTCCCAATGCCACGGCGGCACCCTTAAGAACTAAATTCACCTCAAATTTTGACCTAGGCTGAAGACCAGGCACTCTGTTGGTGCCTTGGAAGATCAACTAGGGCAACATCTTGAACAGGTACTACCTCCCTCTGAGTGCACTGCATCCCTCTCAGCGCACAATCCAATCAGCAACAGCACCACAAACAAAACAAGACAAAAACAATGGCAACTAAACAAGATCTCGTTCGATTCGTGCAACGTCTCAGGTTCCATCGATCATTTGAATTAAGTAGCTTGTGGACTTAATGACTGTCTGGTTTCAGCTTGAAAAAACAAACACAATTCAATAACTCGTCTCGCTTTACTTACGCGACACAATCGCAACTTTCATCTGCAATTATTCGCTGGCATCAAGGGGAGAGAGATGCGACGGTGTTCTAAATTTGCATTATTTCAAGCAATTTGTTGCTGACCGACGATCAGTCGGAGCCCGTTTCAAAAGAACATCAGGAAGACTGAACCGATGATAGATCACCTCGCAGCTGAGCTCAAATCGAAAGTGAAGACATTTTCCCCACACCTCGCCAAGGCCGAGCAGCGAATGCTCACTACAGCGATTTGTTTCCTCTTCCCTGGCAGCCAGTTAAACCAGTTCGACGCCAAGAATCATCTCCGTCGCCTCAGAAGGCAGCACCATTCGAGGTCAAACAGAAAAACGAAGTAGTTAACCATCTGTCCCGACAATAAATCACCCTCGTTGCTCTCCGCTATCGACAACGACGATCAGCGATCGCCGATCAACGATCGCCTGACAAACACCTCGCCCCGTTGACCAAGCGCCACCCTTTCCATGTCCGAGCGGCGAGGAAAAAAATCAATTATCGATTTGGCAACCCACCATGGAGCCATGTAGCACGGCCGGGCAATCAAAAATCGATAAAACGATAATCGCCCGATTGCTCTAAATCAAGTCGATAATCTCAGCTGATACACACGCATGCCGGGCGGACTGACCGCGCTGCGCAACCACCACAACCGATTCAGTCTGCGTTGGATTATTATAATTTATCGCTGACAGCTTAATAAATACAATCGCACCGAGCACAAATAGATACTTTCTTAATTGGTTTTTGTGTCGGGTTAAGTGCGCGCCACACGGAACTGGGCCCTGCTGCTGCGGGCAGCTAGCCAGCTAGCCAGCTAGCCAGCCAGACTGGCAGACTGAGAGACTGAGAGACACACACAACCTTTAGAACGACGTCGTCGTTATCGATGGCGAAGGCGACGACTCCATGGGGGCCACCAGCAGCACCGTAGGAGACTGCAGACAGAGGTCTGCGGACTGTTCCGTAACGCAAGCGGGAACCCTTTCAATGGCGGGGGCCAGGTGACACACGACGACGACGACGACGCGCGATGCACGGCATTCTGCGTTAAGTGACTGCGCTTTTCGGGGCTTTTTTTCCCGCTGGTGGTCCGGATTTGGTGAGTCAATTATGCAACGTGCACCGCGGAGTGGGACAATTAATTTCTGGACCGTGTGGCATTTGCATTCGAATTCGAATCTCTGGCGAATGGGAGAAGACGGCTGGCTTGGATTTCGCCGCGGGCACGTTGATGCTACACGTGAATGTGAAAGCCAACTAGATCGGCGATCTGTGGGTGGCAGTGATTGATTGTTCTGCCTTGTGATTCAATGATTTGAGGGAGCATGCTAATTGATGGATTGAGGGAGAGTGAGTGCCTCCAATCAAGGCGAATTGTTGCGAAGTCACTGCAGGCAAAGTGTACACTGGAGAGATGCTTAATAGGTGTGAATGCTTACTTGCCAACTTCCGTGGAATACCCCGCAGTGCATGGGGAAATCTGCACCTCTCCAGCGTCATACTTCACTACTTGACGCGATAATGCTAATTTGAGACTCATAACACCAAATGTCAGGATCAAAGCAGCACCAATTCACCCCGATGCCGAGGGAGATACAAACAAAAACACACACACACGCCAGAAACCAAACAACAAACCTCTCGTCGTCGTGGTCGTTGCTGCAATCTCATCGCGCCGTCAAGTGGCAATCAATTGTATTCCACATACGCCACCGCGACGACGGCGGAGAAGGAGGCGATGCAAAGTACACAAGCCTCCAAAAAGATACACCAGCAGATAAAGTTATTCACCTGAAACTGCATCCACAGCGGCGGAGATGGCGAGTTGCGCAAATATTGCAACTGCTCTGCATGCATGCACCTTACCTTAGCACACGGAGGCATGCAATCCACCGAACAAGCGCACATATCGCACTCGAGCAACAGCCGATCGCGGGCAGATACAGTCTACGTGTTACAATGCACCTTTGGAGAGCTTCGCAGCGGTAACAGCAGCAGCTGCTACAGTTGCGGCTGACGGTGGTGGTTCGTCGGTTGTGGTTTGCCGGCTTCTGGTGCCTTCTTGGGCTTCTTGCGGTTTGGCTTTACGTTCACAATGAGACCACAATGGTGCGGCGGTTGATGGTGGGTACAAGTGCACCACAGTTGGTGGCGGCCCCACTATCGGGACTGTCTCGCGGTCGGTCGGTGGGGAGTGCAATGCGAGTGTAATCCTCCCGTGGGGTTGGAACGTTGACACTTCTCAGCTTATGATGGAATATTTCTCAAATGAGGGTGCGACTTTTCGGTGACTGCCCTTAACCGAGCACCATCACCTTCGCGATAAGTTATCATCAATTGGCGAGGTTTCTAGACAACACGCAGTTTTTTTTCTGCAAATCATTGACCTTCACGAACGGGGTCTGTGCCCTTCTCTCGCACAACACATTGCGTCATCAGACTGAATCCAACTAGACATCACAGCTCACTCAAGGCGATCGAAAACCCTGTCAATTGACCATCAATAGACAAGGCCATGCGATTGGCCAAGTGATTAGAGCCGAGCACGACGCCTATTATCACTCGAAGATGATCTGCTCGCCGCGATGACACATGCCCACGGGGGGTGGTTGCAGGCCAACCGCAGACAGGCGAAAGTCCGCAAACATTCGTCATGGACGATGACAGCTGTGTCGATGTCATTGCATCGCTCGCCATCTGTCATTTGCGCAAAAAAAACGACATTCTCTTTGACAGCGCGCTCCTTCAATCAGCCAATAAACACCACAAAGCATTGTCTTGCGAAAATATTTGAATTTAAAATTCGCTTCCATTTCAGGTGGTATCACGATCTCGATGTGAATACCACACCACACAGCCGCGCGCAACCAACACCAGCGGCAGCAGCACCTCATCACCACCGAGCGCCGAAAAGTGAACTAGTTTACGATCTCTCAATTTAAAAATGCAATCGACACGGCAATCGACGAGCGACTTGGCCAATTCGCTTGCGTGACATGACGCCGCACACGAAAACAACCAGAAGAGATTATTCTGTCTCACCAAATTTTGCACAAAGCCACGTCGGTTGTGCTGATCTTAATTACGTCCAAGGGGTGTCTGAGAAGACAACCGAAACGTCAAACAATTGCACAACTCCACCACCACCCCACCACTCTCTGGCAGCACGCGCAAATTACACTCGAACGCAACGCGACTTTTGCTTCCTGAACACAACAAGTGCTAAGTGGCAGCCAGCAAATTATGTTAAATCGATAAATTTTCGATTGCTCTTCAACTGTCAAACTCGCAACGAAAACGTTGCCAAAAAAAAGAGGAAAACAAAAAAACGCGAAAAGAAGCAAAACAAAATTCGAACAAAGCGAACGGCGCGAGTTTTGGAGAGCTCTCGACGCTGTCAATGTGAATGGAGCTACCTAAACTCTCGGCCGTTGACAGATGACGGATGACGAGCGCAACGACGACGCCTTAATGCACGGAAGTGAGTTGTAAGTGCGTGCGTCAGAGGCTAGCGACTTGTGTGGCGTGGAGTTTCTCCGATGGACTCCTTGCTTTCCTTTAGTTTTGACAGTTGCCGGGGGGCATGGTGACGTTTCACTTGTCGCTTGTGACGTCCACGTCATTGGAGACGAGTCTCTCTTGTTATGCAAATGAGGAGTGGATTGTGATTTTTTTTTTGCGCACTGATGTACTAGCGGGGAAGAGAGGAAGCTAATGACAGATGTCGATGTGTCAAAACAGTTGTCATTGACAATGAGGGCGCTGTCAAGCTGAAGGGAGATGACGTGATTTGGATTGCATCCGCTGGAGCGATGAGAATATACGGGACGCGAAACATTCCCATTTGACAGGCATTTCTGACAGGTCTCTGCCCAAAAAAACGAGGTTAGGGACGACCGCTCTGTCAAAAAAATAGAAAGTCCAGGAAGCAAGTGAACACCACGCTGCGCAAATCTGTTTGACAGATCATAACATTTGTCAAGTGAAAATATGTGTTCCAACATCAACACAAATGTCACGACACCGATTATGTTTCACAACAAACATTTGTCGAACAGCACACCTTTGGCCGGCACGCATCTCGCACTTACGCATAACTCCGGTGAGCGCGGCTTGTAGTGAAAATAAACACTTTCCCTCGACGGTGAGGCGACGTGAGAAAGAGGTCATGTGCCATCATATGGTTTCCTCCTCGTTGCATAAGACCCACTAACAGATATTAGACACGAAACCAAAGAGGAACATGGAAGCAGATAAGCCTGAAGCTACAGCTGAGGAAAATCCCAACACCGGGCCGACAAGCGACAAGCGCGCACACTGAAAGTGAAATTGTTTTTATTTTATTTTTGTTTTGTTCCCAATCGCATGACGGCGACGTCGTCGTTCGTTGTCGGACGCCTCCTCGGTATTGGGTTTCACAAAATTGCGATATCGGAGGAAAAATATCGCCGCCGATGACAGCATCAGCCGGCAATGGCTGCGGCAACGGCAACAGCGCCGTCGACTCCGGTGCTGGCTCTGTGGTCAACTGGCGGTTGCACGTTGCGTAGTGCGTTTTGCGGCGTATCAGCGCGCGAGATACGTGCAAACGCACGCATAAACCGCCTCATTAGAGAGTTGCCCCTCTCCCCGCCGTGTCTGTTGTTGTGTGTGCAATTAAGCATAAAGTTGCCAAAACATTTCCTAGAGCGAGCTTCGCCATCGCCATCGTTTCGTTGTCGTCGTCGTCGTCGTGGTTTCATAGAGATCAGGGAAACTGGTAACATTTCCGATGACATTTCCATTTGATTGCGTGCGTGTTTTATTGCAACTCCCGGTGGGGACACCACCGAGGCCAGCAGGTGGAGGTGTCAAAATTATAATTTATCTCATTTCTGGTGCGGCTGATGGGTTGGCGGCAACAACAGCGGCTGCGAAATGCCGGAAAGAAAGGGAAACCGAACAGCTGCGCGGACAACGTGCCAAGACAGCCGTCAGGACTCTCTGGGGGCGCCTTTCACTTGGACGTGGAAGAGAAAGGATCACGTTCACACATGAAATCGCTGGGAACACTGGCAGGGGACTGGACAAAAATGACATGTTTGAGAGACAATTTGACGTCTGAAGAGGTGGCGTTCGAGTGAATGGGCCACGAGAAGGATTTGAGTGAAATAACACGGTTTTTGAACGGCTTTACCGACGCTTGTTCACATGTTTGCGGAGCTCTGCGTTGAATAAGCGACTGTTCATACAGACTGCATCATACAGAAAGTAAGGGAATTGATCAAAAAATGTGTCCTTACCATATGTCGAATATCTTGTCCACACACCATCAGGGACACGGATCTATGAGAATTGACAAGAGAGGTAACAGTTGTAATTCAGATGAAGAGACGCAACTTGAAAAAAAAAAAACAAGAGACCAAGATGCCATCCCAAGAACATCTCGAGACGATCGGTACGCCTGTAACTAGGAGGATGTAAACTCACTTGGAATCGTGTAGAGACAGCTAGAACAAAACGCGTTAGATAGCGATGCCAATTGAAAACCCTAGACAGCTACAACAAACCGCGTTAGATGCAGATGCCAAGTGAAAGCCCTGAACAAACCTCTTCGTCTTACTGATCACTTCAGAGTCTTCGAAGTGGAAGGTATGGCGATTAGCGAAGCCCTGTCTTGGGGAAGGTGGAGCGTAATGTTCGGTACCCTTAACCTCCCTCTACACACAGAAATCAATGCCAGATGGTCGACAGGCTGTGGATCGTGGCGTTGTGGGTATGTGCGTCGATCCCAACCTCGACGTCGTTTTCAAGCCCCCCCTCTTTTGAGTCACTGACAATGCTCAAAGAGTATTTCCTGTCTAGAAAAAGCTTCTCAAACTTGGCCGTTCGGAGTCATCATAAAATTGTAGGTTCCTTCCACTTGTCAGAGAACAATAGCACGCACAACACTAGTGGTTGCTGAGAAGCTAGGCCCCCTGGCCCTCTATGAGCTGTAGCGCCACCCATATTACTATATGGTCGACAGGCAGTACTTGTCCAACTTCGAAACAAATCGGAATCAACGTTATCCAAACGATCAAATGGATGATCTCCTTAACGACATCTCAAAACAGACCTATTTCTCCAAAGACTTCTGTAGTGGCTGCTTAGACAAGGATGACGATGATAGGATCTCTACAACTGTCATGTGCTCTCTACAGTCTACTCAGTGAAATACGAGTTCACTTACTTATTTAAGATGTCGCTACAGTCCAGAGTGAACGAGAGAGAGAGCTCGATCATAAGCTAGCTGCCCCCAGTATCACAGGCATCCCTGTCCGCCTTGCGTGAGCCACCTGAATCGCGGTCTTCGTCTACTGCGCCGTTCCTCGGTTGTGGATTGGAAGGTTTTCCAGTTGGGAGCATCCGCTGTACATGACCTAGCCGTTTCACTAGTTCGATCCTCACGCTACTGTCTAAGTCGATGCAGCTGAACAGTTTGTCGTTGTATCTCCTTGCGCACTTACTATCAAGGCAGACGGAACTGAAAATCACTCGAAGAATTTTCCTTGCAACAACTTGGTCCGCTGGATGGGTGGCACGTGGCCATGTGGGTATGTGCGTCGATACTCCAACCAATCAACCAAAAAAAACCTTTTTCGAATCACTGACAATGCTCAGAGCTTCTCAAACCTGACCGTTCGGAGTCGGCATAAAACCGAAGGTTCCTTCTACTCGTGAGAGCGTGCACAACACGAGTGGTTGCTGAGAAGCTAGGCCTTGGTCCACTGCGGGCTATACCGCCACCCATATTTGGACAAAGTTCATGTCATGTCTCCGCCCCATATAGCAAAACAAGTACGATTAAGGTCTTACATAGTCACTGGTAAGATTTGATGGAAATACTAGCTGGCTGTGATAACCACGGCAACCGCATTTCTGGATTGAAACAGCCGCGTGGCCATGGGCTCACTCATTCGGCATTAAATGGGATCCCAAACAAGACACAAGTCATCAGATTGATCCTCATATACCAGGTACCCCGGTATGAAGTGAGCGCCAAGATACACATGTCTCCATAGGAACGAGCCCTTATTTTTTTTTTTTTTTTTGCTATGACATCTGTGAAAGATATTTAGTATACATCAAGTCATTGGAACAGACAAAATCATATTTTTTCATCGTGTTAAAAATGTCGAATTTTGTACCAGAAAGTGATGATTTGCGGAAAGCATTAATTTTTTGTTTTCATTTGAAGAAAAGTGCTGCAGAGTCGCATCGAATGCTTGTCGAGGCATATATGGTGACATTCTCTATCAGAAGCAACATGAAAAAGATGGTTTCAACGGTTCAGAAATAATGAAGAACGTGGAAGACCACCAAAAAAGTTTGAAGACGCCGAATTGCAAACGATATTGGATGGAGATGACACTTTGAGTCAAAAGCAAATGGCAGCAATGTCAAATGTTGCACAACAAACAATTTGTGACCGTTTAAAAGCTATGGGAAAGATCCAAAAGTGTGGAAAATGGGTGCCACATGAATTGAATGAAAGACAACTGAAATTATGCTTCAAAGACACGCAAGAAAATCGGTTTTGCATCGGATTGTTACTGGCGATGAAAAATGGATTTATTTTAAGAATCCTAAACGGAAAAAAATCATGGGTTTATCCGGGACAACCATCAACATCGACTGCAAAACCAGATCGATTCGGCAAGAAGACAATGCTGTGTGTTTGGTGGGACCAGAAAGGTGTGGTGTACCAAGAGCTTCTTAAACCTGGTGAAACCGTTAATAATACTGATCGCTAACGAAAACAAATGATCAATTTGAACCATACATTGATCGAGAAGCGACTAGAATTGGCCAAAAGACACGGCAAGGTCATTTTGCTCAATGACAATGCACCTGCACACAAAGCAAAACCGGTTCAGGATACACTCAAAACACTTGGCTGGGAGCAGCTACCCCACCCGCCGTATTCACCAGACTTGGCTCCTTCCAACTGCCATTTGTTTTCATCGATGGGACACGCATTGGCTGAGCAGCACTTCGATTCCTTCGAAGAAGTCGAAAATTAGGTGTCTGATTGGTTTGCTGTAAAAGACGAACAATTTTATTGGCGTGGTATTCACAAATTGCCAGAAAGGTGGTCAAAATGTGTAGAAAACAATGGCCAATGCTTTGAATAAAATGTTTACCCATCAATAATTACTGTTTTATTTTCAAAACAAAAAAAAACGTAGTAGTATAAAAAAATAACCTTAGGAAGGTACAGACATGCTTACCTACTCTTCCGCCAAAGTGCATCAATGCCACCTCCTACCTAACCTAAGCTAGCCTTGCTTTCCTTGATTTCACATCGAACTTCAACTTTTTTGAGATCCATCAGCGTTTTTTGGTGCTTTTGTTGCCTGTCGGGCAACGCAACAGAGGACGCCCGCGTTTAAGGTGGCGCACCCAAGTGAAGAAGGACCTCAACCAACTTGGTGTGCCAAACAGGAGACAGCTAGCCTGAGATCGCGCTACTTGGAGAGGCATGTTGGTTGAGGCCCAGGTCCACCACAGACTGTAGGCGCCACACAAAGAAAGATCAGCATTTTTTAGATAAATCAGCACGAAGGTATGGGCCTCATTTGAAACGTGGGGAGTCATTTCAGACAGTGGCCATTCATCGCGCACAGAAATGAGGCCTACGACTCTAGCAGCAGATTCAACACTGGCTCTTTGAGAAGAGTCTTTCATGTCTGTTGTCTGGCCCTTCGATTGGACACCATAAGCCATCAGGGACCGACTGATAGTCTCACTTCAGCCAGAAGTAGAACAAATCAGGCATTCAAGGGCAACACTTTCCATCTTACCCTTTTTTTTGACCTCTCAAAAGTCCACGTCTCCTCAATCTGTCTCAGATTATTTGCCACATTATTTTCTTTTCGCATTTACACCACCAAATCGAATGTCAAATTGAATTGTTTTTTCGCTTACCTGCAAAGAAACAGAAGAAATAAATTAAAACCTCGCTGAAACAGTGTTAAATGCAAATAAGACCACAAAAAGTCGCACACACACGCGCGCAGCCGACATCGAACACAAACCAAATGCAATCAACTTAATTCAAATTGCATTCAATTGGAAACTAATCTCCAGCCCGAAGCGGTGTGGCGGCGCGGCAGCGCGCCGTCCGTCAGACAAAGCGTTCTGTATCGCTGCGGCAGTCTATCGACGGCACAGAGAGCGAGATGGCCGCGGCGAAAGACAAAGATGCCGAGTGTGGATCTCAAGGTCGTCGTCTCTCATCACTCTCGACTTACGTAACACAGCCCATAACTAATCGTCAAAAAGCGAGTCGTATTCTCTCTTCCCATTTTCGTTCGTTTCTTCGTTCGTTGCTTCGTTCGCAGTGGCAACGCGTCGAAACGCGGCTCGTAATTAGCGCGTCCGTCCATCCATCCATCCGCGAGATGGGTGTTAGCGTGTGAAAAGCAGGCAGGGGAGGGCGGCAACATTAAGTGCGGATGATACCCCTCGCAGATGCGAAAGCAGGTGGAAAGTGGGAGAAGACCGATGACGACGAGGCAGCCGCTTCAGTGGGCGCGCACGTAGTCCAGTCGACTGGTCAAGGGGTTGTCCGGATGAAAGAAACTCGGCCAGCAACTCATGGGGAAAGTATGCGAGGCTGCCGGATGGCGGACAGCGATGCCTGTCATCCGTCGTGAGTCAACGCAGACAGGGAAGTCGTTTCGCCAGACCCCGCTTGACAGTGATGCACCTTCACTCGATGCGTCCAAAAATACACCATGACTCAGACGATCTCGCCGTTCGGTCACTGCCTGGCACCTGAATCAGTCGATCAGTGGCCGCGCCGCCCATCAAACGAATTGTGAAATTCAATCAAGATCATCACCTGCACCCGCCCAAGACCAGTCAGTTCACGTGCCAGGGCGAATTAATTTCCTGACTCTGATTTGTTTTTCAGCAATGACACCACCAGCACTCAAGTCGTTCTCAGCCACCTTCGGAGCACATAACCACCGCTTATTGGAGCACAAGTCCGGCTGCCAAGCACACACACACACAGTGTCTTGCCAATTTAGTTAATTACCATGATTTTGCGTCTAATTGCAGTCAGGAGTCAACAAGCAAATCAAAAGTGAACCGCTGTCGCCCGAGTGAAGGGGCAACCCATTCTGCGACAGTCAGTCCGTTCGACAGGTCAATTTACTGCGAACGCACTCCACACCGGAACTGACGTCTGTCAACAGACTCAACGTCACTCCACGTGTCCTGTCGTGAACTGGCTCGCACTAGAAGCGTGCAAACACTGCCCGCGGCTGAGCGGAAAATAGAGAGGCCCGCGATTGAGACTTCACAACACAAAGACACGACTCGTCTACATATCGCCAAGGTTAAGGCTTCGTTTACACTCGACTCGACTGTGTTTTTCATCGATAATCACATGCGTCTGATTTGGTAACACTCTCGGCGGCGATGACGGAGTCTACCTCCAGTAGCAACGCAGTCAGCCGCCAGTGCTGCTTGTGAAAATGTAAATGACCCTTGAGGTTATTGGTAAATGTTTGCGCGTACGTCATGTGTGCCTATCTCTCGCACTTGAGTGCTGTACTCCGTTACCGTTATGGGAGGCGATGGGTTTTTTTTTTCATTTCTGGGAAAGGAAAGTTACTTTTCGATGGGACTGTGTGTGGGTCCGGCCGAGGCAATGACCCTCTTTCGGGCTCTTTGTTGCGGCCGACTGGGCAGTGGCTGGCTGGTGCGGGGCCTTGAGTGGGAGGAGGAGTGATCCACTTAAGATAGCCAAGGCGATAGGATCGCGATGAGCGATTAACTGCGATGAGCGATTAACTGCGATTCGCGAGGCGTCGCTTACGATGATATCGGTGATTTTGTGGGGTTGGGTCTGGCCAGTTGATGGGTCGTGAACCAGGATTTGGTGGCGGACTTGGACGGAGAAAGAAGGAAAAAACGAGGCAATCTGTGGTATCGTCGAGAGGCGTGATTTTGATTCCTTCAAGCTAACACTCGACGTGACGGGCTTGGGAGCTACACCCAAAACTGGAAGACATTCTCATCTTGTCGTCAATCTCCCATCGTCACCAACCACCCTCAATTCTCATCTTGTCTCCAATCCCCCATCGTGACCACCCACCCTCAAGGCAACTCAGTCTGTCTCAAAGGCCCAAATGAGGTCGAGCTTACTAGACTCACAGCTCGAGGGAAACAAAAAGCGAATCGTCAAATCGTAACCCAATCTCCTCCAATGACTTCCAACACAGTCACACCAATCCAGCACCAGCCCCAATCGCCACCTTCACTGACTTGACATGACGCAGCACCAGCTCACCAGTCCCCCAACCACGTTGTTGTTCCGCGTTCTAATTCACTTCAATCGCAAAACGCGACAAAAACCAACAAAAAAATCGAAAGCAACCCACCGCAACAACAGCGACCATAAACGACTTCAATGTCATTCGGCGAGTGTACAAAGTCTACGAGGATCTAATGATATCGCGGGCTGGTCTCGCAATCTCGCGTTTGGATTCCGCACCAAATTGTCGATCTGAGACCGATAGTCATGCCGTCAGAGAGTGGCCAGTGGCCAGTGGTCGCACTCGATTTGGTTTCCGACTAAGTAAACGCAAAGAATCGCTTAGAATGCATCATTAGTCGCGGATGATGAATTCAAATTAATTGGCGGGCAGGCAGTGTGCGCGCTGCTGCTGCTGCTGCTAAGTGGAGTGATGGTTGCGCAACGACTGACCTTAAACCGGGGAAGTGTTCCGGTTCCGATGGTTGTCGGAGGTTCTTGACAAGAATGTCATCTTTTGAGCAATTGACTGATGAGAGTACGGTCGTCGAAGGGGATGGGATGGGATGTGAACAAACATTTTTGAAGCGACCACCTGGTTGCTAGATAATCAAGCATTCATGGGAGCTGCAGGTGCTTCGGAATGATGCATCACGCGATGTCTGTTCGGGTCTTGAAGTGTGTGTTTTACTGCGATTCGAAATGGAATGACATGGTACCGGGGAATGTCGTAAAAATGAGGAACTCGGAGCGGAAATATTCGAAAGCTCAGCCTGAAAACACAAACATCACGTAGTCTTGATGGGATGTCTGAAAACAAACAGACTACAGTGGCTTGGGGGATATATGAAGGTTTGTACTGGAGGTTGGGTACCATGCGCATCTGTCACTAGGGCTATAGTCCTAGAGGCTTTGTTTGACTAACCTCCTTTTCCCCGAAGACAGCTGCTAGATATAGCATTAAGCTGGAGTTGGAGCTAGAGCAAGAGCTCAAACCGGGCTATTTAAAGGTGGCCCTTTAGGACACTGAACTCCATCCCGAAAAGAGATATATTTAGTGCCAGACATGGTTCAGAGACATATTGGACTGTGTTGTGTGGATCAATGGTGTGTCAGTACTGAACACCAGAAGTCCGATGCGGTATACAGACGGATCAAAAATGGACTCTGTAGCCAGGGCAGGAGACTTTGACCCAACACAAGGAATTCTGTACTCATGAGATGGAGTCCTACCATGTTTCAAGGTGAAATCTAGGCCATCAAAATGTGCGCCAAACAGAAACTCTTCAAGGGCGCTAGAATTCAACTACAGCTGAACTTTGATAGCTCGAAGCAACCGACTGTATTTTCAGACAGTCAGCCACCACTTGAGGCTTTACCTGGACTTCAAAACGATCTTATGTTGCTACGACGCAGGACATTCCCTTGACAGGCACGACAAAGTTAAGCTCGGCTGAGTCTCTTGGTACAGGAGGATTGCAGGTAATCAGTCTGTTTTCTTAACTCCTGAACTCCCTACTGCATTGGCAATTAGACAACAGCCACAACACTGGTTAACGAATGGGACCAACGGAAGCACTGTTAGGTTAGGTTAGGTTGTAGTGGCTGACTGCTGCAGTGCAGTCACACTTAGGCCAGAGTAGGCCCATTGTGATACCACGCGGATTGACTTCTCCTAACGCTGGAACCAGTTGGTGCTGCTGATGAACCGATTTAGTTGGCCAATGCTGGCACTTTTTAGCTCGTTACGGCCGCTGAAGGAGTAGGCTCCTAGGTGCAGGAACCTACGACTGGCAAGAGCACTGCAGGAGCAGAGAACGTGATGAGTATTCTCTTCCTCCTCTTCATCCATCTAGCTTCTGCAAAAATCATTATATGGAGCACCCATCCTGCGAGCGTGAGTGCCAATTACACAGTGCCCGGTTATGACTTCCATGAGGGTCCTTAATGAGGGCTTGCTGAGTCTAAGTGGACTGAGTGACCGCTTTAGGTCAAGTGATGGCCAGATTTCTTTTGTTTTAAGGCAGGTGGTGCCTTCTAGCCATTTGTCATTGGTGGTTTTAATTGTATGAATCTTTAAAAGATGATAGGCTGTAGCGATCGGCATGGAAGGTGGTACCCCTTCTATCGATAGGGATGAGGTTGTACCACACCTAGCGAGTTCGTCGGCTTTGCAGTTTCCTGGTATGTCACAGTGTCCCGGCACCAACATGAGGTGAATGTTGAAATGCTCGGCTATCTCGTTAAGAGACAGCCTGCAATTAAGGGATGTTTTTGAGTAGAACATGACATTGTCCAGGGATTTTATGGCGGCCTGACCCTTTTTGATATCACATTGTTTTTAAGCCAAGACAGCGCCTCTTTAATCGCTATGGTTTCTGTCTGAAAAACGCCACAGTGATCAGGGAGCTTCACGGAGATAGCAATGTTGAGGTCTTGTGAATAGACACCCGCACCCACCCCTTCTTTTGTCTTTGAACCATCCGTGAAGATGCGCAGAGGATCTTTCAGTGTTTGCGTGTTAGTCATCCAGTCCGATCTGGAGGGAATACTGATTGAGAATTTCAAAGCACTGTGAGGCAATCCAAGCTATTAAGCCGGCCAAGCAGCAGGCCTCATTCAACGAAGTACACTAGATCTAAGAAAGTATGAGAATGCTAACGAACTTTCTTACTGGCCACTGTCAACCTTTAACAAAATGAACCAGTGCCAGGACAAGGAATGTCGACTATGCCTAGAAGAGGATGACACGTCCGAGCAATTATTATGTGAATGTTGGGCGCTTTTCTGATTCTCCTCCTCATCAAGTCATCAGTGTCGCTTCCCTTGCGGCATGGGTTGTGATGATGATTGATTGACGCTACAGTCCGGGGTGGACCTGGGCCTCAACCAACATGCCTCTCCAGCCAGCACGATCTTTCGCCAGCTGCCTCCAGCTGCGCACACCAAGTTGGTTGAGGTCCTTTTCCACTTGTGTACGCCATCTAGTGCGAGGACGTCCTCTATTGCGCTGTCCCATTGGCTCGATATCGAAGACTCTTCGGGCCGGAGCTATGGTGTCCATCCGCTCTACATGACCTAGCCATCTTAAGCGTTGGATCCGAAGACACTTAACTAGGTGCACGCAGCTGTACAGCCAGAACAGTACAGTTCGTGGTTGAGAGCAGGACACCTAGTGAATATTCTAAGATCAGCCTGTTTGGGATTGACAGGTTGCCATAGAACAACACCAGCACTTGAATTCATATTCCATATTCCCTTTGATCTATACTCTGGCAACAGTGTGGCCGTAGGGCTAAAAGTGGCAGGGTTTTGGATTCAAAAAATGGGCGTGTGACAAGACTAGCAGAGTGGACAGATAGTGTTGTCACAACAGACAGACAGACTTAATCACGAACCGTAGTCCCGAGAAAAGATCTTCATCTAAGTTTACCGGGCCGTTGAGAAGGCAGTTTGCATATACGTTGACTACTTGGTAGTGAATGCTGATACAGGCGCGGAGGTTTCGGTGCGGTTCTCAAAAGACCCCTTTAATGGGGACAGCATACTGGATCTCATGCGCGAAATGCTGCCATTCGGGGAAGTAGTACCAAAAAGTTGGTAAAAAGGTGCGCCAGTATAAACCATGTGGCAGCCTTTGCCCAACTTTTTACTTCGGAGAAGGACTTGCTCAAGCCTGCCGATTCAACTAAGTCATACCCCTCGACCAAGATCTCACAAAGAACCAAAGTGCCTACTCCCGGAACCGCTCTTAGTCCACCATTCCACCTGTCTCTCGTGAGCTATGTACAACCGATCCGCATGCCACCAGACATACCAGACTGACCACAATTAAATTCACACCACCAGACACAATGGAGTTGAAGTCGAAGTGACACGCCAATCGACGTGAGCCCACAAATCTCAGCTAATCCCACTACACGGTAAATCCATAAATTAGACGTTCTAATCCCCTCATTAATTCACGTCCATTTATCATCACCGTCTCGTCGCCGAGAAAGGAACTCCGACACCAGCTGAGCTAAAGATCCACCATTGTTCGTGAGAACCTTTCTAATTCGGTCCGTGACGACCTTGGGATTACAAAAAACAAATTAAAACATTCTCTTCCCCATTCAAGGCGTCTGAGTTTGTTTGCTGTTTTTTTTTCCGGAATTCAATTAATCCACCACGCACCCTGACGCGGTGGCGGCGGTGATGATTCCGTTGAATTCTTCGCGCGGCAATTGTGATTCATTTTTCGTCGCATTACAGGCGTTTTTTTTTTTTTTTGTGTAGGGTCGATGACGCAGCGAGACCAGCCGGAGAACCGGATCTCCAATCAAACGGGAGTCCGCACATAATCGCCAGCAATTAGTTTCAAGAACAAAACGAAAACGACGATCGTTAAACGAGGCAAACTGTAGAACAATCGCAAAGTACTCTTGTCGATCTGCGCTGCGATCGTCTTCGGAGAAAAAGAGGCTCCGGACAGGTGACTGGATTGGGCAGCAACCGGATTGTTTTGCGTCAGGGTAGCCATTAGGTTTTCGTTTTTTAATGGGAATGTAATTACAGACACTTTGGGTGTGTAGCAATTCACGAGATTAGAAGAGAGAAACAGAGAAGACTGAGTGGGTGGCGCGCGATGGTACCGGGGGAGCGTGGGAATGAAGATGAAGGAATTTTTCTGAGCACTTAAGAAGGTCTTGTTACTCAACTCAATTAAGCGATGGATTGGAAGTCAAAGGGTCTTACAGTGATGCCGTAGTGGAGATAAGACATTTGCGGAGGAACAGGTGGATTAGACATCAGTGCCGATTATCAGTCTTTACACGTGGAGCTTGTGTGTATTCCTCTTTGTGTGATGCTACTGATCGAGGTGGAGTGGAGTTTAAACCAACAAGCAGGGTCACTGCCCAGTGAACACACGAAATTGGTCTCAGCGAGCCACCTTAAAGACGTAATTCCTCCCTACCGCAAGCTAGGTGTCTAGGGGGGAGTCAATGTTAGACCGATACTGGTTTACCGGGGTCTCAGTGTGGTGGATAAAGCTGTCAATTGTAGGGCACTCAACCGAATGCAAGACTGGCGCTCAGAAGAATTCCACCTGGTGCACTAAGCAAACTGGAACTATTTTTCAAACAAGAAGCAGCCAGCACAAGAAAAGACTCCGAATGAGGCCTGAACCCGACTGGGGCCTAACCTAAACCAGCATTGCTCCCTGTTCGGACTGGATGTGTGGCAAACAGGTGCTGGACGGATCGAAGACTGCTCTCTCATTGAAGCTCCCTAACCACTGTAGAGCCTTCCAGGTAGAAACCCCAGCTTTAAGTACGGCAATGTCCTGGCTCAAGGACAATGTAATATTCAAAGCATCTCTTAATTGCAGAGTGTTTCTTAACGAGATGGCTGGGCATACCTTATATGGCTGCTGAGGCATTCTCGAAGCAACCAGCAAGGTGTGGTACAACCTCTGCCTGAGAAGATCCACCATCTTTGGCAATCGATACTGCTTACCATCTTTCTAAAGGTAAAACTTAAGATTAAGGCACACACGCCCACGGGATGGGTGTCCCATACAACAACTTCTGCAGAAGGTACATGGATGAAGAGGAGACGGAAAGTACAAGTCGATTCCCCTGCTCTTGTGGCAAAATGGCAACGACCTAGGGACCACCATTTCAACAAGCAATAGCCAGCTTTATTACAGGAACTAAATGGTTTCGAGATTAGAACGCGATAGAAAAAAAAATGGGTTTAGCGGTGAATGAGGGCCAAACAAAGTATATGCTGTCATCAAGAAACGACACACAACATCGACCACTCGGTCAGAACGTCACCATAGGCAGCTACAACTTCGAGGTAGTAAAGGACTTCATCTACCTTGGGTCCCAAGCTAGTAGTACGGGCAGCATCAGTACCGAGATTAAACGCAGAATAACTCTTGCCAACCGCTGTTTCTTTGGGCTCAAGAGGCAATTGAGTAGCAGAGCCCTCTCCCGAAAGATCAAGCTAACATTATATGAGACCTTGATCATCCCCGTCCTGCTGTATGGCGCGGAAGCTTGGACTATCTCAAGAGCGGATGAAGACGCACTCGGTCTCTTCGAGAGGAAAGTTCTGCGTTCAATCTTTGCTCCTGTTTGCGTTGAAGGTTCCTGGAGAAGAAGATTCAACCACGAATTGTACGGACTGTACAGCGACATGAGTCTAGTCAGGCGTCTACGGATTCAACGCCTAAGATGGCTAGGCCATGTAGAGCGCATGGACAACACTGCTCCTGCCCGAAGAGTCAATAGAGGACGACCACGAACCCGATGGGGCACTCAAGTGGAGATGGCGGACCTCAACCAACTTGGAGTGCGAAATTGGAGGCAGCTGGCTAAAGATCGTGCCAGCTGGAGAGGATTGTTGACCGAGGCCGAGGTTCACCCCGGACTGTAGCGCCACAAGAAGAAGAAGAAGAATCCGTGTGGTCTCACAATCAGCCTAGATAGGTAGGCTCACTTAGAGTGTCCATTGTGCCCCATTATGAGACCTTCAATTATGTGTAAAAACCATCCTGCTACGCTTGGTAACTTTAGGAGGTTTTTCAACTCTGCATCGCACAAGTCCTCTCAGCTCTGTCAAGTTTTATTTTTATTTCTTTGATAGACTGTGGATTCACTGAGCAAATGTTGGACAGATTCGGTATCTTCGTCACCTCTGATGCTTCTACAAAAGTTATTAAGCGATATATTGAGATGCATGGCATGCGTATGGTGGCCCATGCCGTTGTGGGTATGTGCGTCGATCCCAAGCGCAAATGAACCTCGACGTTCTACGCTCAATCCCTGGTCTGCACGCCAAGAATAACTTTCACGGCCCCATCTCTTTCGAATCACCGACAAATCTCTGAAGCTTCGTCCTTCGGAGTCGACATAAAGCTGTAAGTTGTTCCTTCCACTCGTGGCGGAACAATAGCACGCATAACACGAGTGGTTGCTGAGAAGCTATGTTTTTGTCCCCTACGGGCTGTAGTGCCACAAGAAATGTGCAAGCCCGAAGCTTTCTTAACTCGAGTTGGAATTGAAGCGAACCTAGTTGCAACTCGAGTTGACTAACTCGGTTTCTCCCAGTTCATAGTGAGTGTACTCTTTTTGGAACAGTCCACGGATTTCAACCAAATACAGGCTAGCTTGGAACATTACTTATACACGCACAATAACAGAATAGATCTTTGTATCATACTATTACCACAATTGGTTTCAGACCACACGAGTCCGTTTCCCGAGTCCCAAAGTCAAGCTAAAAGGCATGAGTCCCTTTTGACTCTTTGGTGACACTCTGGTAAAACTGTTTGATTTACCATAAAAAAACAACCCTTAAACAAAACAGAGACGCACAAGAATATATAAAAGGAAACAAGAGAGAGGAGCAGGCACCATCCGCACGCGTCTCTTAAGGAACAGAACCGATACCGAACTCCAATAAGGTACTGAATGTAAGGCTGTCCAACTTGGTCTCGTTGACTTAACCAATCAACGCGTATTTTGTGTGTTCTCACCATAATAATAATAATAATATGGGTGGCGCTACAACCCATAGAGGGCCAGGGCCTAACTTCTCAGCAACCACTCGACAGATCTCTAAGCCGCCAGCTATATTATTATATTCTTGACACAGTGTCCGGTAAGGACTCCCATTAGGGTTCACTCTTTATTTGCGACTAAAGCTGATAAGTGGTGTTGACCTCTTTCTATTCTGCGTCGACCACAGGGACCTTGATATTGCTCATATTTCCAGTTTTCACTCTACCCGGGGCTTCATCTTCCAGTTTTCTTCGAATAGGGCTGAGCGTCGCGATTGCCAAGGATTTCCCCCCTCAGGTTCATCCTTCGCGAGACTGTCAACTTTTTCAGTGCCTGGCTTAAGCTGGCCTTAGTCTGTCTTTCCGTACGGTAACCAACCACATCAAATGCCCAGCTACTCAGGATAGGGTCAACGTGGCCAACAAAGGATGCCTCACTGACACTTTGCCTACATAACCCGGCAAGTTTCGAAGTCAAGATGTCCGATGCTCGGCTTCCATTGTCTCTTGACTGTCGCCGAAACTTGAGGTCGTATTGCGGGCTATGTTACGTTCAAATAGCGCGAGTGCGAGTAGCTACTTCGTGTATCGCTGCCACTTCAGCTGCTGTGTCTGATCTCTTAGTGCCAGGAATTTTTCGAATTGGTCACAGAGGATCCCTGCGCTGTTACAGGCACTCATTTTGGCGCTAGGCCGTCGGTATCCAGAGAAAGTCCCCCTTCTTCTGCTACCATTTGCTCATCCCATTGATTGCGATCCAGGCAACGAAGATGGAAGGTTTTCTCCGAAGCTAGGGCTGGAGGCCGATAGTCCGTTCAATTAATGGTCTGTGCTGCTGTTCAACATTTGGGTATGAGAAGCGTGACCACCTAGCTCCTCCCTAAAAAAAAACCGCCTCTCAGAGCCTCAGAGTCTAAGGGCCTACTATGGCCTAAGTGTGACTGCGTGAGTGCCTCTCACCAGTCAGCTACCGCAGCCTAAGCCAATCTAGAGGTCGATGACGCAAGGCACCTTAAAGAGTACAGACTCCATAAGCGACATGATCTGTCTATACGTCTTCTTTCGTTCGTTTTCCATCGCACAACAGTCCTTCATCACTCCTTCCTGAAATTGTATAAGCTCCCGCGCCACAGAGCAGGACTGAGTCGATCACCGTCTTCTATTTTCACTACCGTGACTTCAGCGCGTTCGTCGCTAATCTTGCACAAAAGACTCTACCTGATGCTGTGGAAACAGGATCCAACAGAGCAACCCAACGACTGCCCAACTCTCCATCACCGTCCAACACAAAGCCTTTCAGACAAAGCCACTGGACAGCCAATCAAACCCGACGTCTCGACTAAACAGAGCACAACCAACGCCCAACATCGCTCGGCTCGACTCTCAGAATTCCAAATTTCAATTGAGACTCCCAAACGCGCGCAGAGACGGATGTGAATAGTGAATAGATGCTAAGTCCACAATAGAACCGCCTCGTCTTCTCGCGATTCTAATTCTTTGGGAAATCCCACTCAAAGCAATTAAATGCCGCCACAGAGGAGGAGGAGACGGGTAGAGATCTTAATCCACACCGCCCCGCCGCACCGGTGGATACGTTTCGGGATCTTTTATGTGTCAATTAGTGATCTCGCTGCTCGCACAAAGACCACCGCCGCCGCCACGCCAAAGGAACAGGATGCGAGCCATCGCGATCGATCCAGTGGATCGAAATGAATCTCTCGCTCACTTCAGAACTGACAAATAGGTGATGTCCGGTTTCGTTTTTATGGGCAGACGACAGACGCGACGTAGGCGGCCCGGCACGGCTTGGCACTGGCACTAAGTGATTGTTCCTCCGGCTCTTCGCCACTTTTGGCGGGGCAAGCGCTCACAATCGCGCTGTGTCGTGAGCTGAAGTTTAATGTATCGCATGGATTTTTGTTCTTTGTTCGAAAAAGGCGAACAGCACACGAAACAACGTCAAACACCGTGTTCCAGTACACCAAGGTTTGCACGTTTTTTTTTTGTTTCGTCTTTTTTTTTTCTTGTTTTTTTTTTTTTGCCGCCTCTGTTCGAGACGCGCGTCGTGTGGTGGGGTGTGGAGAGGGGGCTTTGTAGGCCTCCTTTGTGGGATAAATGTTATGTGAGATGCATTTTAAAGTCGAACAGTGATCACATCTGTGTGCGTGATCACTTTCACCGTTCGCGGGAGGAAGGCGTGCACGGTGGATGGTGTGGCTGAAATGATGATTGCAGGCAATCTGAGATGCAGATACTCTGTGGCGGCCCGGCGGCTGTTTTTTGTGCGCCTTACGCAACGGTGTCATCTCGGTGTGCCGTGTTACATGATGTCTTCCAGGCAGTTGGCGCTGGTCTCGTTCCAGTTGGATGGCCTCACGAGGCGCGGACGATACAGAAAACATGTCGTCTGATCGAGGGATTTCTGGGGGATTTCCTCCGACAACCAGATATCGAAAGTGGTTCGCGGTTGAGTTGTGTCATCATCGAGTGCCAGTGACAACAAGAACCCGGATCAAGTCAAATCGATGGAATGAGACTCAAAGAGCGGCCGTGAAGAACGTGATCTCGATGAAGCCGTGATAGTGCTTGAATCTGACAACCTGTGGCACGCAGACATCTGATAGAATGGCATTTTTAACGAGAATCCGCCTTCTGGAGGACGGACTGAGACATTCCAACGACGACGACACAATCTCACAGAACTCGATATTTTTGAGGGAATTGAGTCCAAGAAGCCACCCACCTTTCAGCGTCGCATCAACCCCGAAAAGCGCTTCAATTACAATCCCTCCAGCGCTACCCGCCCTCAGCACGTTTACAATGCGATCGGCACCGAGCGAGCGCTCGCCTGCGATTACACATCCAAGTCATGTTTTCAGTTTCAGAAAATGTCAATGGCACGTATCTGGTGTCCATTTAAAGAGCCCACTTCGAGGTACAAGCTATTCCGTATTTTTTGGACATAATACGATTAAGTGTTGTCACCGTCGCGCGTCTCTCACTCTCGACTTTCTGGGACGCAACGCATTCCGATGCGATGAGGCGTCGAAGTCGAAGTCGAAGCCTCCGATTGGGGCACATCGTCGCGAAGATCGCTCTCGGTCTCTCTGGGCTAGAGCAGAGAATTTCAATTCATGACCGACCGTCCTTGAACCAGCCAGCTGGCTGACTGGCCAGTCAGATAAGGCAGCGCGCCGCCGCGCATAAAAGTGACACGCCAAAAAGCTACCCTGAATACGACCGGACATGAACCACCTAGACGCACGAAGACCAACGATCTCTCGAAACTAGTTGACACCAATACAGAGCGGCCAGCTGCTGGTGGTGGCTACCGAAATAATAAGACCCCCCTCCGACGACGATTTTTTGGAGTCGAGGCGAGTTGTTTTTTTTTTGCTCGATTTTGACAGGCAACAGCGCGACGCGCGGCGTCGGAAATTAGCATGCAATTGACCTCTTGCCATTTTGCATCGCATATGTCAGTCTGAGCGGTGCGCCACGGAGCCGCATGATTAATTGCCACCGCGAGGAGGGCACGGGGAAGTGCAATTATTTAGTAAATTACTTGATTGGATTGAGATATTAACTGCGGCCACGGTGGACCGCGACCGCGACCGCGGTCTGTGATTCTTGGGAGGAGTTTGTCGGGTTTTTTTGGGTTTCTCTGTTTTACAAGATTTAATGCAAAAGCATGGCATCTTGTGGCGCACCGATGAGCCAGCGAAAGGTCAGCCACTGGGGGTATGTTTAATTATTTTGTCAATTGCGAAAGAGCACCTGCTGGCAGTAGGAGGCTCGGGTCCGAGTGTGATGATGGATGGAAATTCCAGCGAGTCGCCGCGGCGGGGATTCGGTTGCCGGCTGATGGATTGCCGGGGCATTGACACAGTTTGGAGTTGAACCAATTTCGAACGAATTGAGAACTCCCAAGGCCGAAGAGGTGGTTTGTTTGTTCTGATTCGTCGGATAAATTGAGGTCACCCCAAAAAACAATGAACCGCCAAGGCCGAGCGACAAAAGGGCTGAGATGGTGTTTGTTCTGATTCATCGGAGACTGGCTAAATTGAGGTCACCCAAAGCACCGTGAGTGCTTGTTAAAGACCATGACTGACCAGTGCTTGGCCTCAAAGAAGCGTGTTACGGCGGAGTTTGCACATGTTACGCTGTCACATCGAGATGTATGACATTTTTTATGAAAGTTTCAAAGTTTCTCAGTCTCCCGGGTCAAATTCCTCGTCCGTCCCCCGGTTCCAGAGGCAAATCGACTTCATCTTCCAGCTCAGAGATGACGTTATCGTCAGCCCCGATCTATGCATCATCGACCCACGCGATCTGATGTCGAATTTCTGACTAAACCCACGACTGTGTGGCAACAACACGAACCAGCAACCAACCTCTGGGTCACACTTGGAAGAATCCCACTAGGTTTCGATTCAAAGTCCCTTACACGCCCTTCTGCCGGTAGTGGTCGCTCTTCCGCCTCCAATTTGGCATAATTTTGATGTCTCCTCACCAGGAATCCCATTCACCGCTTAGCCTTCGACTTCGAACACCATCAAAAGGATTCGAATTCCATTCCATTTCCCCGCGTCACGCGCCATTCAATTTTATTGGAAATCAATTTCGAATCAAGCGTGAATGTCGTAAATCCTCGCCGGTTTGATTTGGAATTTTTGGCGAGTTTTCGTTGGCTTTTCGCACGATGAGACGCTGTGTCTGAGCCGGGGATAATCCGGTTATTCATCAGCAGCCATTCACGGCGGGAACGTGCGCTCAAGAAATGCCCATAAACCGGCAAGCAGATCAACGGCTCGACGCACGGGAGCTATTGTTTCGGCCCGATACCGGCGGGGTGTGTCATCTTCGTCTTTGGTTCATGTCAAGACCGATTAGCTCGTCATCCGTTGGGTTGATGCTGCCGTTCATTAATCAGACTTTTCAGAGGCTCGCGTGTTTTGTTTGTGCGGCGAGCTTTCTGCCCTGAAGGGGGATTTGAGGAATTTTTTAAATGGCACAAATTAGGGGGCAATTTGTTTGTCGTGGAATCGTACTTAATTGGACAGGAATCGGATGGGATTTGAGTGCCTTAAGCGCATGCTACGAATGGGGAGTTTATGAACTCTGGCTGTGAGTGGCAACTGAAGACGTTCGAGTTTACAAACGACGACAGACACAAAAGCGAGGAAGGACCTCAACCAACGATCCTTAAGTCACCTTCAGACTGTGGTGACCGCTCGAAGAAAAAGGTCTGCACAAGGACTTGATTTCGACCGAGAGTGTGAAGTAAACACGAGGGTTGATCCACTTGTGTGCCCTTAGCTGTCAGCAATGCAATGGTGAGTGGACTAGTGCATCAAATCAGGGATGGGAGATGGCACGGCAGAGACGTTGTTGCCAGGATATCGCCACAAAAATTGCACAAATGCCGCTACAGCTACATCCAGTCAAGTTTTGAGACGCTTAACCAAACCAAATGTAAGTGCCAATGTCAAATATTGGATCGAATCGGGGTATCGGTTGGAATTTGACGCCTTTGGTCTATGGCCTCCAGTCTCAACCTCTGGACCTCCAGGAGTCCACGGTGCACTTTCCGGAAGTCCGGGACTGCCTTTCAATAAAACAAAAAAAATATTTCTTTATTATCATCCACTAGAGTTGTGTTGAAAGGGGCCCGCCAAGTGACAAATGCCTCGAGTCCTATGGTCCGCACAAGGCCCAAGAGTTGAGAATTTATAGTCTACGCTGTCAAGACATCCTCTTTGAACGATCTCCAGGACAACGTTCGAGACGAACGTTCATATTAGGAGTCATAAAAAAGTTGACCAACCGCCTGAAGCCTCTTAATGATGTGCTATTCCAAACAAAATGGCATGAGTCTACCTTCAAAATAAAACCAGAATTAGCCTCCTATCACAACTCGTTGGTGTTTTACTTAGATTTCATTTCCTATCGTTTTTGTCTGGTCGCCCAGTACCAGACCTCTTTGAAACAACATACACGATGGGTGCTCCCATGTCACACCGTCTGTCAGAAGCTTCTTAATGATGTACTACTCCACACAAAATGGCATGAATGTAGCTTCAAAATAAGTCCAAAACTAGCCTTCTTTCGCTATTCTCTGTTGTTTTATTTAAATTTATTTTCCTATCGTTTTTATCTGGTCGCCAAGGATCAGACCTCTCTGAAACAACTTACACGATGGATGCTCCTATGCCTCAGTCGGACCACTGGACGGTGGTGGCTTGATCTATTGAAGGGAGTATTTTAAAGATACCTCTAAGCGTTTGTAGAATTCCAAGCCAAACCTCTAATAAACACCTTCAATGCACATCATGTGCCACAGAAAGAAATGCTTGAAGTCTCCCTGCAAACACACCTTCTTAACCAACCCCACTGCCTTCCAAAAAAGCACTAACAATACCAACCCACATCCTTCTACGAACCCGGATGTAAACACTTAACTGAATCCAAAAATAGTCCCCCCTCACAGACCCAATTCCAATTTATTCGCATAATTGAAGCGAAACTGCTGCAAGAATGAATGCCCATCCATGGCCATGACTCACAGTCCAAATCGGAATCCGAATCCAAATCCAAGTCCAAACGAATCCGTGATTCTCTAAGAGGATTCAGACAAACAGTCGGTGTCCGTCGGTAACAGTCAACCGGCCAGCCAACGAAACTAGTTTCGGCCAACTAAACAACTGCTTGCGTCGTCCGCACACAGGAACTCATGCAAAACAAAACAAAGCAACAAAACCGAAAGCATAATTAAACAAAAGCCCATCATCTCATCGTTCCCAGAGTTTCATTAATAAATTAATTTAGTCTCAATGGGAAAAAGAATAAACATGCAAAAGAAAGAGAGAAACAGCGAAAAAAGAGGTTATTCAATCGACGGTTATGCAAATCGTGTTACGATCTCGGACGCTTTCGATCCTAATCGACGGCGTTTATTCTAAGAATGATTGGTGGTCAGTTTGTTGTTTTCATTTTGCGTGAATGTCCATGAAAGGTTTCATAAATTTTCGTGTAAATGGGATTGTTTTTGCAGACATTGGACTCGTAGTCCATCCTTGGGTGCTGAGAGAGGTGCGTTGAGCTTCGTTTCGCATATTAGCACCTGCTGCTGGCCACGGGTTTCAAGGAATTTTACACATTCTTCTGCTCACTAGTTGGAGTTTCACACCAGTGTCATGAAATGGGGAACTGTCGGGGGAAAGTGCTAGAAATTGATGAACAAACTACGCCACGCTTCTTGAAAGAATTGAATGACCGCTGCATGGAAAGGAGGGTTTGAATGTTCTGTCGCCCTCCGAAGTCTACAGTGTCGAAAATGGACGACTAGTAGTTGAGTCCCAGTCGATGCTGAGAGATTGGACAAATAACTTGTGCAGACTGTTAAACGGGGATGACGACACAAAATCCACTGTCAGGCAGAATGTTTCATCCAATTTGGACGATGATAAGCAAGAATTCCGTCCCCCCGACTTAGACGAAGTTAAGATGACGATATCTAGACTGAAGTCGAACAAAGCTGCAGCAGCGGACGGACTGGCAGTGGAACTGTTTAAAGCAGCTGGAGATGATCTGGTCGGACGCATGCACAAGCTCATCTGTAAGATATGATCGGACGAAAGCAAGCCAGACGAGTGGAATCTCAGTGTCCTTTAGCCCGGAGACCACCAAAATGGGGACCTCGTTGACTACACCAACTATCTAGGGATCAGCCTCCTTAACATCGCATAAATGATCCTCTCTGTTGTTTTGTGTGAACGCCTATCAACAACCTCATAGGTCCTAATCAGTGCGGTTTCAGGCCTCGGAAGTTCACCATCGACCAAATATTCACACTTCGGCAGATCCTGAAAAAGACGCAACAGATGCAGACCGACACCCACCAACTATTCGTCGATTTCAAGGCCGCATATGACAGCATAGGGAGGAGCTGTACAACGCCTTGACTAGTCTTCGCATTCCTGCCAACCTCGTCCGGCCGTACAGGATGACCCTTGCTGCTCCATCAAGGTCTTTAAAGAACTCACCGAGACCTTCAATATCAAACGAGGTTTTAGACAAGACGACACTCTGTCATATGACTTCAGTATCATACTTGAGAAGGTCGATACTCTGCTGTTCACGTTTGAGTCCGTTCAACTGCTTGTCCATGCGGACGACATTGCCGTGATTGGACGAACACAGCGAGCCGTCAATGAGTGGAAGCTGCTAGGTGCATGCTGTCACCGCGGAAGGACGTACAACATCGACGACTCGGATAGAGCGTCACAAGGGGCAGCAGAAACTTTGGGGTAGTCAAGGACTTGGTCCACCTTAGCTCTGCATACAATCACACGAGTGCCGATATCAAGTGCACCTTTGGCATTCGCTGCTTCTTTGGACTCAAAAAGCATTTGAGAAACAGTCTCTCGAAACACGAAGTTTCCTTAAACAACACTCTGATCAACCCTACCTTGCTCTATGGAGCAGATCCCTTGTCTCTATGAAATTGAAACCGGATGAAGAATCTCTTGGTCGCTTTGAGACAAAAATTCTGCATGCGATCTTTGGTCCTGTGGATGGCGTCCGAAGGAGAAGATTTAACCTTGAACTGTTTGTACCTATGGGCTGTACAGAGTGATGCACTTCGTTAAGCATCTTCGGATCCAAGGGTTAAGATGGCTAGCTCATTTAGAGCGGATGGGCCAAAGAGTCTTCGATTTCGAGCCAAAAGCAATCACACCCCTGTGAAGGTAAAATGGAGTTGAACATGGCAGGAAGCAACTAGCACAAGACCGAGATGGATAGAGAGGCATGTTGGCTGAGACTGTAGCACCAGCCTAAGGAGAAGAAGCAGGTGAAACTACCTAAGTCTCCTCTTGGTATGGTCAAGGATTCAGTTGCTAAGTTAAACGAAGATATGAGCTCTCCTGATCAATCCTGACATCCTTTTCAAAGTTTCTCTCCCATACAATTGAACGTCGAATATGTAACCGGTGTCAAAAAAATCTTGGTATATAACGTGGACAAAGTGGACCATAGAAACAGTGTCTTCCATCGCGATCTTCCATCCCTGCCTGTCAATTAGCAAACTTACACACCCCATCAATGTCCAACAAAACCACTCATACCGTCTCTGTTCACCTACGGGCGCAAGTTGTTCGCTGACTGCGATCACTTCTCCCTGCAAAAATTGTCTCAGAACAACAATTTGTTGCGGCGGTTGTTGTGAGAGATGAGTTCAGACAGAGATACTCATTCAGACACAATAACACGGGCGGCATTCTGAGAATTCCCCCCACAGCCAGCTGCGGTTCCGTAGATTCCCCAAATTCCCAATGTGTCAACGACAAGACCTGAGATTTCCTGGAATTCCCCCACACACCAAGCACAATGCAGCCCAGAACCCACCAGCCTGCCAACCGAACCAGTTCCCCCTCGCCGTCGGTTTGGCAAACACCTGATTGGTAGTCTGTTTGCCAGCAAACATAATTTATTTAAATTAAACTCCAGCCCCTCCGGCGAGCAGCCGAGAAACACACAAATCTAATTCGAAATCAAAAAGTCATTAATTGCCGGCCGAGAAACGAGCAGACCTCCACCAAAGAGAATGGCTCGAGAACGAAGCACAGCGCCGCCGTACCAGCAGGAGCCATGCACGCTCGCGATCGAGGTGCGATGGTCTCCGGCCGACGGACAAGAACAAGAGGCTGATTCATCAGAGTTGCGGAAGCCCCATCTACCCACCGGTTGACTGCGGCCGCGAGTGTGAAACAGACGCGCGGGTTCTTCCACTTGTGTGCACTCAGCTGTCAGCAGCGCGACGCTGAGTGGACGAGTGCGTCCAGATCGGAGACCAGATCGGAGCTGGGAAATGAGCGGCCTGCACAGAAAAGCTAACAGAAAACTCAAATATTATGTCAGGAACCACCGGCGCTGACATAATGAATTAGCACTCCAATTATGCAACGTCGCCGCGAGAGAGACCGACCGCTGGTGGATCTCCGATTCGGAACTGGTTTGATTAGTGACGATTCAAATGCAAATCACTTTCATCACAGAAGAATAAATTGGCTGAGTTGGGCTCTCGGCCGGCCACCGACTGAACGGGGGCCTAGGCCCGCTCTCTGCCGAATGTCAGGCACTTGATTAGTGGCTTCGGTGATTGGGCTTTTTAGGTTTATTACTTTCTGATGCGAAAAGTGTGTCGCGGTACGGGGCAATAAAGCGCCGGAGACTCCCTTGCGGCCGCCGTTGATGGATCATTGACATCGGCCGCGGATTCTGGTAGTGGACGAGTGAAAGGAGAGGGTTGCCATAAATACTAGATCTAGATTGCGGCTGCTGATTGGGTTTACATTGACATTGGAAGGTCGTCAACGTGGGCGCTTGTGTTGGTGGCAAGCTGTTCATGTGGTTTGAGCAATCAGTCAGATCTTGCGCGCAGATCCACCGTGGAACTGTGGTCGAATGGGGCTTAGAGTGATTTCACGGAAATCTGAGGCATTGCGTAGGAAGACGGGAACCGGGATGGATCGATCGAGTGGATTTTGTTGTTCTTTCTTTTTCGCTCTTGCTGAATCGGAATGAACTCGTGTTTACAGAATTTTCGTGTGCGTAGGCCGATTCAACAAGCTTTGAGCTGTGTGGGACCTATGTGGATCGTGTGGAATCTATCTTCTGGACAGAACGACTGAAGAAAATGCTGCGATATCTATTTTTGGAGCCACAGTCGGTAACTAGATCTCGGACACTGACTCAGAACTGACCCCAAACGTCTCTCCAAAGATCCAAAATCCAAGGTCTCAAACTTAGAATTTGCATACCAAGCAAAGTTTCCACTTCACACATTTCAGATTAGCCATCGTTTCCCAACACCTCTGTACATGCTCACACCGCCCGTCGACAGCGCGTCTACCAAAGCTCATCCCTCTTCCCTTGCTCCCACACACTCACACCACTCATAAGCGCACACATCAACTACCAGCGGGTAACACCTAACAACAAGCAACCACACGACAAGGTTACTCAGACAGTCGGGCTGTGCATTCAATGGAACACTAGTTATGAGCCAGATACGTGCACAGCCACCAAATCGTTATCTGCAGCGTGAAGAGCAAACGAAAGATGAAATCAAGCCGCGGCAGGAGCCGCTTGAAACCCGTCAGAGCCGCTTTGAGATGAAATTTCACTTGAAATCCCGGCTCAGAACAGAAGCTGGCACACAGCCGAGGCGGTAAGTGTTTTCCGCGAAGTGCTAAACGCTATCTGAACAGGAACTGGTTTGAGCGTTATTATGGGTCGTTTAAGAGCAGTTGCGGGTTCTGGGGAAGTGGGGGGCTGAAATCACCGATGGCCTTGGCGTTCATTTTTATGTTGAGCAATGAAAGTGGGATGGGGAGCTGTTGATGGAGGTGTGTCGGGGGAAGTTCAAGGATATTCTGCGATAGTTGAGAAGGGTGCACCGAGATGATCGTAGTTTTAAGTCACGTGAAGTCCAACGAAAAACAAATCCGAGCCACCATCGCAAATAGCTTCCTTCAAGTTGACGTCAAACGTAGTCACCTAAACGGAGATTAGATCCGTGCTAATTTTATGCAAATAGAAAGTGACCCTAATTCGAACGCAAACTCTGGAGATGACCCGATGATGGAGAATTGGAATATTTTAAGATTACAATGCATGGTGAGCATGGCAAGCGGTTGGAGGTAATTCAAAGGTAAACTGTTGCTAAGAATGGAACTGGTGGAACGTTGAATGGGTTTGGAAGACGAAGATGGTGCCTCGGTGAATGTCGCATTCATACTTCTTATTGACTGAAGAAGAAAATCGACATGAAATCGAAATAGAGATCAGTAACGAGTGGTTTCCCGTGTCGTTGTGGGTTTGTACGTCGAACCTCTACGTCTAGGTTCGATCCCTGGTCTGTACAATGTACGACAAAAATTATTTGCACGGCCCCATCTCTATCGAGTCACTGGCAATGCTCAACAATTATTTCCTGTCTAGAAAAAGCTTCTCAAACGTGGCCTTTCGGAGTCGGCTTTAGGTCCCTTCCGCTCGTCAGAGAACAATAGCACGCACAACAGGAGCGGTTGCTGAGCAGCTAGGCCCTGGCCCTCTACGGGCCTAATGACACAATGTGGAGAACAGCACTCAAATCAGTATAAGATGAAAATCATTGACACGATCAAAAGATCTTCTCTAGATTGATGGCGGATGTTGTGATTATTTAAATGCAGTTTCAACATCCTTCGAAATAGCTATCATATCTTCTTTTGACCCAGCCCGTCGATGTCTAAGGACCAGATTCAATCTCCAACAAGAACAGCCTAAGAAATGGCCGCAAACTTTGCCAGCCAAATTACGACAGTGCGATGCAATGGAAGCAAACAGTACGAAAAACCATTGCGTTTTATTGTTCGCATCAGATGGTGAAAGGGTCAAGTGGCATTCGACCGGTATGGACTCCTACGTTTCATGATACTTAGAAGGCAGTTAATTTCTTTGTGTTTTTTTTATTTTACTTCCTTCCGTTGCACTGACTTGCATGATAAGAAGAATTTTTGTATACATAGAAAGAGTTTTGTAAAATGAAATCAACCTTCAAACGAATCTTCACTAAATTATTAATGCAGTAATTTGTTTAGCCTTGTACGGCATAGGGCACAGGTATGCCCCGATTGAAGACTGCGTTAAACGTTACAAACACTCGCCACTCGCGATGGGAAGCACTCAAAAACACAACGTTTTTGATAGACTCTAGACAACAGAACTTGGTCTAGCTACTGTACTCCAACCCGGATGATTCTTGAAATTTTATAGTGCCCGCAGTGTGTCTAGTGGGAACCTATCGAAGGCTCAAATCACGTCCAATGCTTGAAAAAGAATATTTAGATCAAGGTGGAGTTGGGCACCAAAAGGTCTCATACGAAGTTATGTCCTGGTAAAAGTTAGATAAATAAGATTGCCCTAAGGTCTAACATGCGCTTGTATAACTGAGACACTAAGAACTACAACTGCTACCACAATTGCATCCGTCATTAGACAAGAACTTATATTGAATGACGTCTGCGCTGAGGGTTAAGAGAACTAAAATGTTAGGTTTAGGACACGTTTATGTATTACAGACATTGGAGATGCTAATATGTGGTCTCTCTTGGCTGTGGACTCTCTTTTTCCGATGATCAGGAAGAACCTTTGAGATCATATAATTTAACTTTCTTGTGACTGAAGTATAGTATGACAGACACCACAAAAAGGAACAATTTATGTTGCGGCGGTATATTTCAGATGTAGACTCTGGCGCTCACATTGCATTTCTGTTGCATGCTCAAATGTTATATATAAATTTAAAATGTCATAAAAATAGGAATGGGCAGCGAATTTTTAAATAGCAGCTGTCACAAAAAGGTGTATGGTCTACTGCCACTTTAATAAACTTGTGAAATTTAGGGCACGTCAGTCACAGAGGGTTAACACCATTCGATTTCTGTTTGTGTGCTTACTTAAACGCAACAATTTGACTAGCGCACATACTTAAGAGGAGGAAATAAACGCTGCATCAGCAAAATGCAGCCACATTTCAGGCGAGTGATCATGCAAATGTTGAGAAAAGAGTATGTGGCCGTGAAAGTAATTTTCCCGATGTGTTGTTCCATAAATAGCCCTTTTCTATGTAAATGCTTTATGAGTCAATAAAATTAATAACATCAAGGCTAAAAATTGAGTTTTCTATTTAATCGTGGTTTATTTTTGGGTCAGCCTTCAGTGTTTAAAATCATATGCAGCGCGTTAGACTACCAGATTGTCGCGGCATATTTATTTAAAACAAGCAGATGAACGTTTCGGCTGTATTACTGAGAGCTCTTGTATAAATGGCCAGGCTTTGCAAAAGGCACATCACATCGATTCTAAGTTTGCTACACTTTCCTAAAGGAGCTTAATCGTAACAACAGAGTGTGCTTAGCCTCAGGAGAAATTCTGACGGACTGAGACTGACACAACTGAACACAGAAGCTAACAACCAATGGTACAGGGCTACTTCCTGGCAAATAACCAAGTTATTTTAGCTTAACCATGATGCTACCAAGGCCTGAGCGCAATCCTCTACACCATATTTTGTCAACCTTTGAGTCTTGCGGAGCCCTAACAACGATTTTATTTTTCTGTAAGCCCCTACATACATACAACTGCAGAGAAATGAGAACAATATAATAATAATATGGATGGCGCTACAGCCCGTAGAGGGCCAGAGCCCAGCTTCTCAGCAATCAGTCGTGTTGTGCGTGCTATTGTTCTCTCACGAGTGGAAGGAAGCTACACTTTTATGCCGATTTAGAAGTTTGAGAAGCTCTTTGAGCATTGTCAGCGACTCGAAAGAGGTGGACTCGTGAAAATTGTTTTCGTCGTACTGAGCAGGAATCGCACCTACGATGTCAATGTTGGGGTCGACGCACATACCCACACGCCACGGGCACCGAGTGAAATTATAATAAAGACTTATTTTCTGTTTTATTGAAAGGCCGTCGTGGACTTTCTGACAGCGCACCGCATGTTGAAAATGCCTGCTCTACAAGGTACTAGTTTTGTCTGTTGGGCATCGAATGAGATCGAAACACAGAAGCATTCTCTTTTAAGCCTCCCAGCACAGGCTTAAGAAATGTGATAAATATCAACACAAAGCTTTAAAGGCATTCAGTATGCAAGATAGAAAGCTAACCATCTCTCGATCATTTTCCTGTTTGAATGGAGTTTGTGGTGACACCGTTGATCTACGAGAAGCAGTGGCTGCCACTCTAACTACATGTAGGCAACATCTTCTTGAACTTGTAAGCCCCATCCACTGATCGTGAGAGTCCAGAAACAGCTAAACTTATGCAATTCTGTTAAGACTCGAATAGAGATTCAGTCGCTAGACACTTCTGAGAAATTCTAAATCAAATTCAAAGTCTTTATATTCACTCAAATCATGTTTGCCTCTTAGGCTTTAGTCAGAATTTATAATGAGTTCTACATTGCAGTGCAGTTCCGCAAAACTCAACCCCCCTTCACCGCCACCGATCGCCGTCTTGATCAGCAGACAGAAATCAACAGACCCCCAAAATAACACATTCAATTCAAATTCAAAACCCAATCACTTCATCACTCGCTTATGTTTGTTCCGAAGGACGTTTAATAAACCAAAACAAAGTCGAGACACACACGAAATGCAAAAAAACAAACCAAACAGTAAACTTACCAAACTTGTCAAAATTAGAAAGCGATTTAATCCAAAAAAAATAAGACCAATTTTGTCAGTCAAGATGCCTTGTGTCGAAGCTCCTCCCCGTCGATCCTCTCGATCGTCTGCACTTCAAACAAATATATATTTATTTTTTTTTATGTATATTTCAAATTCTCCACCAGGGATTAGTTTAATTTATTCTAGTTTCGCGACGTTACTTAAAATTGAATATTTAATCTCATTTTCGAGCGGGTTTTTCCTTTCCTTTTTATTTTTTTATTTTATTTATTTCTGCTCGTCAACTCTTAACGTTATGATTGACGCTTGATACACTACTCGTAAAACAGCGCGCGTTACGACAACTTAACAAACATTTTGGCACATTTTTCAATTCAGTGATATTTTTTTTAATTTAATTTAATTTAATTTAATTTCCTTTTTCCTGAAACGAGAGGCGATGCAAAAAACACTACAAAATTCCACATGATCTACACTTTTAATCACGACTGCGGGCGGCCCTGATACACACAAAAAAACTCAAAAAAAACAGAAGAAGATAAAAATAAAACTCCATGTGCAGTCCGTTGAAAAGAAAGTGAAATTACAAATATGTAATGAGCCAGGCGAGTACTTTGTCCCCGACCACCTCTCTGCACACGTCTGTCCGGTGGGCTTCGTTCCACGAACAAAACTTGGTCGGAATTCCGTCATGAGAAATGCTCAGCCAAGAGATCCGGCGCGCTCCGGACAGAGAAAGAGAAAAAGCCAACAAAACGACCGAAGAGAGTGATAAACTTGCCCAAAGCAAATATGTAAACAGAACGCGCACAGACACGGCTGCACTCAGCGATGGGGGCCAAAAACACACAAGAAAGTGTGTCCCCCGGCCAGGCTCACATATTGGCATAGCTCACACACTCTCACTCGGTCGCCTTCTTTGCAAAAAACCAAAAACCACATCCACAACTGACGTGCATAAAGTAAAAGCGCCGAGACGTGGAGGAGCACAGCAGAGAGGAAGTCTTTCTTTTCTTCGGTCGAACCAGCTCCGCTCTCAGCTGACTGGTGATTACGTTATATGCGGTCGGTCAGTACGGTTTTTCTTTCTTTTCATTGCCGGAAAACAAACCAGCACACATAGTGGTCGTTTAGCGCTCACAACACTTCCCCAGATCTCAAGCTCGAGCTCCAAAAGAAAGTGAAAACACCTCGAGTGTGGAGTAGAGTATTACCGCGAGCGAGTGCGGTGACGACAATGATAATGAGGAGGAAGACGATGACGATGACGATGAAGATGAAGACGACCGCGGACCGTCGACGGCTTCAGGGCGAACTGGATAAACAAGACGGCAACAGCCATCACGAAGTAGCGTTACACGCTCTCGCGTAATACGTCTGCTATGACCGAATAAGTAGCGGGAAACGAACAAATAAATTACCCAACCGATCGATCGTTTCTTCCTGACAACTGATCCTCAGCGGAGGAAAAAAAGAACGTATAGTTCAGCTTGCTAGTCGGATCACGACTGCATCTTGCGTCGTCATGGCAAACACCTGTGAATTGGGGTGCTTTGAGATTCGGGGCACGCTGACTGAACTGCTCCCGGTTACGATCGGTGATCTGGGAGATCGGTCATCTTGGGGAATTCCATGGGAAAGGCCGGAGTCGCAGATAAGGGATGTCGGCGTGTTTACGAATTTCCAGCACGATCAGCAGATCCTGATGGAAATCTGTGAAACAGTCAACCACTCACGGTTTAATGAGTCATGAGGGACAGAGTCAGTCTGGCATGCTAGACACGATCGGTCGTAAAAGACCTCCAGACCTCCTCTATTTGAGCAGAATGAAGGGCCTGGCTAGACGAAATGATCACTTCACTTGTCTTCTTGAGATTTCTGACGAGCTCACAAATTCTGAACACGATCGAGGATCCGATCGTGGAAAAAAATTCACAAGATCACTTGTGACTAGAATTTCATCGTTCCTCCTAAGGGATTGAAGGGGAAGTCTAAAATGCCCCTCGAATCCCTGAGATCACGTCTGAAAGATGGTAGATCAGGTCAGCTTTTGAACGAACATGGACCACAAAAAATCTGGAAACGACCCAAAATGCCAGCACGTTGCATCTTGATAATTCGCAAAGATCACTGGATATCAACGTCTCCGAAATAAATCACGGTGCCAACTCATGGCACGTTCAGTGATCTGTCATCTCCGTTAGAGTTTCTGACAGAAACCGACTTCTGTAACCGTCCCCATCAAAGATTACCGAATTCTTGAAAAGTCCATGGCATGCTCACAACAGACACTACTGATCCCCACGACCCTACACACCATAGCACCGCAGCCATTCACACGATCGATCTCCGCTGCAGCGTGTGTCCCTCAAAATCGTATAGGTCACTTTGCATATGAAATTCGATGTGATTTACGGCAATTTTCTGCAACACGATCAATAACCGCCCGACCGCCCGAACAGTGCACTGAAGGTCTCCGTAGTTCCTTTACACGGATGCATTTTTTTTTTGTTGGAAAATATTTCAAAATAATTATGAAAGATCGTGCAACGATCCACCGACAACATCCGGAAATATCCGCGCTGCCAGCAACAGGCAAACAGGCACACACTGATGAGGTTTTTCATTCGTTTTTTTCTTCTTCGTTTTTTTTTTGTGTATATCTGGCGACACGATCAACAAACAGGTGATCGTGAGCTGGTGTATCTTTATCGTTTGTTTTGCAAAAGATCGCGCGCCTTGGCAGCAACAACAACAAGAAACCATAAAATATACAAAAATTCAGGAGAACAAGAAACAAGACGAAAAAAAAAGTAAAAAATCGCGGATGTAAGAATTAAGAAATCGACACAAGCTAACTAGTAGTGGATACTCTACGATCAATTCGATCGATTCGGGATCGTTCGTGAGATTACCTGTGGATCGCGTTAAATTTTTTTTTTTGTATTTTTTTCTTGCGAGAGAGACTTTTCTGTGTAGACGCGGATCGCGATGTTCAACGCACGTCCTATGCTTTCGGTCGCTTTTTCTTAACTAAATTTGGAACTGGAGACGAATTGAAA
Organism: Eristalis arbustorum; assembly: GCA_916610145.1. Taxonomy (NCBI): domain Eukaryota; kingdom Metazoa; phylum Arthropoda; class Insecta; order Diptera; family Syrphidae; genus Eristalis; species Eristalis arbustorum. The sequence goes on from OU744319.1 coordinate 66,506,302, forward strand.
ATAAAAGTTTTTTGTCCGAACCGTGCTGCTGCTGCTGCTGGCAAAGCGAGGCAAAAGTACCTGTAATTGTGTGTGCGGCTGGCGGGTTTCGATCGCGCATGAGAGAAGCTTTGTATGATCGACATGTGTTGTGTGGGGCTGGCTGGGGGAGGGGGCGAAGGCAGAGTGGATGGTGGGCATGGTGTTGGAGTTCGCTTGTGATAAAAGGTGAACTGTTGTTGAGAATTGATATTGTTTGAGTGGAAAAGCTTTGTGAGTGGAACTCATTTGTTGGATGGTGTGTGAGACAGTGTTGCTAAAAAGTGCTCGTTGGAGTGGATCGTGCATTGAGTTGAGGAAATAGGTGGGCTTTGGATTTTCAACTTCCTTCCGTCTGAATTTCTTCAAGATCGTCGGGATCATTGCCACAATCCCTGTGTGAGGTGGTAGCGGGTGGGCCTCAGATTTTTAATTTCCTTCCGTCTGAATGTCTCCAAGATCGCCACGATCATCGTCACATTCCCTGTGCGAGGTGGTAGCCAGAAGGATCGTGGCGATCTTGGGGACAGTGTCTCCACTTCATGTTCGTCACGTGACTGAGGGATGTGAGGGAATATAATGACGCCGATGAGTGTCCTGACTGCTGGGATGCTTTTCTCAGAATCTTGAGAGAGGCTCCTATTTTTACGCCTTCACCTCCACTACCCGATCCTCGATCACTCTACGAAGGTAAACAGATGATCATCAGCGTCTATCAGTTGTAAAGTAAGCAAGTTCCATCGAACTGAAGCTTCACCCCCTACAAAATGAAACACGGGGAACCGGATGACACTGCATTACCGACAAGCTGACATCATATCCCAATCTTCTGTTGGAACATTCCCTCCATTCTCTTCCGCAGCGAAATTTCTTGAATGAATCAACGCCCTCGAGCAACAATTAAGCTCGCATTCAACAGATCGAGTCATTCAGTCATAGCACACGCCACGATCATCGCGATAAATTTTCAACCCGGGGTCAAGTCCTCGAAGAAAAGGAATCACCAAGATAGAACAGTCAAGATAGCCGCCTTCATAAAATTCAAATCAATTTTAACAGCCACCTGACGTGGAATCCCGCGAGATCTCCGCGATCGCGGGATAGACAAGAATTTCTAGTTTATTTCGAAGTTAAATTGCCTTTGTCTCTAAGAGAACAATATATACCACAGGAACCCCAACAAAGTCGATTGACGCACCCGAAAAATGTGTGCCTTTCGAATGGCCTTGATTGTTACAAATTTACACAAGTTTTCGCAACAAATTCGCCCGAAATAATCGCCCCCACCCCACGCCACCAGCCATGAGACATTCACTCACAGACAATTATCTCCAATTCACCATCGAGAAGCTGAGAGGTACACATAAATACTTCCTAGTGCAGTAATTCAAAAGTGTTTCCCATCGCAAGCAACCAGCAGCGACTAACAACCGCCTAAGTAACCCAATTTAAATAATTTATTACTCTGCCCCCCGCACAGGCACATACACACACATTCCACCGCCCCCTTCAAAGCTTGCACGCGGAGATCCATGTGAGCGGCAGCTTTGGACGAATCTAATTAACATTGGCAGAGTCACTGTTTAGGCCTTTGAGTGGCATTACTACGACATAACTGCGGCATAACTCATTCGAATCAAGCAGGCAGTCGCAGTCGCACAGCAACAGGTTGACGAGCATCTGCAACGCGATGGCTTCAAGTATCGCGTACGTACAATGCCTCCTGGTTCTCGTGTGTGGAGAGATATTGCGGAACCGTCGTCGTCGTCGTCGTCATGCAAATTGCTTTAGCCGTCAGCATCTAGTTGGCGTACACACAAATTCCAGCCCCCGGGGGCAGCTGGCTGCTGCAGAGATCTTCGGAAACACTTGCGCATGGTGTTAGATTCGGATGCGGTGCATATCCCACACACACACCTGCTTTTTTTTTGCGGATGCCGAACAGGTTGTGATTTACCTAAAAAAAAAAAACTACAAGAGGTGTAGAGTGGAAGGAAGCGAGAGAAAAAAACAATTTAGCAGCTCCCACATTCAATTTGGACTGTACATCGGTGGAGATCTGAAGAGCACTCGTGTTGTTTGGTGGGTGCAAGTTAAGAGGGTTTCGCAAAACCACTAGACACAAGTCGGAACACTGAACGGAAGGAATGAGAAGCTGGAGAATTTTTCAAGCCGATTCCTGGCCTTAATTGAACTTTACGCGAATTGTGGTCAATTACATGGTGTTACGTCGGTGGATGCTGCTTGTGAGATCAGGTTTTCTGCCCAGAACTGTGACCTTTAGAATCGCTTGGCTGCAATTGGGAGGATTCTCGCCAGCTCCAGGATTGGTAGCCATGCCTGGAAAATGGTTGTACCCGGTTGTACCCAGCCGGGACACCAAGCCCACTTGCCTCCCAAAAATCGATGCAATCTCATTCAAACATACAAACATGCACGAGTCTTATCAAGCCCAGGGTCCCCAACTGTGTAAGCTCAACTGTGACACACCCTAATCAGTACAGGAATGGAAATTGTATCCAAGGATACATCTGCCGAAGCTCCTTCGTATAAGTCTCTAGGATGACGAGTAATCTAGTGTAAACAAATTTTTTCGAAACCAATATTTGGTTGCTTACAAGACTTCTAATTGAATACCTCGGTATTGTAACCGCCCTAGTGAATACTTCGATTTAGAGAGAGCCCAGTCCACCACAGCACCGAGGTAGCCTTGAATCCTTTATCTAACTAAGCAGGAAAGGCTCCTGGACAGAGATTTTTCACTCAGTTCTCAGTATCCTTCCCGCGGATTGAAGATAAGGGCGATGAAAGAGAACAGTCTGTGCTAATAATATGGTGCATGGTGCTGTTTAAAGTAGAAACTCCGTCCAACACAAGGGATTTATCTGCTTGTCGGTTCCCAAACTCGTACATTGAAGCACTAAGTTCCAAAAGCTGCCGGTGGAATGCCAACAGGGGCCTACATCATCAGCTCCCACCACATCAGCACCAAATGGCCGCGTGAAATCGGAACAATGGAAGAGGAAGTGCTCTACAGTATCGTCGTCCTCTCTACAGGCGCCGCAGAGGGTGTCATCGGTCAGCCCTAGTACAATCAGGTGTTTGACGAGAGTATAGGGGCCAGCCGCGAACTTCTTTCCAACGTTTAAGAGCAAATGCTTGCCTTGTCTGCATCCTGGAGAGTCATGCCACCTTCGGCTGTGCTCTCGTGAAGCCCAATCGGCGATGAAGGCCCTAGTAAAGAGCACGTGTAGTCTCGACGCGAGTTCGGGTCCTCTGATCCAGCTTGGCTAGTTCATCAGCGATCTCTTTTCCCGTGATTCCGGAGTGACTCGGAACCCAGACAAGTAGCATTGGGACTGTCAATCAAATTCCATCCTGGACGTGTTTAAAGGATTGAGCAAGGCCTTAATAAGATACAGCGCTCCTTCCAACTGTGCCATTGGGATCGCATATGTAGATGTCTGCTTAGAAAACCGACGCAAATTTAGCTAATGAGGTGCTCAATAGAATCTTGCAGTCCTCCATCGGCGCCAAACGTTTCGTTCCTCTTTGAGCCATCGGTGAAGCTTCGACTACAGGCCAGCTTCAGTCCTGAGTGCAGAGCAAGCAAAGCACGTGACTTTACTGGTGTCCGTGCATCGGACGCCATATCCATAAGACATGACGTGCATCAGACGGACTATCCATGAGACTAGGACTAGTGCAAGGGATACTTTGTCTTCCTTCAATTGATCTGCATCTGTAAAGAGAAACAGAGGATTAGTGGGACATGGTCAGCTCTTAAAATGTGTCTGGTCAAACTTATCTTTCTTCTCTGTGTGGCTCTACAGCCTGGGATAAAACAAACTCTCTATAGCAGCCGTGTCATGTCTTCAGTCCACACCAGAACGGCCAGACGACATTTTGATGTGCAGGCCGTAAAAAAATAGAGTGTAGTGGGTATTCCATGGCGTTTCACACATACTTTTATATTTTTCCACAACTCATGTGTTCACAGGCAGGGCACAAGCCACACTCTTAGATGAAATCAAGGGCAAGAGAGAGAGAGAGAAGTTTACTCATTTACACAGAACGAAACAAAGGACTTACTCCAAAGAAACGTCTAGACCTTCCAAAGTCCTGCCCAGTCTGAGGCTGGGTATGTCCGTTTGATTCGTTAACTTTTAGCAAGATGCACTTCTCCTTCTTCTGATGGCGATACAGCCCGGGGAGGAACTAGACCTCCAACTAGCACGATCTTTAGTCAGCTACCTCCAAGAGAGCTCGCCAAGTTGACTGTAGTCCTTCTCAATTTGTGCGCGTCTTCAGTTGTCTCGGGTTCCTCTTCCCACTGGCGGTCAATCGATGACTGGAGCTATATTGTCCATGGCCAGACTGACTGACAAGAGCCCCTCAGATGGTCGATGAACACCTGCAGGCAACAGAGAAGAGCGTGTACCTACGCGACGGAAACGAGATGTGTCCTCCGCCAAAGCGATCCTCGTTTTTATGAATAAACGGCTAGATGGCACAGTTGGTTGAATGCTTCCCTAGGTCAGAGGGTACCCAGTAAAAGCAAAGTTAATGCGCCTTATCTAGTTAAAATCTCTTTTGAATCTCGTTCAGTCACCATTTGCCATTGGAATTTGTCTCACTATGGGTATCAATATGGTCTAAGTGTGCTGGCTCCCCTTAACCTTGTGAATCGACTCCTAACATATTCGGTAAGGAAGTTACCTAGAACCCATCGACTGACTGGTGCACAATCGATTACCCCACTCGTTCGTGTCTCAGACATTTTCACAATCTCCGCATGGACTTCGATGTCCGCCTTGAAAGCTGACTCACTCCACATCGATGACATCATTTCCAAAAATACAAGAAAAAACCTAATTATCAAAACCCAAACTGAAAACAAATTCGAGCGGCGACCTTTAGCTGAATGTCTGGAATGAATTGGATTTTTCACAGATGACGAGTGCCTGACGGATGCAATACACTTGACTCTGTCCACCACCAGCGCGCGCATTGAACAATAACCTCAGACGACGATGTCTGTCTATCTGGTCTGTTTCTTGAAACCAGCCCATGCGACTTCAACTACTACTAGTCGGTGCGAGCATATTATTATAATTCAAGTCATTAAGCGAGCGCACAAGCTGGGCACTTAAAAGACATGAGCAATGAGCGGTGGGCTCCGCCATCATAAGGGGGTGTCACTCGGCCAGAGGATTTATTGGGCACTTGACGGCGCGGCGGTTGGGTAACCCCCCTCCAAGCACCAGGTGATTGCTGTTGATCGCAACTTGAACTACAAATGATGACATTTATTGCACAAGGTCCACGCTGACATTTGATTCCCCCGAGATGGTTTTCGGCATTTGAAAGGTGCGCGCTCCCACCTCCCTCCCCCCCCATCGGACGTGGTGTGTAATCGGTGCGCACAAAAGGTCCCACGGCCTGGCGTCCTCCACCGTCTCTGGGGGGACGCCTTGCCTTCTCGCTGACATTGCTGCGAAATTATAAACCAATTAATTAGCAATATCCCTGAATGGGAATATATTTTAAGTCCGAAATTGCATCGCACAACGCGCAAAAACGAAAAAAAAAACAGCTCGCATTTATTTTGCTCGCCCGACGATGCTGTTTCCGAATTCAAGATCATTGCACAAGGATATTTCCTCGTGAATTGGAGTTGTGTATCAGTTGGATTTCCACATTGCGCACTGCGCCGAGCGCGGCCCAATGAAAACGAGTTTTTCACGATTGAAAAGCTCTTGGGTATGCAATATTGCATCTGGAATGCATGCTGTGTGTGAGTCACACGGTGCTGCGATCGGGCCGACGTACACTGCGCGCTGGCATGTGACAGAACGTTGCCACTGCCTGCCGTGCATTCTGATGAGCGAGCGAGCCGCGCTCGGTCGGTAAGTGCAGGTAAGTGAATATTTTCAATGTTAGCCATAAATTAGAAAAAAGACAAAAATAAACTGAAGGAAACATTGTATCAGATAATTAAGTGCAAGTTGATTTAGATACCCACGAACGCATGCATGAATGGAGTGCTGGAGGAGTGCACGACGAGAAGCGATCGCTTCTCGTGATCGTTTTCCTTGTTCCTACATGCGGTCGTGTGCATTTCATTCTGAACTGCTTTTCTTGCGCAGAACTGGGGCCAGATGAGCGGTGCAAGTGAATGGCACATTTCTGAAAGAGTTTTAATGACGCTAATAAAAATGAAGTAAAATTCGGTTTTTAAGGTCCGGCGAATAAGGTTTCTTTGGAGGCCGCAAAGACGAAGACGCCGACACAGTGTTAAATGTATTTTCACACGATGCCACGATGTGGGAGTTGGAAGATGGGCCGTGAAATCCATCAGAAATGCCTTACTAACCACTGCTTGGATCTTGGGGTCAAAATCTCAATGTTGCCGGACGCCCCCCAAACTCTCAGGATCTGTTGATACACTCACCAGAACATGCGAAAAGGTGTGCGCAAGTCATAGGTAGCCCTAGAAGGGCCGCTGGGGCAGTTGGAAGATGGGCTGGTAAATCCATCAGAAATGCCTTACTAACCACTGCTTGGATTTTGGGGTCAAAATCTCAATGTTGCCGGACGCCCCCCAAACTCTCAGGATCTGTTGATACACTCACCAGAACATGCGAAAAGGTGTGCGCAAGTCATAGGTAGCCCTAGAAGGGCCGCTGGGGCAGTTGGAAGATGGGCTGGTAAATCCATCAGAAATGCCTTACTAACCACTGCTTGGATTTTGGGGTCAAAATCTCAATGTTGCCGGACGCCCCCCAAACTCTCAGGATCTGTTCATACACGCACCAGACCATGCAAAAAGGTGTGCGCAAGTCATAGGTAGCCCTAGAAGAGCCGCTGTGGCAGCTGGAAGATGGGCCGTGAAATCCATCAGAAATGCCTTACTAACCACTGCTTGGATTTTGGGGTCAAAATCTCAATGTTGCCGGACGCCCCCCAAACTCTCAGGATCTGTTGACATACTCACCAGAACATGCGAAAAGGTGTGCGCAAGTCAGAGGTAGCCCTAGAAAGGCCGCTGTGGCAGTTGGAAGATGGGCCGTGAAATCCATCAGAAATGCCTTACTAACCACTGCTTGGATTTTGGGGTCAAAATCTCAATTTTTGCCGGACGCCCCCCAAACTCTCAGGATCTGTTGATACACTCACCAGAACATGCGAAAAGGTGTGCGCAAGTCATAGGTAGCCCTAGAAGGGCCGCTGGGGCAGTTGGAAGATGGGCTGGTAAATCCATCAGAAATGCCTTACTAACCACTGCTTGGATTTTGGGGTCAAAATCTCAATGTTGCCGGACGCCCCCAAACTCTCAGGATCTGTTAATACACTCACCAGAACATGCAAAAAGGTGTACGCAAGTCATAGGTAGCCCTAGAAGAGCCGCTGTGGCAGTTGGAAGATGGGCCGTGAAAACCATCAGAAATGCCTTACTAACCACTGCTTGGATTTTGGGGTCAAAATCTCAATGTTGCCGGACGCCCCCCAAACTCTCAGGATCTGTTGACACACTCACCAGAACATGCGAAATGGTGTGCGCAAGTCATAGGTAGCCCTAGAAGAGCCGCTGTGGCAGTTGGAAGATGGGCCGTGAAATCCATCAGAAATGCCTTACTAACCACTGCTTGGATTTTGGGGTCAAAATCTCAATGTTGCCGGACGCCCCCAAACTCTCAGGATCTGTTGATACACTCACCAGAACATGCAAAAAGGTGTGCGCAAGTCATAGGTAGCCCTAATAGGGCCGCTGTGGCAGCTGGAAGATGGGCCGTGAAATCCACCCAGTTTCCTATTAAGCCTACCGAGACCCGGAAGAAGACTGTAAACACTGAACGAACATGTGCTCGACTCAAGCTCGTTTATTTCTGTGTTCTCGGACTTGAATGAATGACGGTACAAGAATGACTGATTCGAGTTCGAGGAACTCAAAAAAGCTACGATTAAATGGAACGATCATAAATTCATGCAGCACAACCGAAAGGCGTGACTGACATCGGTATGACCCACACACCGTCTCCTCACATAAATCAGAGCGACAGATGAGTCTTCTGAATCCCCGCCTGAAAAAGTGAAAGGCACATCCGCGGAGAGTTGAAGAAACTCAGCCACGTTACATTGATCCCACAAAATCAACTCGATCCCGAAATGCAAAGTGATGCAATAACCCTTAAATTAGACGCAGACTGCGCGATAGCTACCAGTTTTGCACTCACAAGAATTTTTTCCCAGTCGAAAATATTCCATCCAACTTGCAAATCACATTCTATTCTGGAGAGATTTACGATCTCGTAAACTTTCATAACGATCGCCTGAGAATCGTCAAATTAATTTTAATTCACAAGCGCGCTTGCGAGGCTGTGCTGTGAGCCAACTGGTTGCAGGGACTGCTGGTTACAAGGCGCCCCTGTTGGGTAATCGAATTTCTCTGCTCATTTGCGCTACATGAACTTTACAGCACTTGCTGCACGTGGTGGTGCTGATGAAATGATGTGTTCTTGCGTCATAAAGAAATGTTTTTTTTGACCATGGTAAGGTTGTGCATCTGTTTGTGGCTGAGGCACAAGTGGTTTCACGGGTTTTTCAGGCAAGACATTTGCATACGACAGTTAAGGTGATCAGAAATGTTAATTGAATGCGGTATCCCACAGGGATGCATACACAGACCTACACTGGTTCACTGATTTTTCGGAGACATCGTATGCTGGCTCCTCTCTTCTGCGTGATTTATGGATCAATTCAATTTCGCAAGCGATACAAACTGACTGCATGTCTGAACTTACCGTTGACAGAATGACACAAATTCAGGCATAAACTAAGTGACAGATGTGACAGATGAAATGAGCAAGCTGTAACCTTTAATTTAAGGCAGAAAACTTGGCTGGTCGGTTAAGAGACTGAGGAACTACCACGCGCTCTGTAAAGGTGTCCACGTCGTAAATGTTTATGTGACAGTTGACACTTTGCAACTACAAGTCTAGCGGCAGCCCTGACATTCAGCCTCTCCATTTGCTCACTTTACCCGCAGCCGAAGGTTGAAGCCCTTCTCTCCCTCCCCGCCATAACAATCAACAATCCAATCACACTGCCTTAATAGATGGCGCCATAATCGTCCGCAATTAACCTTGCGGGGCCTGCTGTTCTGTTCAAAGCGATTAAACGATCGTCTGCCTATTTGCCCGCCCTATCATCATTCCACTTAATCTTTGCATAAAATTTCAATCCATTAAGCACCGATAATCACATTTGCCACAAGGCCGGACGCCCGTCTATTGTCTCATTCGAATGTGTTCGGCTTCACGCACTTTTTCGCGTTCGCTCGCGACACTATACACGTCACTTGGCGTTTTGCTTCAATGCTATCAGATTTCCTAGAGAGTGTGAAAATACGCGCGCGCTCGCCTGTGTGCGTCTACATCCGATTGTCGGGTTGGAGCATTTGGTGACAAAACGTTCTGACGTGTGACGCTGCTCCGGCGATTCATCGCATTAGTTGTGGCAGTCATTTGATTTTGATTGTTTATGACAAATTTCTGAAGGCAATCAGCAACAACAACACCAGCGAACGGAGGCAGCAGTGCTGGCGGTGCTGACAGTGCTGTCGGAGCTCTATGGTGAATAATTAGAGTTCTGGAGGTCGCTCGAACGGTGGCGGTCACCCGCTCGCACTGTGCACCGTCCGATAGTAATGAACTTCCTTAAACAAAACAAAACGCACACTCTCTCACGGACTGACGTGAGTCTGTAGGTGACACACGCTGGAGACGATGGAGGTCTAAGCAGCGAACGTTCCAAATGCGAGCTAATGCGTGTCGATGCGTATCAGCGTATCAGCGGCAACGCACGCTGTCGACAATGGCCGCCCCGACTGTAGCTAGTAGCGCTTGCCGTGGATACGTGAGGGAAATGATTAAATACCGAGAGCCCCCCAGATGTTTGCCGATGGTACCTACTGATGATGATGAATTTTTATGGTAATACGTCTTGGAATGGAAGCTCCGTTCGAAAGTCGATGTAACGAAGGCCGCACTGAGCGGGGTATAGCAATGAAATTTCCGTGGAATATGTTGCCCCCGCATGGGGACGGGGAAGATTCTGATGAATGGATCGCGTTGCCTTGGGCATCGGAAATGTACGGCTCGCGGTAATTCAACATCGTGACTAGACTGTTTGTGCGGGCCCTTTACGGGGTTCTACTTCTGCTTGGACGTGAGTTCTCTTGGGGGTTTGTGACATTTATGGCTCGGGTTGGAACAACCTCGCTCATCGATCAACGTTGAGGGATTCGCGGAAATTGATGAAGTCATTGACGGGGGACATCAACTGTTGAATGATGATTGATCCACTTTCCACTGGGCAGCTGAAAGGATCAAAATTTGGCGTCCAGTTCTAAATCAAAGACAGTCTGATCATCATCATTTTCTGACCCACACGATGATGATGGAGTCGCACTTATGGCACGGTTAGGAAGACGTGATGATGGGGACATTCGT
>OU744319.1:66517333-66750988 GCA_916610145.1 Eristalis arbustorum
GGTATGTCCGTTTGATTCGTTAACTTTTAGCAAGATGCACTTCTCCTTCTTCTGATGGCGATACAGCCCGGGGAGGAACTAGACCTCCAACTAGCACGATCTTTAGTCAGCTACCTCCAAGAGAGCTCGCCAAGTTGACTGTAGTTCTTCTAAATTTGTGCGCGTCTTCAGTTGTCTAGGCTTCCTCTTCCCACTGGCGGTCAATCGATGACTGGAGCTATGTTGTCCATGGCCAGACTGACCGACAAGAGCCCCTCAGATGGTCGATGAACACCTGCAGGCGACAGAGAAGAGCGTGTACCTACGCGACGGAAAGGAGATGTGTCCTCCGCCAAAGCGATCCTCGTTTTTATGAATAAACGGCTACATGGCGCAGTTGGTTGAGTGCCTGCCTAGGTCAGCGGGAACCCAGTAAAAGCAAAGTTAACGCGCTTTATCTGGTTTAAATCTCTTTTGAATCTCGTTCAGTCACCATTTGCCATTGGAATCTGTCTCACTATTGGTATCAATATGGTCTAAGTGTGCTGGCTCCCCTTAACCTTGTGAATCGACTCCTAACATATTCGGTAAGGAAGTTACCTAGAACCCATCGACTGACTGGTGCACAATCGATTACCCCACTCGTTCGTGTCTCAGACATTTTCACAATCTCCGCATAGATTTCGATGTCCGCCTTGAAAGCTGACTCACTCCACATCGATGACATCATTTCCAAAAATACAAGAAAAAAACCTAATTATCAAAACCCAAACTGAAAACAAATTCGAGCGGCGACCTTTAGCTTGAATGTCTGGAATGAATTGGATTTTTCACAGATGACGAGTGCCTGACGGATGCAATACACTTGACTCTGTCCACCACCAGCGCGCGCATTGAACAATAACCTCAGACGACGATGTCTGTCTATCTGGTCTGTTTCTTGAAACCAGCCCATGCGACTTCAACTACTACTAGTCGGTGCGAGCATATTATTATAATTCAAGTCATTAAACGAGCGCACAAGCTGGGCACTTAAAAGATATGAGCAATGAGCGGTAGGCTCCGCCATCACAAGGGGGTGTCACTCGGCCAGAGGATTTATTGGGCACTTGACGGCGCGGCGGTTGGGTAACCCCCCTCCAAGCACCAGGTGATTGCTGGCTGTTGATCGCAACTTGAACTACAAATGATGACATTTATTGCACAAGGTCCACGCTGACATTTGATTCCCCCGAGATGGTTTTCGGCATTTGAAAAGTGCGCGCTCCCACCTCCCCCCCATCGGACGTGGTGTGTAATCGGTGCGCACAAAAGGTCCCACGGCCTGGCGTCCTCCACCGTCTCTGAGGGGACGCCTTGCCTTCTCGCTGACATTGCTGCGAAATTATAAGCCAATTAATTAGCAATATCCCTGAATGGGAATATATTTTAAGTCCGAAATTGCATCGCACAACGCGCAAATACGAAAAAAAACAGCTCGCATTTATTTTGCTCGCCCGACGATGCTGTTTCCGAATTCAAGATCATTGCACAAGGATATTTCCTCGTGAATTGGAGTTGTGTATCAATTGGATTTCCACATTGCGCACTGCGCCGAGCGCGGCCCAATGAAAACGAGTTTTTCACGATTGAAAAGCTCTTGGATATGCAATATTGTATCTGGAATGCATGCTGTGTGTGAGTCACACGGTGCTGCGATCGGGCCGACGTACACTGCGCGCTGGCATGTGACAGAACGTTGCCACCGCCTGCCGTGCATTCTGATGAGCGAGCGAGCCGCGCTCGGTCGGTAAGTGCAGGTAAGTGAATATTTTCAATGTTAGCCATAAATTAAAAAAACGACAAAAATAAACTGAAGGAAACACTGTATTAGATAATTAAGTGCAAGTTGATTTAGATACCCACGAACGCATGCATGAATGGAGTGCTGGGGGAGTGCACGACGAGAAGCGATCGCTTCTCGTGATCGTTTTCCTTGTTCCTACATGCGGTCGTGTGCATTTCATTCTGAACTGCTTTTCTTGCGCAGAACTGGGGCCAGATGAGCGGTGCAAGTGAATGGCACATTTCTGAAAGAGTTTTAATGACGCTAATAAAAATGAAGTAAAATTCGGTTTTTAAGGTCTGGCGAATACAGGTTTCCTTGGAGGCCGCAAAGATGAAGACGCCGACACAGTGTTAAATGTTCTTTCACACGATGTCACGATGTGGCAGTTGGAAGATGGGGCGTGAAATCCTTCAAAAATGCCTTACTCTCAGAATCTGTTAATACACACACCAGGACATGCGAAAAGGTGTGCGCAAGTCATAGGTAGCCCTAATACGGCCGCTGTGGCAGTTGGAAGATGAGGCATGAAATCCATCAGAAATGCCTTACTAACCACTGCTTGGATTTTGGGGTCAAAATCTCAATGTTGCCGGACGCTCCCCAAACTCTGAGGATCTGTTAATACACACACCTGAACATGCGAAATGGTGTGCGCAAGTCATAGGTAGCCCCAGGAGAGCTGCTGTGGCAGTTGGAAGATGGGCCGGAAATCCATCAGAAATGCCTTACTAACCACTGCTTTGATTTTGGGGTCAAAATCTCAATGTTGCCGGACGCTCCCCAAACTCTGAGGATCTGTTAATACACACACCTGAACATGCGAAATGGTGTGCGCAAGTCATAGGTAGCCCCAGGAGAGCTGCTGTGGCAGTTGGAAGATGGGCCGGAAATCCATCAGAAATGCCTTACTAACCACTGCTTGGATTTTGGGGTCAAAATCTCAATGTTGCCGGACGCCCCCCAAACTCTCAGGATCCGTTCATACATGCACCAGAACATGCAAAAAGGTGTGCGCAAGTCATAGGTAGCCCTAGAAGGGCCGCTGCAGCAGTTGGAAGATGGACCGTGAAATCCATCAGAAATGCCTTACTAACCACTGCTTGGATTTTGGGGTCAAAATCTCAATGTTGCCGGACGCCCCCCAAACTCTCCCGGGTCTGTTAATACACACACCTGAACATGCGAAATGGTGTGCGCAAGTCATAGGTAGCCCCAGGAGAGCTGCTGTGGCAGTTGGAAGATGGGCCGGAAATCCATCAGAAATGCCTTACTAACCACTGCTTGGATTTTGGGGTCAAAATCTCAATGTTGCCGGACGCCCCCCAAACTCTCAGGATCTATTGACACACTCACCAGAACATGCAAAAAGGTGTGCGCAAGTCGTTGGTAGCCCTAATAGGGCCGCTGTGGCAGTTGGAAGATGAGGCATGAAATCCATCAGAAATGCCTTACTAACCACTGCTTGGATTTTGGGGTCAAAATCTCAATGTTGCCGGACGCCCCCCAAACTCTCAGGATCTGTTGACACACTCACCAGAACATGCAAAAAGGTGTGCGCAAGTCGTTGGTAGCCCTAATAGGGCCGCTGTGGCAGTTGGAAGATGGGCCGTGAAATCCATCAGAAATGCCTTACTAACCACTGCTTGGATTTTGGGGTCAAAATCTCAATGTTGCCGGACGCCCCCCAAACTCTCAGGATCTGTTGACACACTCACCAGAACATGCAAAAAGGTGTGCGCAAGTCGTTGGTAGCCCTAATAGGGCCGCTGTGGCAGTTGGAAGATGGGCCGTGAAATCCATCAGAAATGCCTTACTAACCACTGCTTGGATTTTGGGGTCAAAATCTCAATGTTGCCGGACGCTCCCCAAACTCTGAGGATCTGTTAATACACACACCTGAACATGCGAAATGGTGTGCGCAAGTCATAGGTAGCCCCAGGAGAGCTGCTGTGGCAGTTGGAAGATGGGCCGGAAATCCATCAGAAATGCCTTACTAACCACTGCTTGGATTTTGGGGTCAAAATCTCAATGTTGCCGGACGCCCCCCAAACTCTCAGGATCTGTTGACACACTCACCAGAACATGCAAAAAGGTGTGCGCAAGTCGTTGGTAGCCCTAATAGGGCCGCTGTGGCAGTTGGAAGATGGGCCGTGAAATCCATCAGAAATGCCTTACTAACCACTGCTTGGATTTTGGGGTCAAAATCTCAATGTTGCCGGACGCCCCCCAAACTCTCAGGATCTGTTGACACACTCACCAGAACATGCAAAAAGGTGTGCGCAAGTCGTTGGTAGCCCTAATAGGGCCGCTGTGGCAGTTGGAAGATGAGGCATGAAATCCATCAGAAATGCCTTACTAACCACTGCTTGGATTTTGGGGTCAAAATCTCAATGTTGCCGGACGCCCCCCAAACTCTCAGGATCTGTTAATACACTCACCAGAACATGCGAAATGGTGTGCGCAAGTCATAGGTAGCCCTAGAAGAGCCGCTGTGGCAGCTGGAAGATGGGACGTGAAATCCATCAGAAATGCCTTACTAACCACTGCTTGGATTTTGGGGTCAAAATCTCAATGTTGCCGGACGCCCCCCAAACTCTCAGGATCTGTTAATACACTCACAAGAACATGCGAAATGGTGTGCGCAAGTCATAGGTAGCCCCAGAAGAGCCGCTGTGGCAGCTGGAAGATGGGACGTGAAATCCATCAGAAATGCCTTACTAACCACTGCTTGGATTTTGGGGTCAAAATCTCAATGTTGCCGGACGCCCCCCAAACTCTCAGGATCTGTTAATACACTCACCAGAACATGCGAAATGGTGTGCGCAAGTCATAGGTAGCTCTAATAGGGCCGCTGTGACTGTTGGATGATGGGGCGTGAAATCCATTCAGTTTCCTATTAAGGCTACCGAATCCCGGAAGTAAGCAAGTGCTCGACTCAAGCTCGTTTATTTCTGTGTTCTCGGACTTGAATGAATGACGGTACAAGAATGACTGATTCGAGTTCAAGGAACTCAAAAAAGCGACGATTAAATGGAACGATCATAAATTCATGCAGCACAACCGAAAGGCGTGACTGACATCGGTATGACCCACACACAGTCGTTCTCCTCACATAAATCAGAGCGACAGATGAGTCTTCTGAATCCCCGCCTGAAAAAGTGAAAGGCACATCCGCGGACAGTTGAAGAAACTCAGCCACGTTACATTGATCCCACAAAATCAACTCGATCCCGAAATGCAAAGTGATGCAATAACCCTTAAATTAGACGCAGGCTGCGCGGTAGCTACCAGTTTTGCACTCGAGGGAATTTTGTCCCACTCGAAAATATTCCATCCGACTTGCAAATCACATTCTATTCTGGACAGATTTACGATCTCGTAAACTTTCATAACGATCGCCTGAGGATCGCCGAATTAATGTTAATTCACAAGCGTGCTTACGAGGCTGTGCTGTGAGCCAACTGGTTGCAGGGACTGCTGGTTACAAGGCGCCCCTGTTGGATAATCGAATTTCTCTGCTCATTTGCGCTACATGAACTTTACAGCACTTGCTGCACGTGGTGCTGCTGATGAAATGATGTGGTCTTGCGTCATAAAGAAATGTTTTTTTTGACCATGGTAAGGTTGTGCATCTGTTTGTGGCTGAAGCACAAGTGGTTTCACGGGTTTTTCAGGCAAGACATTTGCATACGACAGTTAAGGTGATCAGAAATGTTAATTGAATGCGGTATCCCACAGGGATGCATACACAGACCTACACTGGTTCACTGAATTTTCGGAGACATCGTATGCTGGCTCCTCTCTTCTGCGTGATTTATGGATCAATTCAATTTGCCAAGCGATACAAACTGACTGCATGTCTGAACTTTACCGTTGACAGAATGACACAAATTCAGGCATAAACTAAGTGACAGATGTGACAGATGAAATGAGCAAGCTGTAACCTCTAATTTACGGCAGAAAACTTGTCTGGTCGTTTAAGAGACTGATGCATGAGGAACTACCACGCGCTCTGTAAAGGTGTCCACGTCGTAAATGTTTATGTGACAGTTGACACTTTGCAACTACAAGTCCAGCGGCAGCCCTGACATTCAGCCTCTCCATTTGTTCACTTTACCCGCAGCCGAAGGTTGAAGCCCTTCTCTCCCTCCCCGCCATAACAATCAAGAATCCAATCACACTGCCTTAATAGATGGCGCCATAATCGTCCGCAATTAACCTTGCGGGGCCTGCTGTTCTGTTCAAAGCGATTAAACGACCGTCTGCCTATTTGCCCGCCCTATCATCATTCCACTTAATCTTTGCATAAAATTTCAATCCATTAAGCACCGATAATCACATTTGCCACAAGGCCGGACGCCCGTCTATTGTCTCATTCGAATGTGTTCGGCTTCACGCACTTTTTCGCGTTCGCTCGCGACACAATACACGTCACTTGGCGTTTTGCTTCAATGCTTTCAGATTTCCTAGAGAGAGTGAAAATACGCGCACGCTCGCCTGTGTGCGTCTACATCCGATTGTCCGGTCCCCGGTCGGGTTGGAGCATTTGGTGACAAAACGTTCTGACGTGTGACGTTGCTCCGGCGATTCATCGCATTAGTTGTGGCAGTCATTTGATTTTGATTGTTTATGACAAATTTCTGAAGGCAATCAGCAACAACAACACCAGCGAACGGAGGCAGCAGTGCTGGCGGTACTGACAGTGCTGTCGGAGCTCTATGGTGAATAATTAGAGTTCTGGAGGTCGCTCGAACGGTGGCGGTCACCCGCTCGCACTGTGCACTGTCCGATAGTAATGAACTTCCTTAAACAAAACAAAACGCACACTCTCTCACAGACTGACGTGAGTCTGTAGGTGACACACGCTGGAGACGATGGAGGTCTGAGCAGCGAACGTTCCAAATGCGAGCTAATGCGTGTCGATGCGTATCAGCGTATCAGCGGCAACGCACGCTGTCGACAATGGCCGCCCCGACTGTAGCTAGTAGCGCTTGCCGTGGATACGTGAGGGAAATGATTAAATACCGAGAGCCCCCCAGATGTTTGCCGATGGTACCGACTGATGATGATGAATTTTTATGGTAATACGTCTTGGAATGGAAGCTCCGTTCGAAAGTCGATGTAACGAAGGCCGCACTGAGCGGGGTATAGCAATGAAATTTCCGTGGAATATGTTGCCCCCGCATGGGGACGGGAAAGATTCTGATGAATGGATCGCGTTGCCTTGGGCATCGGAAATGTACGGCTCGCGGTAATTCAACATCGTGACTAGACTGTTTGTGCGGGCCCTTTACGGGGTTCTACTTCTGCTTGGACGTGAGTTCTCTTGGGGGTTTGTGACATTTATGGCTCGTGTTGGAGTTACCTCGCTCATCGATCAACGTTGAGGGATTCGCGGAAACTGATGAAGTCATTGACGGGGGACATCAACTGTTGATGGATGATTGATCCACTTTCGACTGGACAGCTGAAAGGATCAAAATTTGGCGTCCAGTTCCAAGTCAAAGACAGTCTTATCATCATCATTTTCTGACCCACACGATGATGATGGAGTCGCACTTATGGCACGGTTAGGAAGACGTGATGATGGGGACATTCGTTTTTACCGTTCACCGAAGTAGCTGCTCAATGTTGAGTTCCTTGCGTACTGTCATGTTTCTCACCCTATCCCGGCGAGTAACGCCCATAGCAGGCCGAAGAAATCTCATCTCGGCAGCTTGTATTAGCTTATTCTTTCGGTCACTATCCAGACTTCAGACCATAAGTGAGAGTTGAAATTAATACTGAGGTGAAAACCGATTATTGGCTTTGACGCCAAGCTCGGGTCTTCTGTTTCAATCTTAATCCAACTTGGCCAATCCTACTCCTCCCATCACTCGAGAAAAGGTTGTTCTGTGAGCGGATCGACGAAAGGTGGCTGGTGCAAATACAGTGCTGTCACATATACCTCGAGACGGCTATTTGGCTCCGCAGACTACCCTGTGGTATATACGCCGATTCCGTGCGGACATTGCTCGCGAGGAACACCATCCAGACTCACCTTGACATAGTTACTCAACGCCAAAGACGTAGTCTCACCGCTTGAATGTGACATCTGAATATGTTATTTGACGCCTCCGAGCTAGTCCTGAGCGCGGACCTTTCGAACGTAACAAGTGATGCATGAGTGATGCAAAACACTCCAGAGTTTACATCAAGGCATACCTTCTCTATACCTTCTCTAAATCTACAAAACAGCTGTAAATTGGTTTCGCAGACTCTCAAGCCTTCTGGAGTGTCATTCCTCGAGTGAACACCTGATCAGGAGTGCTTCTAGTGGGAAGAAAGCTGCTCTGTTCAACATCATCACGCCATCCTGAACTCGATCACAACTCCTGAGCGCCCCTCTAATACCGTAGCGTAAACTTGCCTGTGGTGACTTTAAAGAGATATGCCCCAGTAGTTGGAGCGATTTTCTTTGCCCTCTCTTTGAAAAGAGAAACAATCACCCACTGCTTGCCAATGGCTAGATGTCTCGCCGCGATCTCAGTCCCAGGGAGTCATAGGACTTCCTCTTTACCCATTGCCTAAGGCATTTCTGTCACGATTTCGTCCAAACCAGCACCTTCAGTGCCATGTTCACAATTGAGCTGCTCCGAAAAGTGCTCAGCCCTACCAACCATTGAGGGTGGTAACCTTCACTCTAAAGGAAAGCGCGAAGTACATTGGGTTAATCCCAGATAAGAAACTGAGCTGGAAGCTTATTATTGACAAAAGAACCAAAAATAATAATAATATAGGTGTGCTACAACCCGTAGAGGGCTAGGGCTCCGAGCGGCCAAGTTTGAGAAGCTTTTCTTAGACAGGCGATACTCTTTGAACATTGTCAGTGACTCGAAAGGAACCTCGTGGGGTCACAGAGCAGGAATCGATCCTAGACATCAAAGTGTTCAAGTTGTGGGCGTCGACGCACATACCCACAACACCACGACAACTCACAGAAAGAACAAAGTAGGCGGCATAAAAAATGAGATCTAAACCTCAGCCTAATACTGTGGATGTACACAGCTATTGTCAGGCCTATGACTTATGGCAGCGTGGTGGCAGGTCTACCGAAAAGATTCCAACCTTAAGCTGCTGACAACACGAGCATTCTTAGGTGTTACCGAAGGACTTTCCACTACTCCTAGAGTGGACCTAGAGGTTATCTTGAATCTTCTTTCTCTCGATCTCAACATGCAGAAGTCTGCTGCAAAAAGCTATTAGGACTACCCAATACCAAAGTTGACACACAAGCCCGAACGATAATGCTAGCATCTTAGATAGATTACAAATAGAACCTTCCATTGACTTCGATACACACTTCCAGGGTTATCTCCCAACAAGAGAGGAGTGGAACTCAGAAGAACCCTTGTTCACAGATGGATCGAAGATGGATCAAGGAACTGGCGCGTCCACCTTCTACGACTTGTTAAGCTTGCATTGCTCAATCAGACTACAAGGCAGTGGCAGTTTTTGTCAAATGGAGGATCTGGCGTTCAAGGAAGTGGCCACAATTAAATCATTGCTGGAAATACCACCGGCGGATATTACCTCTCTAATCGACAGCCAAGAGGCCATTCAAAAAATTTCGACTGTAGAAACCAAGTCCAAGCGTCGCAAGCTGCCGCGAAGCAGCTAGCAGCATTCGATCACTCTATGCTGGGTCCCGGCATACGCGGTAATAGAAAGCAAAGCACCATCTTTGCAGTTTGACTCCTTCGATGATGTCTGACTTACGACCAAATTCTGGACACAACGGCAGTCATTCCCTTGCAGCGCACAAATCACTTGGCCAACGTACACCTCCGCCAGCACGTGCACACTTGCTCAGCCAGTGAGGTGGCACCAGACTGTCGTCACGAACCAACCCACCAATTAATATTCGAACCCTAATCAAGAAACGCAACGACGACGACGACGACGACACGCTCACATCGTCTCACGAAGCCGCGAGACCCTCCTTCAAGGTTTTGAGATTTCTGCGCGATACCGAGCGCCCGCACAAGCCCCCCTCCCCGTCTAGAATGACGACAACAGCTCGCCGCGCCGGCCGCGATCTCAAGTGCACTTACGCGAATATTTTTTTGGAGAACCAAAGCAATCCCCAAGAGCGCTTGTGGAGATGATCATTAATTTCGGATGCGAGCACGGGGTTGCTTCGGTCCGTCTCAACCCAGAACCAACCCACCGACAAGTGAAGATCTCTGGGGAAGTGTACGTCTGCCTACTCCGTGCGGCTCGCCTTAGCAGGGTTGGGTAAGAGTGTTGACTCTGCGGCCAAGTGATTTACATGTGCCTTGCCCGGTTAAGGTGTGCGTTTACATGCTCGTGGGATTCTCGCCTCGAGAGAAGGTCAGGTGACGTGCTTCAGATCGGTTCAAGAGACGACTGAATGTGAAAACCCGCCAACCGGCGGCCGCCTTCTAAGGCCACAGGAAAACTTTTACTTTTTCCCAGCATCGCGCCTTGTCGAGGAGAAAGAAACTCCCCGGTTAAGGAAATACCCCGGCAATGAATTTCCTGCTCAACTCGTGCCAAAATTGTGCAACCAGCCGGCGGCAAATCGCCGTCACTCTCGCCTTAAACGCTCAGCCTCCAAACCAGTGCGCGGTCGACTGTCGAGAGACAAGGGAGGAGCGCAAGTACGCGCGTCCGAGTCGCTCTCTCGAATCGAATGCGTGCGCGCGTTTATTAACACGCCCCGCGGCTGACACGGGTGAAACATGTAGTGACAGCAGCTGCTACAGCTGTGTTGCCCCTGTTCTAATAGCTTCTGGCCACGGCCCAGAGCTCTCGCAGTTTTAATTAATCACGATGCGTGATATTGATTTTGACGCCTCGACGCAAAGGTCAACGGGCTTGTCGCGCTGGTGCCAATTGCGAGCACAATTGCCCGCGTTGGCGTTGGCGTTTCATAGACGTAGTCGCGGCCCGAGCTCGCAGTTCCTCGTTGCGTTGAAAATGCAAATCGAGTGTCAAGCGGGCGCACACCACGATCTATCCGTCGGATGGAAATGCTATACTGAATGTGTCTGGGTTCCCTTGGGGCGCGGAGCGGTGATCAGGCGAGCGGCGCGAGTGCACTTGGGGTCCCTCCACCTCGATCGGAAAGGCATTTCAAGTTTCCGCGCGCCCGTCAAGTGCTGTTCCGTGTGGAGCAACGCGTACCGTGGAATGCAACATGACTTTGGCATTTTGTGTGTTTTTCCGTCGTGCGTCGATGTGTGTTGCAACACAGCTCCAAGTGTGTACGCACGCGGCCCCCCTCTCGGTCTGGTTTGCCTTTTACGCGGTCAGCGCAGCGCAGTATATTTTTTCAATTTCAAGGCTTCCCAATGTCAATTAAGGTATCTCCGCTGGCTGTCGGGTTAGAAATCGAAATGCACTTGTTCGGGTGGCCAGCGTGCACAGGGAGGGGCGAGACTGTGGCAATCGGCGGGGCTGATGCAACGTGTTGTCCATCAAGTAGTTGCCCGGTCATCTCCCTGGTCGTGGCTCTGAATGTGATAACAAGCGACTTGGAATCTGTTAATGAACAATTTGCCAGCGTTAATTGAGCCATCAAGTGAAGCACGAAGGGCGTCAGATCGGCGCTCGAGACGTGCCCATGATTGGCAGCGTCAAGAGGTCAAAACTGACGAAATTTGTGTTTGCTTACGCGTTTCGAGATCGAGATCGACATTCGTGATCAAGGTAAGTTCGGGAATTTATCGAGAGTTTCTTTTGGTTTTCTCTCAGTCCAACGAGGCTGAGGTGTGAGATGATGAGACATTTGGGGCTGCGATGAGCATTTGGAGTGAAGGAGAAGCTGTGGTCAAGGATGTGTTGGCTAACTGGTTCAAGGACTGAGCTTCAACTAAGTCACAGTGTGACTAGATAAGAGTGGTAGGAAAAGAAATGTAAATAAAGAGACAAGGGTGAGAGATAAAAAATTGGGCTAGGATGCATTTTGAAGCTGCTTTCATGGCAATTTTTACCAGCTACATGGAAACGGTCGGTTCGACATGTGCGAAGTAATTCCTATAATGGCGTTTTCCATGTTGGCCAAGAGGCCGTTCGGATTGATTGAGCTTGATGACGACTGAATTCACGAAAATTACAGTGGGCAAGGTTGTTGGCTAACTGGCCGAGGGACCGAGCTTCAATTGAGACAAGTCATTGGTACCACATGACCAGATAAGAATGATAGGAAAAGAAATTTAAACAACGCAACAACAGTATGAGGTATAAGATCGAGTTTTATCTCATTTTGAAGCTACATTCATGACATTTTTTATGGAGTCACACGTCACACACATGACCCCCTCGTTTTAGGTAACTACTCTCACCCCAAGCAGTTGATCCAATATGTGCAGAGTTATTCCCGCAATAGCGTCTCGAATGTTGGCCCCTAGCTCATCCAACGTGGCTGGGCTTAATGACGACTGCCTTCACGAAAGGTACAGTGGTCAGGGATCTGTTGGCTAACTGGTACAAAGACCGAGCTTCAACCGAGACATTGGCACAGGGTGACCAGATAAGAACGATAGGAAGAGAAATATAAACAACACAATAAGGGTGTGAGATATAAGATCGAGATTTTACCTCATTTGAAAGCTACTTTTATGCAATTTTTTAGGATGTGGCACATCACTTAAGTGGTCGCCTCACGAAAATGGTAGTGTCAGTAGAAGCTAGTCCAAGGACCGAGCTCCAACTGAGACAAGTCTTTAATACTGCATGACCAGATAAGAACGATAGAAAAAGGAATGTAAACAGCGCAGCAAGGGTTTAAGATATGGGATCGAATTTTACCACATTTTAAAGCTCCATTCATGCCATTTTTTATGGTGTAGCACATTTCTCAAATAACCCCCTTGATTTTGGTGGCAATGCTTCGAGAATTTGGTCCAACATGTGCGGCATTATTCCTGCAATGGCGTCTCGAATGTTGACCTCGAGCTTGTCCAAAGCGGTTGGCTTTTAATGCACCGCGTCTTCACAACAAATTCCATGCTGCGTACATTTTTTAAATAACTTATGCATGTTCCGCAAGCAAATGACAAGCCTTTCCAATCATTTTGACAGCAGGACGCCATTGGTAGCTTTGACAGTTGTTGAAGCATGACATTTCGAATAATTCTCATTGATTCCGATGATCTCAATATTAAGATCAGTCCTCGCAGTCGGTGGAAAAAATATCACGATTCAATGGGTCACCTCTACGTACAGAGTAGCGAAGAGCGACAAGGCTCGAGAAAATGTGAGAAGCGAAATGAAAGATCGCAGCGAAGTAGACGATCACAGCGAAATGGATCACCTCACCAAAAAGATCACCGAAGCGCACAACTCAAGACACCGTGACAAGCATTTTCGCTCGAATTCCATAAGACAGCTCTTACATCATTAGACCATCATCGAAAAACCATGCCTGGGGCTTCAGCTCTTCTGTCGCTAAACACATCTAAACGATTATCATCTTGACCTAGTCCTCTGCTCCCACAAATTCAGGGCCAATGAACCGAGCTTACGCTTTCATTTTGACTCACCCACAATTCCCCAAAAAAACAGCACACAACCACACCAAGAGTCAAAAGCCAAAGACACCGCAGTCATCGCCGCGAGTCCGTCAGGCCCACGAATTCGATTCCGAATTCACGACACAGAACGAGCGAGATCGAGAGAAGAAACTAATGATGACCGTTTCGAGGTATCGGCACCGCGGTCAAACACCTTCGCTGTCCTTCGTAGGGGCTGCTTGCCGCTTGTGTGTGGACTCTCTGATCTCTCTCGGCCTGCTTTTTTTTTTTTTTTTTTTGACAAAGTCATACACGTCTCGGTCGGCATCCGGGTAATCGTCGGCGTTGATGTATTCTCATGGAGGCACGGTACTCAGTGCTCAGAAACACATCACGGAACCGAACGCATGCCCGCCGAAAAAAACAGCCGTGATGACCTGTTGAAGTTTAATTCGATTAATCACTCGCTAAGTCCGACGATCGGCAGGCCCAGCCGCGAGCAGCCGTGACGACGATTTGTGATCACATGAACTTGGAAGTTATGTGAAGGCTTTGTGAGGGATGGGGAGAGGGGGGCAGGGGGAGGATTATCGATGGATTTGCAATTCCAATTAGGCTTGTGCGGAGTGATCTTTAGTCACGCTGATTGATTCCCTCAGCGGACATCTATCGTGACGGCAACGACGACTTTGACAGATGAATGCATGTTGAGGGGTCAGTTGATTGCGATGGTTTTGAGAGGGGCAGAGACTGCAGAGAGCAGTGACTAACTGCGGTGGAATGGGGTGTGATGAGAACAGGATTCTTGTGAAGATGGACACTTGGGGAAATGGCGAAGCGAAAGAAAAACTGAGCTTTTGTAGTAAGGTGTGAGGAAAATTCAGGGAAATAGCAATTAGAGGTCTGCTTGAATACATTCATCTACCCTCTATAACGGAGTACATTACCTCAGTGTTCCATGTTAGTGGCACAGAGTACATCGAAAATGTACAACATTCGATCACCTCAAAACGAAAAAAGTACACTGTTTGATTCGGCGGAGATAAATATGATGCAGAGTCATATTTGGTAGTAGGGCGATTATCAGATATACAGACAACAGAGACACAGACAACGGGTAAAGAACATCATGAGAACCACGCAGTGTCAATGAGATGAGAGCCTATAATGAAGATGAAGTGCAACAAAGCAGTTGGCGGGAATAATCATCATAATTTTTTGACATGATCCAGTAAAGGAGTCGCGGGGATAAGGCACGCACTAGAGATCTCCAGTTCACTCCGCCATCGACACTAACTCATCAGGATCTATACCCAGGCGAAAACAAGCGAGTTTTGGGCTTGGTCGAACCACCTCGTCCTGAGTCCTCCAATGGGACGCCTTCCTGATAGAGTCGCATTTAAGACGTGATGATGGGGACATTCGAGACTGTGAAATACCACCTGTATTCACGCTATCGACCTAATTCTGTGCGTGGATCGACGAAGGTGGCTAGTGCAAATACAGTCTTTTGCCACATAAACCTCGAGATGAACAGCATCCTCACTCACCTTGACATAATTATTTAATGCCACAGACGTAGTTCCCTGCGCAGACAGCCTGATTGTGACAATTGAATATGGTATTTGACGCCGAGCTAGTTCTGAAGGCGTACGTCCGAACGTGACAAGTGGAAACGCACAATTTCCTAATATTGACCTTGAAACGGTGGGAAAGTGTATGTTTATTAGTAACACTGTGTATTGAACAGGTGTCCTGGAAATTACCTTAATCTCTGATTTGTCCACGTTAACTTTCATTGCAGCATCTGCACAAACTTATCGAGTGCGAGCTGCGGTTCCGTCTGGGAGAATGTGAGGATAATTAAGTCATCAGGAAAAACGTCATCAGCAACGTAGCTGCTACAATTTGTGCTTAGTTGACAATGACCCGGCAGCTACATGAGGTCATCATCATAATTTTCTGACCCGTATGATCCGCTAAAGGAGTCGTGGGGGTAAAGCACGCTCTAGAGATCGCAAGTAAGCGAATTCTTGGACATCCTGGGCCTTCCTGATGGAGTCGCATTCAAGCCACCCCTCGGAAGACGTGATGATGGGGACATTCGTGCCATCGTGTGATACATATGTACCAGAAAGACATGAGAAGAAGAAAGTCTACCCACATCTTTGCAAAAAAAGGTTTGGTCGTGAAGATACCTTAGAAGAATGGCTAGAAGGAATGCTACAACTGAAGAGAAATAACTCTACTTCACTCCATATACAAGACAGTTGCAACAATTAAACAAGGGAGACAAAATCAAAAGAAAACGAGATGAACAGGCTGGCTTTCGCCAAAAACACTCGCAGGCGCATAATAGTGGAGCAATCTATAGAATGGCGTATACTTCTAAATCTGCTGTGCAACGATTTCCAGAAGGCCTTTGACACCAGCAGGCAAGAACGTCAGAAAAAAAAAACATCATTAGAACAATGTACTCGCCGTACTGCATAACGGAAAGATCTTCTTCTTCTTTTTATGGCGCTACAGTCCGGGGTGAGCCTGTGCTTCATCCACCAAGTCTCTCCAGCTGGCACGATCCTTAGCCAGCTGCCTCCAATTTCGCACTCCAAGTTTGTTGATGTCCTTCTCCACTTGAGTGCGCCATAGGGAAGTTCGTTAACTCTTTTACTACAAATACAGGATTAGATCAACGATGCTGTTCGGAATTGTCCTAGATGAAATGATGAGATAAGTCGGAGTGGAGATACGTGGAATAACTTGGAGTTTCACTCGGCAACTCGAGGACGTAGACTATGCGAACGATATTTGTTTAATTTTACACAAGCTCAGCGACCACCAAGCTAAATTAGAACACCTCTCATGATTAGCACTATGCGCCGGATTGGGATCCAGAAGACTGAATCCATGGGAAACAACACTTGCAACAGAGGAGACACTACCATCGAGGGAAACCCCGTCAAAATGGTAGTAGTATTAAAACAACAAACAACGGCACGGAAGTAGAAGTTGACAACAGACTTTGAAAAACAAGATCAGTATTCGGAACATTACGAACTAAAGAGGAGGAGCCGGAGGCCGTTCCAAGAACATCTGGAGACATCACCTTGAATTGTGATGGCAACTGCGACCAACCGAGTGAAATGGAGATGCGAAGTGGAAGCCCTAAAGGACAAAAAAGCTCTGTGCAGTGTACAAGTTATTTCCGAGTACATGAAACTAAATGTGTTGCTACCAATGGGTGAAGTACTCAGTCAGCAAATAAATATCGGGTGATTGATGGAACTGAGTGAAATAAAAATAGCAGATCTCTCTTTCGCATTCAAGGCCGTGATCAAGGCTGTCGGAGAATCCTTTGCCCAACCGTAGAAAAAATTCAGCCACATGAGCTCACTGATCTGTTAATCTCTCTCTCCCTCTCTCTCGGATGCAATTCCATAAAACAACACCTTTCATGAACCAACATAAAATTCCTGTGAACACCACAAAACAACTGCGAAGAAGTGAACCATATCGTGACCGACCTCGGGGGGCACAGCAGCAACTCAACATAAAGAATTCCAAACTCAATTAATTTTCCACAATAACTCCTCCCCTTGTCAGCGTTAAGTTCAAGGTGGCATTCGCTGCGTTGCGAACGTTCGTATGCAATTTTCCAGACAATTTATAGCAATTCATGGCGCGACCTTCACTCAGCTCAGGCATTCTACGGATCCTATCACGACCATCATTACCGATCACTTCCTTCTCGTAAACTTGAATTCCAGCCACGATCGCGAAC
The DNA here is from genome assembly GCA_916610145.1 of Eristalis arbustorum. NCBI lineage: Eukaryota > Metazoa > Arthropoda > Insecta > Diptera > Syrphidae > Eristalis > Eristalis arbustorum. Next base: position 66,534,441 of record OU744319.1, read on the forward strand.
GGGGTGCGTGTGGTTCTTGCTCGAGTTGCGGCCACTTCTTCCTTCGACACGAGGAACACACATCAGAACAGAGACCTTGAGTGTGCATATCGAAAACAAGAGCGAACTTCCAGATCCGAATGGAATCCGCAAAATGTGAGCAAAAACAAATCACACACAACTGCTCCCCTTCAAGGTCCACGGGTAGTTGACCAGATAATCACGCAGTTATGGATCGCAGCGCGGCCTGATCGCAGATTCAAGCCGCCAAGCCAATTCGGTTTGTTGTCGAAAGTCGACCAAACAGTACCGCTGCCACTCACTCTGGACGGAGGCTCTCTCTCCCTTGGTCTCTATCAATTAACCGCTAATGACTCCACGTCAGTTCCGTCGCGTACTCACGGCGATTGTTTCTCCACGGCCCGGTCCCCGCTCATCGCTGCCGCTCAGTTCGAGGACGGTCAGTGTCGCATAACCGCTGTTCGCCGCACGCTCGAGTGCGGCAGCCACCCAAAGTCACTGGGCTACTAGGTGACTCCCCTGCCCACGACGACGTTCCATTCATTTTTGGCCATTTTTTATTCCTCCGCTTCGTATTGTTCGTCTTGCAAATCACTCGTGCCGCCTGGTAAATGGCGGGCCAGCGGTTCGGGTTCCCCCGTGGGCAGTGCTTGAGTGGAGCTCGAAGCCGAAAACAGCGACAAATTGACCGCTCGTCGCCGTCGTCGTGGGTGAGTTCGGTGTGTGATTAGTCACGTACCGCCGGCCTTGGCTGAGGTCGAGGATTTAAAGTTAAACGATCCCGAATCCGAAGCGATCGGATGTGAATTTTGCATGCAATCGCGTATCGAGCCGGACAATCACTCATAAGTTCAGCTCTCGGGTGGTGGCCGGTGATTGTCCCGCGCCGTCGAACACGAGGAAATCGATTTTTAAGTGATCTTCTCTCTCGCCGTGGCTTAGGTCAGGTTTGTTTTTGTTTTTGTTTCTGCGAGCGGGGTAAATGACAATTCGGCAAAAAATGTTGAGGTCAGGTGTGCGATTTGTTTCAACTGACAAGCCACTTAGATTTGGGTGATAGTTGATCTCGTATCGGGCTCAAGTTTTTTTTCGTTTTTTTTCTTCGGAAGTCTCTAACGAGGGGATCAAGGATTTGTTCGCTCGACGGTCACTAGAAGTGAACGAATTACCGTCGGATTAAGTGATTAAGGTTAAGCAGTGTCTTGACCTTTAGAGCAGCCGCAGCATCACTCAATCGCGTGCTAATTAAAATCAATCCGACAAGACATGACAGACAACACAGTGCACTCCCCGCCTGTTGAACAACCAAAAGTCGTGCATCTTCGCGCGTGCAGCTACCAGCCGACAGCAGGTCGCTCCCTTTGTAAAGCCAATCAATCACGATGCACCGCACAGTGGCCGTTCGGCACCAAAAACCGCAGTCAATCGTTACACTCTCGACTTAGGTTCTTACACCGACGTTCGAACGAACACATCCTTCAACTGAAAATGTCAATCAAACCGGGGCAACACGCAGCCACAATGACAGCCCAAGCCAGTGCAGGCATCTCTAACCGAGCGGGGGGCTGTCCGTGAGTCGGCCCCTACTGCTGCTTGCATTGTTATCTGGCTGGTGTATCTGCGACCTCAAGCCAAGCTGGTAGCCAAAACACAACTCATTGAGAACATCGCGTGCAATTGACAAGTCTCATACCACTCCTGGTGGTTTTTATTTTTTTTTCAGATGCAGTAGCACACCGCCACTGCAGCTAGACACATTCGAATTCTGATAGTGCCTCGTGCAGCGGCTCAGCAAGCCATGGTGGCGATTTCTTAATCTTTGTGAGATTTCCCGCGGATTAAGCGCCAACGAGAAGTTAACAAGTTTCGTAAGTCCAGACAGATGGCTGTATCTTGAATCTCCTCCGCGTGGCACGTACGCAAAGCAAAGGCTTGCGCATAGTGGCAGTGGCAAATTCGACGATGAATGGGACGTGGGAAAATATTGAGATTTTTCATGCACAACAAACATGGAATGATGACTGCAAACGACAAAACAGTGGAATGAGCACGAGAAGGCCTCTGCACCTGTGGTTGCTTTGGCTTTGTAAACAGAAGAGGATGAGACTGAAAGGCTGTCCAAAATCGAGAGAGACTTAAGTTGACTGAAGAAATCGACGGGAATAATACAGTGTCATAATAAACACTTCGTTCAGTTTCGTTAAGGCTGTCCAAAATGGAGGGAGATCTAAGTTGACTGAAGAAATCGACAGAAATTATATAGTGTAACCGTAATAAATACTTCGTTCAGTTTCGTTAAGTTTCGTTAAGTGTCGTTAAGTTTCGTTAAATTCGGCTGAGAGCTTCTGCAATCATTCTCTACATACAGATGTTGTTGGAGTTTCGTGTAAGCCGCCACACGAAATCGTGGGCACTTTAAACCATGGCTATGCTCCAGCATCAGCTTTTGGTAGTGAACTCTGCGGTAAAGAATCCGTCTTTTGCAAGGAAAAACAAGATTAGGGACCTCTTAAAATTGCATAGTTTGATATATCTCACTAGCCAGTGCCTGTTTGTCTGAAGGCAGCCTTACATCTCTCCTCATGCGCGGGACATGAAGTCAACGGCGGGCTGGAGCAATTTCCATAATTCATACCGACCAAAGCCAGATTTGAATGTCCATTCAATTAAAATTCCTCACCTACAAGCCCTCCAATCGTCTTCAGTCCACCACGGACCCAGAGTCCACATGCATGTTGGACGCTGAAAATTACAAGCATTCACTTGTTCCTCTGGTACGACATGAATCGCAGTCTTAAGTTATTTATCACTCCTCAGAATATGATGGCGCCTCAACACCTTCCTCCCCGACTCCACGGTCCCCCCAGTCACCCCAATCTCTTCAGTCTCACATGTTCGAGCCAAGAATGAACATAAAAATTCCATTCGGCGTGAAAAATTGCATAAAATTAACAAAGTGCCACAGCCCCAGCCGCAGCTTAACCAGTCCGGCAGGCCACTAGTCTGTAGTATCCCCCACCCCGGCGGTAGCAAATCCACGCATTCACGGTTGAGGTTGTCCACTTGTCCGCTTCTCGAAGCTTGCACTGGACTAGTGATTTGTCAATAGCTTCGCATGCAAGACAACTACGTCTCGGCTTGATTTGGTAGCCGGAAATTAAAAGAAATCCACAGACGCGACGACGTCACCTAAGCGATTGGCAGACAATCAAATTGATTGAGTCATTAAGCAGAAGCAGAGGAAAACAAAGCATCTGAAGAGCCCCTCTAGACTGCGCGACCGACACTGAGTGATGTCTTCATCTGAAGTGGCCTCAGCAGCGCGTCTGCCCGAAAGTGGCCGCGATGGGAGAATGCTTCTGCGGTTGATTCCCAAACCCAGGCCACCACCACCAGCACCGTCAGTCAATTGCTTCTGGGCAAATTTAAGCGAATTTCATTTGGGGGCGGAAGAAGCCTTGCCCAAGTGGCTGGTTGAAAATGTAGATTCGATGTTCTCTCGTCTACCGACTCCTACCGAAGACCTTGGGCGACGATCGCGTCGCTGGATTAAGTTGAAGACACACACAACAGTTTATTGTTGGATCCACTCGGCCGGCGTTAGAATAGCACACAGAAGTTCTCGCAGAGCAGACACTTGCTGTGCGCTGTGCTCTGCTATGCGCTGGTGCTCTGGTGCTCTGAAGTGGTGCTGTAGCTTCCGGATATCGAGCTGAAAAAGTACACCACACGCAAGTGAAGTGATTTCCAGTCGAATTTGATTGATTGATCTCGACCGCGACGTGTGGGTGTGGTTTCAGGGCCAAGACGGGTGCTGTTGTAGCGCGGTTCAGATGAATGTGGGGCACTTGTTATTTGAGGGAAGGGCTAAGTGGGAGCAAAGTTCCTCTCTTCTCAGCAAAAGCTGCTTCTCCCTCCTCCCAGCAACACATCGCAACAGTCTCGCCCCCTGAGGTGACATAAACCAGGATCCATCAACGATCGCTTTTTTGCACACACCTGCTTGAGTGAGAACGTTTGCGAATTTTGAAGTGGGCTCCCTCACTTGACGTCCAACCGAAACACCCACTCCACCGGGTAGAGATCATCGTCGGTTTTCACACCCATTTCGGCAAACGTTCTGTTCTCCCATCAGACTGACTGACACCGACAAGGGTGAATCACTTTTTAAGTGCACACGGCCAAGCGACGAGCATGGAGCTGGGGTTCCATGGAGACACGGCCACTTGTGACCGCGGAGACATATGGATGTTCGGAGAATAGACAGTGCCGCGATGAGATGAAGGTGCAGACGTGCGCTGACCTCGGGATCGGATGAGGAGCGCGGTCGCTGAGAAGATGGAAATTGGGTCGCTTTGCGAAGAAGTGGACGGAGCTTGGATCAGTTGAGGATTCAGAGGGACGACGGGAATTGATAGTTGGGGAGAGGCAGAGGCAGCGGGACTGTTAAGACTGTGAAAGGTGGTTGAGGACTTTGACACGGTTCCTGAAAGAAAGAAAATTACTTGTGGTGCCAAGAAGAAGAAAGAGGAGACTCCACACCTCGTCCCAGGACGAACTCAAAGAGCGATCAAGAGATGAAACCATGAGGACCAGGAGGAAAGAGAAACCGTCCGCCAGAAGATGCTTCTTGAAGGAGCTACCAAGGATTTTTCTTGAAGAAGCCAGTGGAACGTATCAACTTTAGCCACCACATCGAAGACAGACATCCATCAGATCTCATAAACTCCTAAAAGATCTCCCATAACTCACCGTGTCCCCCCACCGCCTGTCTACGGAGCTCATTGTCCAACTCCAACCCACTCCTTCGACACGAAAACATCTTGACACCAGCAACAGTTCGTGCGAAGATGAATTGAGGCGAACTCACACGACCCACCAGAAGATTTGTATTATTTCGCAATACGACCTACAGCCGAAACCCCCCGTCCGGCCGGGCAGACCAACTGAGAGAACTCTCGGCTCAGCTCAGACTCCGGACGGCATTTAAGACGCCCCCCGCCAAAGTGGCTTACACCAGTCGCCAACGACACCGACGGCAGCGTGCAGCTAATAGCATCGAATTATAAATTGCCATCTCAAGGTGGCCTTTGTTCGGAGCGATGCAAATTTATTACACGCTACCCCGAGTGCCTCCTCCTCGCTTATCGGAGAGAGCCCGGCTAGCTAAATGCTTGGTAATAGCCCGAACAATTAACTGGAACATGTGGTGCTTAATAAAAATCTGAAAACCAAGCGACGAAGGACCCGAGACCGAGTGAGAGAGACGTGCGCAGCTGCTGTCGGAGCCGGTGGCCGGGCCGCCAAGAAGATTTACGAGCCGAGTGCATTTCCCGAGAGACAGATCGTTCCTTCGGCGGTCTGAGGAGCACTCACTTGGCTTTTCTGGTATAAATTGAGATAAGTTTATGATTTCATTGATTTAATTGACGCTCATTGCAGTGGCAGCAGTGGTGGCAGTGGTGGCAGTGGTGGCAGCGCAGTGGCGTTGCGTGCTTTATGGCCTCTCGCACGCTCTTGACTGAAGCCCCGGCGAAGTTTCCTGATATGAGGATTAATGGCGGCGTGATCGGATTGTGGCGGCGAATGCAAATTGTTCGCCTTTGCGCACTAAGTGCTCGTTCGCTCTCTCGTGCAGCATTCGGTGATGTATTAGTTGGACACGACTTTGGGTCGAATAATTCGTTGTTTCGCGTTTTCGCAGTGGCCGGCTATTAAGATCATGGCTTCGCATTGAAGTGAGAAGCGATGTGGGGTTAAGGTGCAGCCGGCAGCCGACATGCCATTTGCATTGATCGCGGCGATTTATGGGCGCCTAAGAGATGTAATTTATCGGGGGAACCTTCCATGTGACATCTGTTCCGACAGTGAATCGATGCTGAGCAGAGACTGAAGGAAACTGGGTAGTTTTTTCCTTTGGGTTCGGCTTGGCGAGGGAGTTCTGGTTACTATGAGGTTGTGCCTGGAATGTTAAGGAAGGCAAGTTTTAAAGTAGAAGTGTGGTTGAGGGCACAAAAGAAGCGTCTTTGCATGCTGAAACTATAAAACGCAACCAAGACAAACGCACTTTTTTCTACCTTCTTTTTGTTCCAGAGGCATGGTATGGTATGGTATGGTACGTGGGTAGACGTGCATCCGTACCGAAATATGGAAAAGCGAATCAAAGATTTTAGACTCATCACACTCTCATCATTTATGCTCAAAACTCTGCAGAGACTGGTGGACCTATAGATAAGAGAAAACACTCTTTTCAAATTCATACCAACAAACCAACAGGCACTACATTCCCCAGTCGACACTCTTATCAAAAAGTCTCTCGAAAACATACAGCCCACTATGGTGGCATTGATAGACACAGAGGGAGCTCTTAAATAATAAATAAAAAAAACATAGACGTTAACATCTGTATCAAAGAATGAATAAACGACGTCCTAGACTACAAAATAATTGAGTCCCAATTAGGAAGCTGCAGTTTGGAGAGCAGAGTCTTTAGAGACACATCTCAAGGGGTGTCCTATCACCTTCTCTGAGTCAAATTTGTTGACGATCTACTCAAACGCTCGATTGGGTGTAAGCCCATTGCCTATGCGGTCCACATCGCACTAACCGTCTCTAGAAAATTACAAATACCACCAGAAACGTGTTGGAGCATCATCTCTGAAAATCATGAGACCCAATCGGTTTGAATGTAAACCTATTCCAAAACTGAATTATTCAGGGGAAGATAAAGGTACCTACATAGCCCCATCGAGGCTTACAGGGAAAAAAAACTGACCTTCACTGATCACGCTAAATATCTAGGGGTTGTAGTAGACAGCAAAGCCGCAGTTTGATCCAATGCAATCATACAGTAAGTAATAAGCACAATCATTGTGCACTCGATCGGTATAGACTGTAGACCTCAGTTGAGTTTATGTGTTCTTATTGGTTACATACATCCCATCCGTTGGACTCGCTACATATTAAAAGAGCTGCCCTTCCTTTGTACGTCATAGGTTGGTGGGATCCGATTGTAGGTGGCGGTTACAATACAGGAACGTATCAGGAGAGCGTCTAATGGACTTTGTACATGCAAGCAAAACGTCGGGGAAGTGGAAATTGCTCCCGTAACGGCTAGGCAAAGAAATCCTTATTCTCATCGATAGAAAATTTGTGCGTGCGATCTTTGGTCCTGTTTGCGTTGACGGGATCCGGAAGAGAAGATTCAACCCCAAACTGTACGGGCTATACAGCGACATGAGTCTAGCCAGAGCCGAGTGAAGCGTATTTACAATTCAGATCCGGCTCGAAGAATCTTCGAATCCGAACCTGTTGCCCAACGCAACAGAGGCCGCCCGCGTAGCAACGCCTAAGCATGCTGGTCTCTGTGTTCTTGTTAACAGCTTTAGTTTGGCCTATTTTGCATGTATGTCAAGATCGCCCTTACAATCGCTGTGTACATATACAGGATTGTGTTGGGGCTGAACCGCACTTTTTTGACTCTTTCCAATAGGTGGAGTTTTCAGTTTAGTTTGTTTTGTCTAGGATAACCCCTAGGTATTTCGCACTGTCCTTTAATTTCAGAGTTACACCTTCAATTGTTGGAAGATCAAATCGCGGAATGGAACCTTAGTTGGTGAAGAGTGCTAACTCATTGTTTGCGGGTTAATACACACGATTTCGCCCATTTGACGGGGGCTTCTGTCACGTTGTCAGCTGAGAGTTCACTGAGTGTCGAGCGAAATTTGATTCGAGCAATTATCGGCACCTCGTCGTCGGCGGCTCATCTTGGGTTTCATTTATTAATAGCGGCCATGCAAGAGGAGATAAGACCCCACTCTGGAAGTTCCAGAGTCATAGTTGAGGGCTTAAAAGAAGCGTCTAAGCATACTTCCGTTAAAAACAAAATTGAACGATGATGTGTGTTCGAGCTTTGGGGGATTTTGTTAAGTAAACCATTTCAGGTCACCATTCTTTCTGTTGAAAGCCTATCTTCTGTATTACTAGTCGAGCGGCCTGGTTGAAGCCTTAAAAGAACCGTGTTTGCATGAATCAATCGCAAGAAATCGCAACTAAAACAAACCAGCCTTCTTCGAGATATGGCGAATAAGGTATTTCAGGTCAAATTCTCCGACATTTCTCCCTGCTTTCTAGTGGCCGTAGCGACATGGTTGAGGGCACGAAGAAAATTTAGTTGAAGTCTCATCAAAACGAAAGCCCCTAACGACCCCCGTTGAGCTTCTGCTCTTTTGTTGAAACAGAGCACCCAACAAGAACAAAAGTAGTCCATTTCCCACCACTCTCGTGACTCACTTACGCCTCGCACAACTTCAGTGCCCGCTGAGAGCATCCGTGGACATTCCATAACGAAGTCAAGACCACGTAATCCATTTGCCCGAGGGCAACCGAAACGACAACCGTCTTCTGGCCCACCTCCCCGGCTGACTCACTCACCGCGAGAACCCCGCGGCGCACCAGTTGACGGAGTCACCCACTCGGCGACTTGAGAATTTCCAAATCTACCGGATTCAATTGTCTAGCCACACCACCACCAGGGGGGGACTGACTGGCTGGCTTATGCAAACGCTTTTAATTAAATCATTACCAGCAGCTCCGGCAGCTGCTTGTCGATTGTCGATCTCAGACGTCGTCGAACGGAAGAAAAACACCGAGTCTGGGAGCGCCACAGTCGCGGGAGAAGTTGCAAAAGTGAGGCAAAACAGAGGAACAATGCAACCAGAACCAGACTGCATCCACAGCCTTGAACTATCCACATTTTGCAGTGCTGGTGAACTGGTTTGGTTTCCACGAGAGGTGTTCTGTTTCCTCTGTCGCTCTCGCGAAAAAAGGGCAGTTCATGGTCGTTGAACCTAAATACGCCGTCAAGTGAGAGAAGGCTGTTCCGTTTCGGTTGCTGCAACTCTAGTCCAGAGTTAATTGCTCTCATTGAACGCCCATCAAAAATGGACACCTCAGCTGAGCATGCAACACACACTCACACTTCTGGACACGGTTTCGACAGACAATCAATTTGTTACCAGGAAAAGCCGCCACAGCGTCATCGAATCGTGAGGTTGCCAAGTATGCTAATCGGTGCGTGATCTTATTTATCGATCGACACGCAACGTTGTGGGAATTTCATTTCATGATCAGGGTCGTCGCCAGCAGCAGCGAGCATTGCCGCGGCATTTCGTGTTGCTTTGTCTTCAGCGCGAGCAGAGTGTCAACTGCTGCACAGGCAAAGTGGTTGGAGGCCAACCATTAGCTTAACGATTACCGGTTGCTCGCGCGGGGAACGCAGTTTTCGTTTTCACGAGATTTACGACCACATCCGGGTTGGAACTAATTTCTTCAATTAGTTAGACCCGTACCCGATGACATAAAGTCGAGAGATCTTTCAGCGGCTTTTCGGTTGGAGTTCGGCAGTCGTTTGTGGGAAGGAGGAGTGGAAGGAAGGAAGGAGTCCCAGCAACACAATCGATTTCCCCATAAATATCCCCGAGCTGGCCATAAATTTCCGTTCGCCATCAAAGCCACATCCCGTGCCCATTTATCTTCGGCGGCCAAGCCTCGGTCCAAATAGACGCACTCTCCCAGCATCTGCTGCGGCTTCGGCGACGACACGCACACGTGCATCGGCACTGGCATGGCCATACAAACGGGCGACTGTCACAACTATAAGTCATGGACGTAATGACACATTGTGCGGCGGACCATTTGTCGCGAGAGGACCTCCTCCGTGCCCAGGTGCCGCCACAAGACCAGTAGCAATTGGAAACGCTTTAAGTCAGCATAAATCCAACTTACGACTGCAGGTCCAGGTGCGCAGTCACTCGCACACACGCACACGCTCCTTAGACGAAGCAGCCGATGCGCAGATGTCAGACGGAGAAGCACTCTCGCTACCGGGGGAAGCACCATCGATCGATCTGTCAAAGATTTATTGCTTTCCGCGTCGGAAGCTCTCGTGTGCGTGTGTGTGCGCCAGCTGACTCCTCCAATTTAATGGATTCATCACGGACCTACGCACTCGTGCTGCCGGCTCGAGTGCAATTTTTCACAAGTTGATTGAGTTGGATGGACCACCGCTTGCGAACATCAAACAGCCGGAAGTAGTCCTTGATTTGCAAACCGCTGGATCTTCACGCGCGCCGACCACTCGATGATAAGTTCATTTCGTTCGAACTACCCGGCCGACAGGTTGACAGCTGCGATGCCCCAGAGGCTGGACTGCTTCTTGGAAGCACTACATCTTGACTCGGACGACGACATGTGCAAATAATTGTGATCACAGTGAAGTCGGTGTTGTTTGCTTTTTGGAGGAAGCAGCATCGGCGAGACCCTTATGTGGTACGTGGACGGATGGATGGATGGACGGACAGACGGGGCTGAAGTCACTTCTAAGACATCGCCGCGCTTGACCTTGTCCGGCTGTCAGGCAGGCCGCGCTGAAGTGTCATTGTGACGTGACATAGTTCTTCGGCTTCACGCGCTCACGAGCTGGTGCGGCGCTGGATTATGCAATGGATCGAGTGTGATGACGGCGGCGGCTACGGTCAGACACTGGAGCTGAAGAGTGATGTTTGATGTTTGTGCAATTATTGTTCGATTGGACCCTTTTCTTCATTCGAGCTCTTCAGTGTGAAGAGGGGGCACCCTCTCCAACTGGGTCCTCAATGGGTCATGGCCGTGTGACCGTGCAGCGCGAGCGTATGGTTGGTTCATTGAACGAAACGAGAGTCGAGGAAGGGACACTCAACCTAGCCCCGTCGTCCACGACCACATTAGCACAAGGAAAATAAATAACAATTTGAACGCTTAAACAATTTATATGCGGTTGCACTCGGCGGTGAATGTGCAGCAGACTTGCACAATGCCAACGGGCAGCCTGACACACAGAGCGGCGCGGCGGCGGCACACAATCGAGCGGCCAAGCCCGGCAAAGGCACACACCGGCCGACGGACCCGAAAGCCTGCGCCACTGATTTGTTAGAGCCTTAGCCGAAAATAATTACGCTCTGCACTTTGATTCACACAGCTACCAGTACCGCTGCGGCTTGCGCAAAGACCACCGTAACGTATGGCATGCACTTAATTGTTCAATGGGCTCGTTATGCTAAATTATGATCGACCCGACCAATTGAGTCATTCTCCCCGCTCCTCCGCCGACGAGCGCGGCGGTGTGGCGTTCATGTGAAAGGTGCGCGGACGGAGGAGAATAGATGAAAATGCCGATCAGGCACCCAGGGGATAGGCGGCGTTGCCCTTTGGGAAACGAACAAAAGAGTTGGCCAGCGAACTCGACTGTGTGGCAGGGGGCCCTTAGGGCAGGCCCAGTCACGATGCATTTCACTTACCGGCACCGCCCGGCCTCAGTGCAAGTGCTGGTAATTCAATTACGTGCGGTAATTGCCAAGTGCACAAGGGTAGGCGTTGGAAGTCGGTCGTTTAGCAGCAGCACCTGGCGACGACGTGGACGCAGTCAGCGCAGAGCGCACAGTGCACAGGGAAGGAAGATTATTGCGACACTATGCGACGGGCCAACGGGGCAACTGAGCAACAGAGCAACCGGCTGAAGTTAACGACTGAACTTGGTGTCGATGTGAATGCGGTGCAATCGATCATTGTCAGGGCGATAAGATCCCATTAAATTCACATTGCGAGCAATTAATATTGTGGCGGTGTGACTCAGCTGGACGCGGCTTTAATTTCATCATTTGCATGCGCTTGTGCTGTGGCCCTTGGGGGAGGTGGTCGTCTGTCAAGAGAAGGCATTCGTAAAGGGTGAAGCAATGTAAGCTGGACAGAGGCCGGAGGAGGCATGCCACGATTGAGACGGGTTGAAGAATGCAAGTTGAGCTGTGACCAAAGATGCAACGGAAGACATGACACATGATTGAGGAGGGTCCCACAAGGTGGCCGATGTAGTAACGTGAGACATTTGCGATGGCGTGCCGGCTTTCGATTAATACTTATGTACCCACATGTCCATTTTGGGAAGGCAACCTTTGAACAAAGAGTTTGTGCAACAAAAAATTTCCAAGCTACGTGCGAATAATTTTAGTACGTTCTGCACCAGTTGCTGTTGAAATACAACTACTTTTGAAAACTCATGATGCAGATGATTTTGAGCCGACGCAACGGTACGCATTTTTGTAAAATTGCGATTTTTACATGCAAACATTTCTTGTAAATCGGTAGAGCTTTTACGCTTATTACGGCAGACGTCCGAAAACGACTGTCCTATGGGAAAGAACTTCGGACAGAAGCATGCCGAGACAAAGAGGGACAACTTAGTCGATACTGAGAATATTTACGGATCACCAAGTCCGAGGGAGTCACCATGTTAGAATGTTTCACTTAATTTGGACGAGGAGAATCAAGAATTATGCTCCCCCGACTTGGAGGATATCTGGACTAAGTCGAACAATGCCACCGGAGCGGACGGACTGGCCGCGAAACTGTTTAAAGCAGCTGGAAATGATCTGCTTGAGGGCATGCAGCAGCTTCTTAACATTGCATACAAAATCTTTTCTTGCGTTTTATGTGAACGACTGAAACAATCCAGACCAGATCTTCACGATACACCGCTGCAGGGTGGCGCTGCAGACTGTAGAGAGCCATGGCCTACCTTCTCAGCAAGCTACTCGCATTGTGCTTGCTATTGTTCTGTCACGAGTGGAAGGATGACCTACAGTTTTATGCCGATTCTGAACGGCCAAGTTTGAGAAGTTCTTTTCAGACAATTATACTCTTTAAGTATTGCCAGTGAATCGAGAGAGATGGGGAAGTTTGACATACATTGTACCAATCAGGGATCGAACCTAGACGTCGGGGTTCAAGTGCATTCTGGTTGACGAACATGCCCACAATTCCACAGGCCACCACTGTCGACCTTGAAAAAAACTCAAGAATTGCAGATCGAAACATTTCGTCGATTTCAAGAAGATCGTGTGAAGCTCATATGTCAACACTAGATGCACGATTTTCCAAAACTTGAATGAAATTGACGTGTTTGGACGAATACAGCGAACTTTCACTGAAGTCAGCGACAATTTCAGCAAACGCCAACCTAAAATGGGTTAAGCCGGACACAACTAAGTTCATGCTGTCATCTTGGAGGGATCGACTTCTCGAAAAGAGCGTCGCAATGGGCTACGGAAGCTTTGAGGAAGTCAAGTACTAAACTGGGCAATAACATCAGTACCGAGATCAAAGGCAGAGTTAGTCTAGTCAATTGCTGTTTGGGCTCAAGATTAAATGGAGTAACAGAGCCATCTCCTGAAAGAACCAATTTCTTTATACAACGCTCTGATCATCCCTGCCATGTCCTGTCTATGGCGAAGAGACATGAACGCTGTTCATAACGGATAGAGAAGCTCTTGAAAATTTTGAGAAAAAAGATCTGCGTGCAAACTTTGGCACTGTTTACGTTGATGACGTCTGGAGTAGAAGATTCAAGTTCGAACTGTACGGGCTGTACAGCGACATGGGTCTAGTCAGGCGTCTACGGATTCAACGCCTAAGATGGCTAGACCATGGACACCACAACTCCAGCACGAATAGAATGCGGTTCCGAACCAGTGGGACAACGCAATGGAGGACGCCCACAAAATCGATGGCGCCTACAATTGAGAATGACCTCAACCAACTTAATAATAATAATAATATGGGTGGCGATACAGCCCATAGAGGGCCAGGGCCTAGCTTCTCAGCAACAACTTGTGTTGTGCGTGCTATTGTTCTTTCACGAGTGGAAGGGACCTACAGTTTTATGCCGACTCCGAACGGCCAAGTTTGAGAAGCTTTTTCTAGACAAGAAATAGTCTTTGAGCATTCTCAGTGACTCGAAAGAGGTGGGGTCGTGTAAATTATTTGTGTCGCTCCGAGCTGTATTCGAACCTGCGACGTCGAGGTTGGGGTCGACGCACATACCCACAACACCACGGGCCACCACCTCAACCAACTTGGCGTTCGAAATTGGAGGCAAATAGCTAAGGATCGTGCCAGCTAGAGAGGCTTGTTGGTTAAGGTCCAGGTTCATCATGGACTCACCGCCTTTTCTGCCATATGTGCATAGGATCATCATCAACACTTGGGCGTTATATCGAAGACACTTAGTTTGAACCGCTCCAAATACGAAGGTTTAGTGGCTTGTCGAATCTATCACGGGAGTGGCCACTTATCTTATAAAATCCTGCACGAAAATCTGGGCCGTCCATCTGATGGAACTTGGAATTGGGAATGGCAGCCAAGCGGGCTCGAATGAATGTTGCTCATTTGCCACAGAAGGATGAACGGCTGGACACAATAGGCCACTTGTCGGAGCACACAACCAGACGACACAACTCGACATTCGATGCATGAAATCTGGCTGCGACTCACGAACTCGATTTGTCGGAAATGCCATGTTCACCTATGCTTCGTCAGTAGAAAGAACTGTCTCATGGATTCTCACACAACCTGAGATACGTCACCGATGACTTTTGATGAACATTTCGTTTCTTTTTAGTTATTTTTCAGTCAGTTTCTTTAAAGCGTGCCTAATTGGGTGTTATTTGAAAAATCGTGTCTACCACGCATACTGGGAAATTAAAGGGCTAAGGAGGGCCCCGAGGGCTTAAGCAAAGGGCTTTGATCGAAAGACTCCCTCGGACTGATGACGCAAGCCTCGCTCAGGTAGCCACCGATTCGATTCCGGGATCCGCCAGCAGAAGCAAACTCGAAACAAAGCGCCAATTAGAGCTCCCTCTCGCATGATCATTTCCAAGGTAAACATTCGAGAAGAATCGCCCGAAGCCACCGCGAGACGGAACTCCACACAGCATCATGGGGAAAAAAAAACCTAACCTCTCTTAATGGGGGACTACCCTAAAGGCAGCGAGAACCACCGGCCGGTCCTAGACCTATAATTAGTCGAGCAGCTAACCCAGCGGTGGAAAACACATACTCTTCGACAAATTATCATCCGTCAAACATAACGCCTGTCAATCATCGGCATTGATCGAACACATGATTGATGGCCCGTGTCACCGTTGCCAGCAGTTTTGTCTTACACAGACGCCCCACAAGCCTCCACCAAGTGCAGCGCTGGCTTGCACAACCGACATGCGCTCTCATTAGTACGAGCAGTTTGTGTTTTTTCTCGTTCGAATTTCTGCTCCGCTTTTGCATTCGCGATCTAGTTAATTTGCCTTCGTTTCTGTCTGTCTGGCGAGGGAACACGCGCGGCACCCGGTGCAGCTGCAGCACGCCGAGACATCGATTTCAATTCCGAATTCAATATCAATTCCTGAAAACTGCATCAACTCGCGCTAGGCACACAGTCACACATGCATGAACACGACCCGAGAGGCAGAACAGAAAGGGAAATTAAAACACACACCGTCAGCGCGCAAACGTTGAATGCGCCACTTCAGACCTTGAGATGTCTCTCGAATACTAATTGCTGTTAGTAATGGCTGTGGAGCGGGAAACTGCCAAGCGAGTGCTGGTTCGCTCTCGCAACATGCTCGCGGGCGCTCGTAGCCGGAAGCTTTTCGCTTCGGAACAAGGCACTTTTCGCATTTTCCTTTGTCCGGACGGTCGGCCGCATAGTAAGTGAAAACCCGCAATAAAACTTAATCACAGCACGTTAGGGGGTATTAAGCGGAGTTTAATTGAAGGTAGAATGCTTATTAGTTTCTTGCCTATCGGGGGCATCTCACGATGAATACGAAAGAACACACAGCGCAACCGTTTCGTACACGACGACCGCGACGTCGGCGATGATGACGACAAGGACAGCCTTCACGGGCTGTGATGCGCGCTAGAACATGAAACTCACAACGAGCGCTAGCCGTCACCTGAAGGACGGACCAAGTGGCAGTCGAGTTTATGACTCAGGCGACGCTTTTGAAATGAATTCATCACACTGCCAACCAGGTCATGCTCTCCAGCAGACGAACGAACATGAGCGAAAGAAAAATTCGCCAACCGCCTGTCCATCCGGGGCCCTCTGCCTATCACTTTCCCCCCCGTCCGGACGGGATTAGTGTCGGAGACAACGCCGAAGAGCCTTGAGTGCTAAGACCCAGCGAACAAAGCCGTTCGCAAAGACGAGGGGTTGAGCTTCCAATTGTCACACGAGAGTGGTAATGCCATTAAATTGGGACTTAGCGTGGCGAATGCGCTTTTCATCGAGCGTTTCGACATTTTTTTCTATTTTTGTTGTTCGAACAGCAATTGGCTTTTCCCACATGTCCAATTTCAAAACAAAAACAGGCTTCAAGGTCGTCGGCGCACAGCATCCACGCTGCTGGTGGGTTTCTGTTTCTCGGCGGCTTTTTGTCCGGTTCTGCTTCGAGAGGTGGATTATTGGCTGGAAAAAAGTGGTTCGCGGAGGAAGTTGTTGGAGGAAATAGCTTCTGCGGGCTTCAAGAGGACGCTCTTGTGGTTATAAACCTTTAATTCAGTCAATCAGCTGAAGAGGTTGGTGGAGTCGTTCGCAGGCTTTAATTCAAGTTGTCCGGCTGAAGGGGAGAACTGGAATATCTAGTTCGAACGCTTTACTCGACAAGAGCCCTTTAAGTCTTTTGGCTTACGGAATGAAGTCTTCACGTCTAATAGGAGAAAAAGATCAATTAAGACCTCGCCTCGAGTCGGAGGACGTCCGCGTCTTAGTTAGTGCAGCAGGCTAAGTGGGTAGATTCAGTGTCGAGGTAGAGGTCAGCGTTTGCACGGCTTAGTTGGTCGGACGGGTGGTTCTTGTCATTTAGAGCTATCCCAGGCATGTAGCATGGTTCCGACTGAGGAGTGAGCCTTCAATGTGAGGAAGCATATTTCTTTCAGACTTTCCCACCAAAACAACTGGAGCACTCGAAGCCCTGTTACTCTCCTAACGAGAACATGCGAATGGTGATCAAGTTCCTCGAGTTTATTTGTATCGCGAAACAGACTAGGTAATGCCTCTGCTTGATGGGTAGCTTGTCGTCATCCACCTCGATTGCATGCTCTTAGAGGCTGGTCTTACCGAAGGAAACAGTGGCTTGATTTTCCCCAGCTCTGGAGTGAGTTATAGTCCCCAACGACGAAATATTCAGCTCTGCGACGATATTCGAAGCAACCTTAAAAGCGCTACAGAAATCATCTGCAAGCTACAGCTCCTGCTCCAGTTCTCGTTGTCCAACACACCTGAGTCCAGAATCGTCCTTTGATTTGTTGATGTCTCCCGTACGCTCTTTCGAATCCAAAATGAAGTCGCTTCCGGTCTATGTTGTGCCGGTTGTCAAAATCGTCGTCTCCTCTGCCTAGACAACTTACTGATACTTCGCTATCTAGTATCCACTGCATCTCTTCATCTTCCATCGTGGCTTTCGCGTGTGGCATCATATATCGAATTCACAGTAGAAGCTATATGCTTTTTGAATCGTCTAGCTAGTGCACATCTTTCCATAAGCCTCTGTCCGCACAGTCGTCCTTTCTTCCTCAAATATTCTACGCTTGGCTTCTCCATACTCTTGCAGCCTCATATGACTACTCTCTCGCGGAGGTGAAGTCTTAAACTCCAGAGTCTCATCGTCGTCAGGTCTTTTCAGGACTTTTATTTGAATGGGAGATGTTTCGTTGCCGCGACTCCTCCAACTCGCCCTGACAGGCTACACATTCCACTGACATATTACGATGACCACACTTAAAACTGGTATGAAAAGTGAACGAAAACATATTTGGAGGGATAACTTCACTCTGGCACGACACATCGTCTGGCCGCGTCCGTTTGTTATACTGTTGCGACCTAGTGGACTCGCTAGCATTATCGCTAGCTTATCGGTTGCATCAGTCGACTAGGCTAAAGGGGCAGTTACCTCATCAAAAATGTTCTCATCGACTTCTTGTAACTGATATCATTTGGTTATGGAATTTTTTCTCTCCAGGAAAGGTGGTCCGAAGACAGGTAACGAAGGGGGAGGATTATCTATTGTTATATAGATTCACATTTGAACGTACATTAATTGTTCGTCTTTACAGAAAAATGTGGTGACGGCTGCCGCAACAGAGGTGGCGCACACGATGTCATGCAGGACCTCAACTGAATTGGAAGCAGCTTGACCGAGGACCGGTTGAGACGCTGGGTAAAGAAACCAGTCCCACCTTCTCCGGCTTTTTTGTTTGGCGCTACAGTTCAAAGTAGCTACCTACAGTTGCGCAGAACCAAGTTGGTTGCTGTGCCTCTCCACTTATGTGTGTGTGCGCGCCTAAAGTGTCCCAGCCTAAAGAACTCAACATAAGAAACTCTCAAAGAAACAGCGATGAATAACTCAGACATTGATATCGGTACTGGTGCTATTGTTCTTCTTTACTGCACAGCCGAGGTAGACTAAGTCCTTGACTACTTGAAGGTTTCCGGTGCCCTTAGTAACGCTCTGTCCAAGACGTCGATATTATGCGTCCTTTTCTGATCACAGCATGTACTTAGTTTTGCCCCCACTTACTGCAAGAATCATTTTAGCTGCTGAAGGGTCAATTCCTGTAACGCCTACTTGACTGCTCGCTGTGTTCGTAGGCCAACTGCTAGCGTCGGGCTTTTGGAAGATCGTACCTCTGGTCTTGACCTTTGGGTTTCGCACTATCTTCTCAAGAATGAGAAGTTTCAGGGGTTCACACAAAACGGCAGAGAAGATCTTGAACTCGACGTTAACGAGACGTCACTCGGTAGTTGGCACAATTGAAGGGATCAGACAAAGATTCAACTTGTCGGGCATGCTTTCCTCTTACAGATGCGCTGGTGCATGTACCCCACCAGCTGTGTGTTGTCATACAGACTGTGGTTTAAAGACTCTAGCAAAGATGCCTTCCTTGTCCAGCTTTGAGTTAAAATCTCCTAGGACGATCTTGGTGTCGTAGCTTAGTCATTGATAGTACATATGCCCTTTCAAGGAGATCTTGGTACCGCCATCTTTGGGGGCTGAGCGCAGATTAGGCTGATGTTGCCGAATGTGGCCTTGATTCGCGTCGCTCGCTAGCTTATGCATCCAAAGCGTAAGACTTCTTGCCTAAGTCTGCCTCGAACAACACAGACGTATACAAGCAAGCGCTTCTTTCAGTCTTTGTAGATGACGCAAGTTTGTATCCTCTTTTCGTCCGGCCGATCTGATGGCCATGAATGACGGTGATGTCTGCCTTGTAGGCTTCTAGGGCGTCCGCCAGTTCATTGGCCGCACATGGAATGTTAAGAGGCCTCACATTCCCCGTGCAGGACCAAAAATCCTTGTCCATGGTCGTCAGCAGTAGGGTCACCCGTTTCCGCCGCTTGTTGTCATCTCTGAGCAGTGGGTTTTTAAACGACGAGAAAGTTATCTAAACTCCCGAGCCTGGAGGACCGCGTTCTGATTTAAGCCCCTTGCCAAGGGGGCCTTGCATACATTGGTTCGCCTCTAAGAGGTGGCAGCAGAGGCTATCCAGAGGGCGCCACGAGGAGGCTCTATGCCAACTTGACCTGTGATCGTTGCTGGCATCACGCCAAGTCTGTGCCCTGAATGCACAGGCCCATGTCGTCCAACAACCTGACCTGCTCCAAACAAAACCGCTTACAACCCTCCACTCCAGTCCACTCTGCTCAGTCTTAACTCGTATCTCGTACAAAAGCCCGTCCCCCACTCAAAGACTGATTGAAGAAATTAACAAAACAGCTACTGGCTATTGCAGGTGTTTCTCCATTTTGACAGAGCGGAAATTTACACAGATAATTGCAATTTGGGACACACCTTCGACGGCGAATAACAACGACGACGCCAGCACGCTGAAGTGTGCGCCATCGAACCGCGAACCGAGAACCAAAGAACGAACACGAAATAGAGGAAGATACGAATATCTCGTTGCACACGAGCACAGCGGGTGGCTGAAGTGTAGTGTAGTGACTGCGCATCTTCTTCAATTGAAGTTGAAAATTGCGAACAAGGTAAACACAAGCGAGGTACGCAATGGTCGTTGAGGCACTAATGGAATTCATCTCTGCCACGAGATTCAGTCAATAATGTTGTTTGATGTGTTTACTTGGATGATTTTTATTGACTACACACTGAAGCGATGCGTGAAGTCATCAAGATGTTTGCCATCGTGTACGAAGCCATTCAAGTGATGGTGGAAGTATGAAGATTCTATCGATAACAAGTATTATACACACGAACTTTGAAGCGTCACGTGTCTGTGGGCTGGACAAGAGATGGATAAAAAAGGGGCAACAACGAAGTACACGGCTGCACGTTGCCTCGCAGAGTGGATCGAGTGGAATATTTGGAATTCCTTTCGAACAAAATTCAGAAGCTGCAGAAAAAAGAATCGGAGACGGAGGTCGTGATGTCTAAGTGGTCCTTGAACAGGAAGGAAGCAATCTGACGAGTCTTTCCCGACTTGGAGCATCCAACTGATCGCATCCTCAGAAGCCATCCCATTGCAAGTCGTGTCGTGTCTTGTTGCAATTGTATTCCATTCACCCTGAAGGTTTGCCATGCAAATTTCCTGCATTCAAGCGTGAAAAACCTCTCGCAGAACACAACAAGCAAAGCTCATTGAGCGCTGAGCACCCGTATGCGCTGCTGGCGCAGACCAGTGTGTGTACCAATCGTGGGTAACAATACCACACACGAATGTCTCGACCAGCATTCGTTCGGGTTTTGTTTTCATGTCGAGGTCTCCCCCGGCCACCATGATGACAATGCAAACGAAGAATTAATTGTAATTGATTATAAACTAATTAAAGAATTCCCCAGTCGGAGTGGTGCATCGTCTGTTCGGCCTCAGTGGATAATGACTAGGGAAACTGCAGTGCACACATAATGAACCGAAACTTCGTCGTGTAATCGATGACCCGTGGAAAGTGTCAAGGTGAGCTTCGGCCGAGTGGTAGAGAATTCAATGCAATTGCATGTGAATTCCATTCGAAGACTTGGCACCGTACGCTGAAGCTGAAATTTATGAATATCTTCCAGTCAGTTGGTGGGGTACGCGATGGTTGTTAATTGAAGAAAACAATTATCTCCAATTTCCATGTGGAATTTGAACAATTGACGAACATGGGATGCTTTTGTGATTAATCGTGTCGTAATAATGGAGTTGGTTGTTCAACAGCAGTGGAGTTATTCCTGGAAAGAGGGAAGGTCAGTTCCATTCGGAAAATGCATGAATTTACCAGCAAAAGGTAGAGGACATGACCCGAACTTGTATCCGCAACAGGCCCATGGACTCAAATGTTCTTCTAAAAATGTTTAAGTCATGAAATTATTTAAAATATCAAAAATACACGACGATTCAGAACTTTCTACCCAATTCTTTAGAAACGATGCAAATTTAAATCAAAGCCGCTGCTAAATCGACAAAAGACAGCCGCTGTACTGTCTGCCCGCACAGCGCTTATCAAACTACAACCTGTCATCACACCAGATGACTGCAGTCAGCCAAGAGAGACGTCAAAATTCTGCAAAGTGTTTTGTTGTCACTCGCAGTTGCTGGAGCACCAGATTTCGCTTGGAATAAAATCAACAAATATCAGTTCCCTCTCCAATTGGACATCACCTCCTCCACAATGGAAATCGCAGACACATTCTACAGCAAAGATGAATACGTTCAAACGGTAAGTTCCCCCCGAATCATATGTTGAAGAAAAAAAAGAAAGACCTCGATGAGATCATCGTCACTCCATTTGTAGGCATCAGGGAACAAAGTAAGCCGGCAGACCGTACTCTGTGGATCGCAGAACATTGTGCTAAATGGCAAGGTTATTGTGCAGAGTGGTGCAATCATTCGTGGTGACTTGGCCAACGTCAGAACCGGACGGTATTGTGTGATCAGTAAAAACGCCGTCATTCGACCGCCGTACAAGCAGTTCAGCAAAGGGTGAGGTCAGACATGTACCCAATTTGGAAGTGAATGATCATGGGTTGAATTCATTTCAGAATTGCATTCTTCCCCATGCACATTGGAGACCACGTCTTCATTGGAGAGGGTGCCGTCGTGTCTGCAGCCGTCATTGGATCGTTCGTGTACATTGGAAAGAATGCTGTGATTGTATGTGAAAATTCGTTCCTTAATCATAGAGCCGTCCGAAGCTGACTTTACCGTTCAATTACAGGGTCGTCGTTGTGTCTTGAAAGACTGCTGCATCATTGAGGATGATGCTATCCTGCCCCCAGAGACGACGGTGGCTAGTTACATGCGATTCACTGCGAATGGCACGATTGAGGGTGGTCAGGGGAATCCAAATTTCGTGCCAGCCGCCATGCAGGATCAGATGATCGACTACACGAAGTCATTCTATGAACATTTCGTCATGGCCCCGCCTGCCTAGGTGCGGCGTCTGCTCTTAATTTATTTCTTAGCTTAAGTTTAGGTCTTTGTACTCATTTTTCTGGAAATATATATGCATTCTGGGAAATGCTACTGGTTACTGTGTTGTTGTTCTTTGGGAGTTCTGGGAGTGAGACGAAGTGGTTTGGTTGTGATGCCAAGGAAGTACGACGAGCTATCTCAACGAACATGTGATGCCTGTGATGCCGTCTTACCGTCGATACTGTCTCTTGATGCGGACCGACCTTGGAACGTCGACACCCTTGTAATGCGACATTGCCTGGGAAGTCGACACCTTGCAGTTCTGCCGTGAGACGTGTACTCTATCGAGTGACAGTGCCTTTCTCTCTTCACTTTTGTATTTTTGCGACCATGAATAAATTAAAGAAATTTACGAAAAACAAAATCTGTCGAATTTTTTACCAGAAAATTAAAAAATATACCTTCCCCCATCCAACACATCCCACAACACACCAAACGAACACACCCATTCATTAACAACACACAACAAAGAACTGCTAGAAAGCCAACCTCATGTCAAACATGACAGTCGAATTGTCAGGTGAATTAAGGCATTCCTCACCGGTGGACTGCTAACCTCGTTGTTGCGTTTAATTTTTCACAATTTTTGTTTAAACGTACGTTTAAATTTGTTTCACATCCCCGCCAATATGTTCCCCAGCTCCTATGGTATCCTCTATAAGCCTCCAGGTAACTATAGTCCACCCGATGATACGCGATCATTGGCCACCAATACATACTATCCGAATGTGAATTCCCGCGACTATGCGAAGCGTCCACAAAATCGCTTGCTGCGCATTCATCCAGCATGGGAGTGTTTAGCGGTTAATACTGATAATACCTATGCCCTGGCCACAAACAAATTAACCGGACGCGAATGGGGTGGTACCCTGTGGGGTTTTGAGCGACGCGAATGGATTGGCGCCGAAAAGAAATCCGCCTATAAGTTGCAATGTAATTCAATAATAACTGCAATGCAGTTTGTTGCCAAAAATATTGTAAGTTTGGTATTTTTTTTTTTTGTTGATCCGTTAATTTTATAACCTGAACCAATCTCATCGAATTGCTTTTGCAGCTCCTCATATCCTTTCATTCCGGCTGCGTGCAATTGTGGTCAACGAAAACCGAAGTGCGCAGCATTAATCCGTATTGTTTGTTCATGATCAGGGAACGTTATGAGCATACACATCCTATTTTATGTTTGGACAAATTCCATGCAGATTCAAATAAAGCAATAACCGGTGGGAAGGACTGTATGATTAAGGTGAGAGAGTGTGTGCACTTATGCAAGAAATCGATATGCTGACTTGTTTCGGGTGCGTGCTTGCAGATTTGGGACATGGGAAAGGCAGACCTGACTTCCACAAATACCATCCGTCATGCACATAGCGATGTCATTTCAGGCGTTGCTACCTCTCTAACTCAGGCGAACATCTTTGCCAGTTGCTCCTTGGACAGATCAGCCATCTTGTGGGACGACCGCAAGCCGAGGCCAGCAACAGGTACGTTATGTCAATTCTGCTGCGTATTTCGATTAAGGGAGTGGCATTCTAATCTCTTTCTCTGTGCGTTTGTTATTTGCAGCAATCTACGACAATCACAATGAATGCTTTAAGGCACTTGCCTGGGCACCAGCGGCCATATCTTCATCCGAAAAGCTCATTCATCTCGGCGATGAGGATGGAACAGTTCTCACATGTGATATACGAAAGCCAAATGAATACGTTGAAAAATTTACTTACTACGACAAACCGGTCCGAAAGATTCTACCGAGGGGGTGAGTGCGATATTGCTTTGAATTTTGAATTGTGGTACTAACGTTCTTGCTGTTTGCACGTTCAGCTCCCGCATGGCTGTGATTGGTGATTCAAATATTGTGAAGGCGTTCGATGGTGATGTACAAATTTACGAATCGTCCGAAGCAACGAATTTCGTTCGTGACGGTATCTGGGCAAATAATGATGAGTTCCTCACAATTGGATTCGATGGAAAAATTAGGACGCACGTTATAGATGCGCCACACCGTTGTGGAAAATGTGATGAATGCATTGGCGACATGGAGAGAAAGAAGTCTTAAAGAAGAAAAAAAAAGGAAAACAAACACACACACGCAAACACACTGATCATCCGACAACAACAAAAAACAACACCAAAAAAATATGTAACGACAAACACGTATCTGCTGAATAGGGATTGTGTTTTTTTTTTTTTAATGAAATCCTCGACCCTTTCCCTATATCTCTTTCTATCTCTCCATTAGTTCGTGTAATTTGGCAATAAGAGACAATACACACATACATGCATACACAACTTAACAATCCAAACAAGAACAACAACAAAAACTAAATTCGTTTGCATATTAATCTTTAACTAGTGTTAGTTAACTTCTGTATCGGGTCATGTATAGATTGGCGGCAAAACTAAATCGTCCACCAAGAACAACAACAACAACAATGAGAATGTTTTAAAGAAAATAAGAAGAAAAAAGTTTTGATTAGTTGTAAGCGGAGAATCGAGAAGAATTGTTTAGATTTGATGATTAACAGCAAACAACAAGGTTAATCAGAATAAAAGGAAAACACAAAAACAGACATTATTTTGCAAGGTTGTTTTGTTTTATTAAGAGAACACAGCCCGTGCGAGGCACATTTTTGAAAGGAAGTGGCTGAGGAGTGCGGAATGGCCTGTCTGACGGGGAGTCTGTTGACGAGCAGCTGTTCATTAAGACATTTCCCCAAGCTGTACAAAGTAAAGAACGCCTTTTGAATCTGTTCAACAAAGAAGAAGACGTGAATTAGTTCTTCGATGAGTGGTGACTGGGTCTTAGGGTAGGTTAGGTTATAAGGCTGCCAGCGAAATTGTCAGCACACTTAGACCTGTGTTGGTCCCATATTTGAACCCAACGGCAAATGGTAACTGGGCCATATTTGAAAACCAGATAAAAGCATATGCACTTGTCCTTCCACTGGGATTCGAACCGGAGACCCCTATAACCAAGGACAGACATTCAACCAACTGCCTCTCAACCATCCAGCTTTCTACTATTTTTTTTAAATTTTCAAATCTACCACATTTTTTAAGTCTTCCTCTTTAAGCCATTTATTGCTGTTTCTTCCTTCATAGCCCATCTCAGAACTCAATTTTTAAGGAAATTGGGTGCTAAAAATTTCAAAGACGGGTTATAACTGACGACTGTGCTACAAAACTGTGAATACAGAGGAGACTGAGAGGCAGCGTTCATGTAATATATCAAATTTGTTAGAAATTGAATAATTAAAGCCGACCTGTCAGGTGTTTTTTCAGACCCACCACTCATTTTCTTTCAGATTCACCACGCTTTGTTTATTAAATGCATAGGCCCAACACTGGTGAGTCAGTAAGTCGGTAATAACATAATATAGGTGGCGCTGCAGCCCGTAGAAGACCAGGGCCTAGCTTCTCAGCAACCACTCGTGTTGTGCGTGCTATTGTTCTCTCATGAGTGGAACTCATCATCACCATCGAACATCATCAGTGCTTGTTTTTATTCCAGGGCAGTCTCAGCGTTAGTTCACTGAGTTCTCTCCTTTGCATCGTCTCGAGCAGAGGTAAGAGAGCATGTCTACATTGCTGCCAAATCGATTTCAAACACATTCGCCGATTTGTTGCTTAAATGTATAAACTTGTGAGGATGCATGAGCCATGAATGACTTTGGAGAGGATATCCGTTCAAATTTGCAGGTTTGTGGACAATCTTGAAAGCCCTGCAGCTACTGGGTTGGAGGAGAGTATCGTATTACGAACTGTATCGCAGGGAATTTAGGGAATAAAACGATTACTCTTAAGACAAGCTCACCCAAAACACATGCTCAATAAATCTCCAGGTCAGGAACCAAAAGATGAAGAACAATCGCGATGAAGCTGCACGCCAATGGCCTCGAACCTGCAACTACACGGCGAAGCTTCTTCTTTGTATTTGTCCGGGATGAACCTGAGCCTGAACCAAGAAGACTCTCCAACTAACTCGGTCTCTGGCTAACTGTCTCCAGTTTCGCCCACCTAGTTGGTTGCCAGGGGGATTAATGGTCTTGCTCATTTATTTCGGATTTATCATCTTCTATCTTCTGACCAGACTGATCCGCTAAAGTGGTCGCCTGGATCGATTTTAAGCTAAGTGCCTAGTTCAGGTCCCTTCCCACTTGCGTGCACCACCTGAGTCGCTGTCCTCCTCTACTGCGCCGCCTTTCGGAGGACGTATTCTGCTACAGCGGTCCTATTAGGGCTACCTATGACTTGCGCACACCTTTTTGCATGTTCTGGTGAGTGTGTTAACAGATCCTGAGAGTTTGGGGGGCGTCCGGCAACATTGAGATTTTGACCCCAAAATCCAAGCAGTGGTTAGTAAGGCATTTCTGATGGATTCCATGGCTCATCTTCCAACTGCCACAGCGGCCCTATAAAGCCTACCAACGACTTGCGCATTTGTGCATTGCTTTCCATCCCCCCATGACCGAGCCATCTTCTGGCTCTAAGTCGATCTCGCTGAGCAGCTTGTACAGTTGGTTCTTAGATCACCTCATGTATGCAGACGGAGCCGAAAATCGAGCTTTTCCATCAATATGGCTGATCAGTACGAGAAATCTTTCTAAAAAGAGTCTGGTCTCAACAGCAAAAATCGGCCTGGCTTGGCTAAATAGAAGCCTCTTCGTCGTAGCCGTGAAATCAGTTTGGGTTTGAAAAGTCCTCGGGATGCTATCATGGAACCTTGTCTCACGTGGACGTAGCCTTACCGGAGTAATTCAAAAGTTGAACATGCAGAGAGCTCTTGTGAAAACCAACGTAGGAACATGAGTGTACACTGCTCTCCCTCTTTCAGGGGCGTTGAAGCTGGCGACATCGTGACAATTGATGAATGCGGTTATTAAGGGTAAGACAAAGTATATGCTGTCTACGAAAAAGTCCCACCAACACCGACGTCTTGGACAAAACGTCTCTATAGACAGCTATCACTTTGAAGTAGTGTCTACCTAGCCTCCGAAGTTAATACACGCAATGACACCACCGCGGAGATAAAACGAAGGATCATGTTGGCCAATCGCTGCATTTTGGCACTTGGAAGGCCACTGAGGAATACAGCCATTTCGCGATCTCGATAGTCCCAGTCTTGATGTATGGAACAGAAGCATGGACGCTAACTAAAGCGGACGAGGACATTTTTGGTCACTTCGAGAGAAAAGTCCTTCGAATTATCTTCGATCCTGTATGTACGGATGGAGGAGACTGAACGTACGGGCTGTAAAGCGACATCGATCTGGTCAAACGAGTTTGAATCACTCGTCTCAGAAGGCTAGGTCACTTAGAGCGAATGGGCACCAATGCTCCGGCCCGGAAAGACGTTGTCTCCAACATCGAGAGACAACGCAGTAAAGGAACACGCCTACGGTGGCGCACGCAGCTAGAAGAGGACCTGAATAAGTTGAACGTGAGTGGCTGGAAGGAACTATCACAAGACCTGGCTAGATGGAGAGGCATGGTGGTTGAGGACCAGATTCACCCAGGACTGTAGGGCTAGCCAATGAAAGAAGACCTCTGCCCCAGACTGTGCGTTTCAACGTACTGAAGTGCTCAAAGAGACATGTTTTCAGGAAGAGTTTTAAAAAGTTCTAAGTATCAGAAAACATCACCCGAAGAATGTTCTTCTCAAAGCAGAATTGTCCGCTTTTGACAAAGTCCATGCCTCTGCGCCATGCTGAATTAAACTAATAGAGACATCCAGCTCTTCGTCTCTTGCCTTTAACCCCTTTTTGACAGCCTCAGTGGATTTCTGGCGCCATGTAGCTGGACTGAAGCCATTGAGGGTTGCACTGGTTGATCGAGAGAGCACTTCGTTTATCAATTGCCTCTTGAGCCCAAAGAAGCAGCGATGGACTAGAGTTATTCTTCGTCGGACCAACCAAGGTAACGCTTTACAAGACCTCATTCGTCACAGTCCTGCTATATGGCGATGAGGCATGGACTTTGTCAAAAGCGGATGAAGCTGCTCTTGGTTGCTTCGAGAGGAAGATTCTTCGTGTGATTTTCTGTCCCGTCTGCATAGATGGTGAGTGGAGGAGGAGATATAACGACGAACTGTAGGAGCTGATCAGGAACATCGAACTATCCCGTCTTCATAGATAGTGAGTGGAGGAAGAGGTATAACAACAAACAATACTGTTCAGCGACATTGTCTTAGCCAGAAGAGTGAAGATCCAACGATTGAGATGGCTAGGTCATGTAGAGCAGATGAAAAGCAATGCTCCGGCCAGAAAAGTCTTCGACGGCGCATTAGAGGAACACCGCGACTCAGGTGGCGCACGCAAGTGGAAAGGGACCTCAACCAACTATGCGTGCGAAACTGGAGACAGCTGGCTAAAGATCGAGCTGGCTGGAGACGCTTGTTGGTTGAGGCCTAGGTCCACCCCGGACTGTTGCGCCACCTTAAGTAAGTATTCTTCGTCGGATAACAAATGGATTATCTAGAGAAACATTTGATTTCATGAGAAGCCTGGAAGTTGCACAAAGGCAGCGCTTTCGAGCTCTTCCCACTGCATTCAAGTGACACATCCTTACAAGCTCCAAGTTCTCAACCAGGCCACCTCATCCGAACTTTGTCCCATCTGTCTACTGGTCGTAGCTTGAAGAAACGTCTCATCATGCTGAAGCAACTAAAGAAGCGAACCGTCTTCGAGATATGGCCGATTTATCACCTTGTCAAGTGCCATCTACTGGACTCCTCGGTCGTAGCGGCATGGTTGAGACTAGATCCATTCTTAAAAGCTCCAAGTTCATCTCAAAATCACCGATTTCTTGCTCTTCGCAGCCACATAACAGCACCCTCACGGAATAAAATAAACAAACCATTCCCCATCAAGTGCCCGTCATCATTAACTGCGACCTGGCAACATCGCCCCACAGATCAATCGTCTCTAAATGTCAGTCACGCTTTGCCGGGCCATCCACCTTCGCCGATCGAACTCTTCATCCGCCACAGTCTGTGCACACACACTCGAGTTCTTTCTTCCGCATAAAAATAAAACCATTTGTTTACACATTGTCGCACCGCATTGTGTACTAAATTTAGTGCGGACACCAGCAAATGAAAGCATAAAGTTGCCACTCCCAAATAAGATCAATTGCGCAGCTGATCGCGACGAAAAAAAGACACAAGGCACAAGGCACAGTCATTTTGAATGTTCTTTCCTCGCTTTAATCGCTTATTTCCAAATTCATGTATGTCCGTCTGTACGGCGAACATCAACAGAAGTAAATCAATTTCGTTTCAATAATTACAAGTAAATGCACACTCGGCGTGTCTACCACTTAACTACACTTTTCTCTTTCCCGTTGCAGCACCCCGATGCATTGTTATGCGCCAATTGAAAAATCAAAAAAAACAAAACAAGAGAATAAATCTTTAACAGAAAAAAAAGGAACAAATTGTAACAATTCCAGATCAACTGAACGTGACAACTCAAGAATGTGGTCTGCTTATACATAAATAACCAATAGGAAGTCCTTAAACCAGGTCACGACAATAGCGTGCATTCGAACGCCACGCGAGCTACATCCTATGTTCGGTCTTTGGCTCTCTGGACTCGCTCAGCGGACTGGCACGGTCCTTGTTCGGACTGTACTCCCCCGACTCCCTGATGTTGAACCGATCGGCCATTTGGTCTGTGATCTTCTGCTTCTTCAGCGCCGAGCGGCGGCGTGCGTACTCCTTCGTCGCTTTGTATAACCTGTTCAGGAAGTCCGGCATCTGGCTCTGCGTCACCCACGACTTGATGCTTGCCGGAATCGACAGGCCCGGGTCGTCGAAGTACGTGAGGACATAGTGAATGCCGGGCTCGTTGAAGCTCGTGTACGGTTTGATCACCATGTAGCTCCAGTACTCGTTCACTCGCACCTTGTCGTCGTGCTCCGGGTACTTGGGATGGCTGGCCGCCCGGTTGTAGATGTATATCGCGTTGTGTTGTTTGTCCGTCAGTATCCGCCGGCAGTACACGTAGTCCCGGTTGGCGAACAGCCTCGGCCAACGCATTTCCCAGTATATCAGGTGGCTGTTCGAGTCCTTCATCGTGTCGCTCTCTATAACCTCCAGCTTGACCGCGGTCGCGTCCCACTGCTTGCGGTAGTCCACGTCAGTCTGGACATTCAGGAAGTCATCCGCCGTCACGTCGTCGTAGTGCACGTAGATCTTGTACGCGTACAGCGAGGGTTTCTCCTCGCGCCGCCAGATTGTGTAATCGTCCTTCACCACATACGGATCCCACGACTGATTGCCGCGATTCAGGGTGCAGTAGCAAATCTTCGCCGCCCGCTGGCTGCACTCCTCGCATACGTCCTCGCACTGCAGGTTCTCAATGAACTCAATGTCCGATTGGCAAACCTCGAACTTGGTCAGCTTTATCCTCTCGGTGTTCCAGTCAAACGTCACTGCGCCCACTGCGCCCAGCATCAGACCTCGTATCGGCGGCTGGAATTGTGTACGATAGCTTCGCAGGAGCTCCTTGAATCCCCGGTCGCCCCATACCCGATGGTAGAACGTCAACAGCTGCTGAAACCGCCGTGATCTCTGGGCGATGATGTACTCGCACTGATTGGACCACTGCCGGAGCGTAACATTTGATCGAAGCTTAAGACTTTGGAGTACCCGGTTGAGCATTTCTTGCGTAACATACACACACACTCTCTCTCACACACGCTGCGCCCGCCGCTCGATTGTTGTCAATTTAGTCGCTATTCGCCCGGTTGCCGTGATGTATTTTCTTTTTGCTTTTTTGGTTTAATTTTAATTCAATTGACGTTCAACTGTCGTTCGTGTGTACTTTCGTGTTCGGACGTATGAGTTGTGTCGGTGCACTAGGATGATTGCCGTAGCTCCGCCACTTCGACCGATGGGGGTGCACTTTGATGACAATTGGAAAACGTCAAATTGGGTGCATCTCCCCACACGTGCTCCACTCGCAAGTGAGAGAGAGAGGGAGCAAAATGTGTGCGCTCCAAATGGGGGGAAAAAACATGAGTGGGAACTTTGAGAAGCCTGCGATGTGGATGGGTTCGTGAATGTCGGCAATGGTGGCGAGGTAATGTACTAGGGACGAGTGGACGTTCATGAATTGGAATTGGACATTCAAAGGCAGGAGCCGTTGCTATGCGATGCTTGCGATGGGGTTTTGGGGTGTTGACAGTCTGCTAGTGTTCCTCAGCCCTTTCTCAACCTTTGAGCCTCGCGGTCCCAAGCAACGAAAAGCGGTAGTGGATAATAAAAAAGACGTATTTGTTGAAGCTGGCGGACGGTGGTGTTGTGGGTATCTGACGCGCTTGAACCTCAACGTCGTAGATTCGATCCCTTGTCTGTACGACAGAATATGTTTTCACAGCACCACGTTTTTCAAGTTCAAGTCCTGTCTAGAAAAAGCTTCTCAAACTTGGCCCTTCGATGTCGGCATAAAACTGTAGGTCCCTTCCACTCAAGGACCATAGCACGCACAACATGAGTGGTTGCTGAGAAGCTAGGCTGTGGCCTTATACGAGCTGCAGGGCTACCCATGTATTCATTCATTGAAAGGCCGTCGTGAACCTCATGAAAGTGCTCAGCGGACTGCCAGAGGTCTGCGGACAAAAGGATGAGAATGGCTGCTCTAAACGATTGTGCCAACGCTGGACCTCCACATCGGTGGTCCGAGCAGACTGGGTCTTTGAGAAGGACATACAGAACGACAATCGAAGCCGAATTGAGAAGGACATACAATTGATATGCAATCAAGTTCAACACGGCAAGGAAGTAGATTTCAAGATCAAGACCACCCCATCAGAGGCTATTAAGCAGAAACGAGAGTGCAGAGCAGAACGAACGTCGGCATCTAGTCTAGGGTCTAATCACCCGTCGCCAATCGTCTGTCGCTGGTTTTCGACGCTAGTTTTGCAGGAGAGAACGATTACGTCTGAAATATACGCTAGCCAGGGAAGGAAATACGATAAAACTGTTAAAGTTTTCAAGGTCTATGGCAGAAATGAGGGAACGGATCTGTTGTAAAGGTCTTAGTAAACGTAACCTACAAAACTGCCCACAAAACGGAGTAGACTTATAAAAAGTGAAGCAGATCCCGCTGGCTAAGTACCGTAGGAGCTCTTGCATGACGGCCAAATGGTCAAATAATCCTTGCCTACAAGTGCATGTGTTTATTTTCAAGGCACAAGGCATTGTGGGCCTATGGCGTCTCTGCTATAGAGGAGGTGGCACAGAAAGTAGCAGTTTCTTGCCAGGAAATGTATATGTAAAGCATCCTGAAAGCAATCCTGAATGCTAAACGAAGCAGAAATAAGTAGCAATGTAGGAAGAGCAAATGTAGGAAGAGTCATTAATGAAGACGATCTACTACATCTTCTATTCAGTCCACAAGCTTCTTCTTCTTTAATTGGCGCTACAGTCCGGGGTGGACTTGGGCCTCAACCAACATGCCTCTCCAGCCAGCACGATCTTTCGCCAGCTGCGCACACCAAGTTGTCTGAGGTCCTTTTCCACTCGTGTGCTCCATCTCGTGCGAATACGTCCTCTGTTGCGCTGTCCCAATGGCTCGGCATCGAAGACTCCACAAGCCACGTCGCCTAATTTCCCTGAAATCCAGTTAAATTCCTAGATTTTCCCATATCCTCGTTATAACACATCATTCAAGAATTCCCCTCCATCACACAATGCCATCCCTGTGCACTGCCCAAACCCACCACACCATTGGGAGGAGAAAAAAAATTCTCATCCTCACCCGCCAGGCGGTTAAAAGTTGACATTTCATTTTCAAAACAACAAAACGCACACAATCAGCCGTCAACAACACACAATCAAAAACCATCGCCGAGCAGCAAGCTGTGCATCGTTCGATCTCAGGATTCAGTTAGATTCGTCGCCATCGAGGTTTTTTTTCGGTTTAAATTCTCTCTCGGGGACTTTGCATTAAATCTGATGGAATTTCACTTCAATTTCATTCATTTTCCGTTCTCTGTACACTCCTCCTGCTTCCCTCGGCGACGTACAACGCAAAGTGCTCCGTGAACGTGTCCCCGAGAAAAAATCAAACAAGAATTCGCAATCAAATTGAGAAAAAAGGAGAAAAACAACAAAGGAAAAAAAATGGCAAGAGAAAATCCGCCCGATACGCAGGATGCCACCGAAAGCCAAGTATGGTCGCAGCTTGAATCGCAGCCGATTGAGAACATCGTCTGGGGCCGGCTGTACGGCAAGAATGTAAAACTTAAAACCCTGGGTACGAGAACTAATCCTAAACTTCTTCTAACAAACACGTCCTTTTGTGTCGGTAAAAAAGCATTCTCCCTCGTTGATGTGTGGTGTGGGTGAACTGTAATTTCGACCACTAAATTAACTGGTCTTTTTTTCGTTTGAACATTTGCAGAATTGTGCCACGAGAAGTTCGCAACCGGACGAGGGGAGGGCAACGATCTGGTCCTCACATTGAATCATCTACCTGAGAAGATGCTCTGTCGATTATCGAAAGTTCATTTTGAGATTAGACGCGAGAATTGTGATCTCTCAAAGCCAGTTTATATTCAGGTAGGTTTGCTGTGACTGTAGTGAACTGTTAAAGGGGTTCAGCGGTGGAATCTGAAGGATGAGCAGGGGGCAGGTGTTCGAGTTTAGGGAAAAGAGATCCGATTTATGGCGGGAAATACGTAATTTGAATCGCCCAAGGGTCAGGTAGAGAGACCGATGCGAACTGTAACACAGAACTCCTAGGGTTCTTTTTTTTCGGGTCCGGGAAATGTCTATTGTGTTGCGATTGCAAAATTGTATCAAGGGTCGACTACCTTCGGGTGTTTTTATTTGTTTTTGAAACCTTCATTAGCTGAGGTCTCGTGCACATTTTTGCATAACCAAACTGTCTCTTATTTCCCCTCAAGGACTTCTCCCGCAATGGGACCTTCGTGAACGACGAACTAATTGGAACCAACAAATGCAGAATCTTGAAGAACAACGACGTGATCTCCCTTCTGCATCCAAGATGTAAAGGTAAGCTCCCCGGATCACCCTTTTAAGAAACATTCACTTCAAGCTTGACTCCTGCGCACAGCATTCGTGTTCAAGGACTCCAACCTAACCGAGGGACAAGATCTTCCAAACGAGATCACATCCACGTACTACGTGAGCAAGAAAATCGGTTCGGGAGCATGCGGAATGGTTAGACTAGTGTACGACAGACGTACATGCATCAAATACGCCATGAAGCATGTGATCAAGAACATGCTTGCCGAAAGTACAAAGGCCTACAACAACATCAACGATCCAGCCAGAGTCCTGAACGAGGGGAAGATCATGAAGGAAATACAACACGTAAGCACAACTCACACCTCTCTTTCCACATCAATCACATCACATTCCCTGCCATTCCCACAGCCGTGCGTTATTAAAATGCACGACATTGTAGACAAACCGGATTCGGTGTACATGGTGCTCGAGTTCATGGAGGGCGGTGACCTCCTGCAGCGGATCACCTCAAGGAAGCGACTTTCCGATCGAATCTCAAAGCTCTTCTTCTACCAGATGGCGCATGCAGTTAAGTATTTACACGACAAGGGCATCACACATCGTGACTTGAAGCCGGACAATGTGCTCCTGAGCTCGACGGACGAAGAGACCCTCCTGAAGGTCTCCGACTTCGGTCTGAGCAAGTACGTGCAGCACAACTCAGTAATGCGAACTGTATGCGGTACGCCGCAGTACGTTGCCCCCGAGGTGCTGCTCACCCAGGGCCGGGGAGCGTACACCGCCAAGGTGGACATCTGGAGTCTGGGCGTAGTCCTCTTCACGTGGTGAGTGACAGTGGAGCGTAGCCGATGAATCACAAACTGACGCGGTAACCTTTTCAGCTTGAGTGGAACACTGCCCTTCCACGATGACTACGGCTCGGATGTATGCGATCAGATCCGCAAGGGAAAGTTCCGCTTCAATCACCCGGTCTGGAACACAGTGCCCCAGAGTGCCAAAGCATTGATTGCGAAAATGCTAACAGTCGACCCGAATGCAAGGCCATCAATCGATTACGTGCTCAGTCACAGTTGGCTTCGAGATCCGAAGGTTATCTGGAAGGCCAACTCCCTGATGAAAATCGACACGGACATGTCCGACGAGGAGAACTTCCTGGAGCCGCCGCAGAAGCGTTCCAAGCGATAAACGTTTCTCAAGTCACCTGGTTTTGTAGGATTTTAAGGTGTTTCCTGTCTACGTCTATGCATTCCGTGAACGCCTAGTGTGGATTCCAAGAGTTGTTCTCTGTTTTTTTTTGTTGTTTTTGTTTTTAAATGCGACGACGGTGGTTGGGTTTATCTGTGTTAAATTTTTTGTATGAAATTAATCAGCAGGCAAGCCAGCCACGTACCGGAGTTGATGTGCCATGAAGTGGAGGTACTCTTCCACTGGGGAAATGTGCTGTGGATGTGTGTACGTTTTGTAGATAAGTTATTTCTGTCTCTTCTTCTTTTTGTTTCTATCGTGCCTTGATGTTAAATTGAATGACGAACGCGCTGGACGAGAGCTGTCAGGAAAGGATAAACGCCGCGAGAGCGAAAGCTGGTGCATATTGCACTGTTAATTTTATTTTGTGTTGTGTAAATTGAAGAGTATTTTATAATAAAATGTATCTTTTTAAACGAGTTTTATGAGAAAAGTAAAGTAATGCGTTTTTTTCTGATATCTCATGCGATGGGGTTAGGTTTACGACGAGTCCTTGGGTTTGACTGGGAAAGGAAGCATTTCCTTTTCCTTTCAAAGAGAAGGAGGTTAGGATAAGCACTGCACGCAACTGACTGCCATTCCAACAAAACGAATCAGAAAAGGGTGTACAACAAAACACGTGACCAAAGTCTAGAGTGCAACAAACACGACAGTAGCAAATATAAAAGACTGGCTAGAAACCACTGGTTTGGACAAAGCTGATCACAAAACGGAGGCCATCCTCATGACCAATCGCAAGGCCTTGACATATGTACCATTCCGTGTAGTTAACCAGCTAATTAAAGCGAAGGAGTCATTCAAACACCTCAGTGTTATGTTAGACAACAATCTCTCTTTCAAAACACACAACAAGTATGCGAAGTACGCAAGAAAGCTTTCATGACGCTAGGAGCACTGACCGGAATGTTTCCAAACATCAGCGGACCTGAATATGCACGCAGAGTACTACTTTCATGCGTAGTCAGTTCAGCTCCACTTTGCACTGCTCCGAATCGTGCAGAACCTTCAGACATCAGTAGGTCTATCCAAGCAGTGGTTAGTAAGGCATTTCTGAAGGATTTCACGGCCCATCTTCCAACTGCCACAGCGGCCCTATTAGGGCTACCTATGACTTGCGCACACCATTTCGCATGTCCTGGTGAGTGTGTTAACAGATCCTGAGGGTTTGGGGGGCGTCCGGCAACATTGAGATTTTGACCCCAAAATCCAAGCAGTGGTTAGTAAGGCATTTCTGAAGGATTTCACGGCCCATCTTCCAACTGCCACAGCGGCCCTATTAGGGCTACCTATGACTTGCGCACACCATTTCGCATGTCCTGGTGAGTGTGGTAACAGATCCTGAGGGTTTGGGGGCTTCCGGCAACATTGAGATTTTGACCCCAAAATCCAAGCAGTGGTTAGTAAGGCATTTCTGAAGGATTTCACGGCCCATCTTCCAACTGCCACAGCGGCCCTATTAGGGCTACCTATGACTTGCGCACACCATTTCGCATATTCTGGTGAATGTATTAACAGATCCTGAGAGTTTGGGGGGGCGTCCGGCAACATTGAGATTTTGACCCCAAAATCCAAGCAGTGGTTAGTAAGGCATTTCTGAAGGATTTCACGGCCCATCTTCCAACTGCCACAGCGGCCCTATTAGGGCTACCTATGACTTGCGCACACCATTTCGCATATTCTGGTGAATGTATTAACAGATCCTGAGAGTTTGGGGGGCGTCCGGCAACATTGAGATTTTGACCCCAAAATCCAAGCAGTGGTTAGTAAGGCATTTCTGAAGGATTTCACGGCCCATCTTCCAACTGCCACAGCGGCCCTATTAGGGCTACCTATGACTTGCGCACACCATTTCGCATGTCCTGGTGAGTGTGTTAACAGATCCTGAGAGTTTGGGGGGCGTCCGGCAACATTGAGATTTTGACCCCAAAATCCAAGCAGTGGTTAGTAAGGCATTTCTGAAGGATTTCACGGCCCATCTTCCAACTGCCACAGCGGCCCTATTAGGGCTACCAACGACTTGCGCCCACCATTTCGCATGTCCTGGTGAGTGTGTTAACAGATCCTGAGGGTTTGGGGGGCGTCCGGCAACATTGAGATTTTGACCCCAAAATCCAAGCAGTGGTTAGTAAGGCATTTCTGATGGATTTCACGGCCCATCTTCCAACTGCCACAGCGGCCCTATTAGGGCTACCTATGACTTGCGCACACCATTTCGCATGTCCTGGTGAGTGTGTTAACAGATCCTGATAGTTTGGGGGGCGTCCGACAACATTGAGATTTTGACCCCAAAATCCAAGCAGTGGTTAGTAAGGCATTTCTGATGGATTTCACGGCCCATCTTCCAACTGCCACAGCGGCCCTATTAGGGCTACCTATGACTTGCGCACACCATTTCGCATGTCCTGGTGAGTGTGTTAACAGATCCTGAGGGTTTGGGGGGCGTCCGGCAACATTGAGATTTTGACCCCAAAATCCAAGCAGTGGTTAGTAAGGCATTTCTGAAGGATTTCACGGCCCATCTTCCAACTGCCACAGCGGCCCTATTAGGGCTACCTATGACTTGCGCACACCATTTCGCATGTCCTGGTGAGTGTGTTAACAGATCCTGAGAGTTTGGGGGGCGTCCGACAACATTTAGATTTTGACCCCAAAATCCAAGCAGTGGTTAGTAAGGCATTTCTGATGGATTTCACGGCCCATCTTCCAACTGCCACAGCGGCCCTATTAGGGCTATCTATGACTTTCGCACACCATTTCGCATGTCCTGGTGAGTGTGTTAACAGATCCTGAGAGTTTGGGGGGCGTCCGACAACATTGAGATTTTGACCCCAAAATCCAAGCAGTGGTTAGTAAGGCATTTCTGAAGGATTTCACGGCCCATCTTCCAACTGCCACAGCGGCCCTATTAGGGCTACCTATGACTTGCGCACACCATTTCGCATATTCTGGTGAATGTATTAACAGATCCTGAGAGTTTGGGGGGCGTCCGACAACATTGAGATTTTGACCCCAAAATCCAAGCAGTGGTTAGTAAGGCATTTCTGATGGATTTCACGGCCCATCTTCCAACTGCCACAGCGGCCCTATTAGGGCTACCTATGACTTGCGCACACCATTTCGCATGTCCTGGTGAGTGTGTTAACAGATCCTGAGAGTTTGGGGGGCGTCCGACAACATTTCGATTTTGACCCCAAAATCCAAGCAGTGGTTAGTAAGGCATTTCTGAAGGATTTCACGGCCCATCTTCCAACTGCCACAGCGGCCCTATTAGGGCTACCTATGACTTGCGCACACCATTTCGCATATTCTGGTGAATGTATTAACAGATCCTGAGAGTTTGGGGGGCGTCCGGCAACATTGAGATTTTGACCCCAAAATCCAAGCAGTGGTTAGTAAGGCATTTCTGAAGGATTTCACGGCCCATCTTCCAACTGCCACAGCGGCCCTATTAGGGCTACCTATGACTTGCGCACACCATTTCGCATATTCTGGTGAATGTATTAACAGATCCTGAGAGTTTGGGGGGCGTCCGGCAACATTGAGATTTTGACCCCAAAATCCAAGCAGTGGTTAGTAAGGCATTTCTGAAGGATTTCACGGCCCATCTTCCAACTGCCACAGCGGCCCTATTAGGGCTACCTATGACTTGCGCACACCATTTCGCATGTCCTGGTGAGTGTGTTAACAGATCCTGAGGGTTTGGGGGGCGTCCGGCAACATTGAGATTTTGACCCCAAAATCCAAGCAGTGGTTAGTAAGGCATTTCTGAAGGATTTCACGGCCCATCTTCCAACTGCCACAGCGGCCCTATTAGGGCTACCTATGACTTGCGCACACCATTTCGCATGTCCTGGTGAGTGTGTTAACAGATCCTGAGAGTTTGGGGGGCGTCCGGCAACATTGAGATTTTGACCCCAAAATCCAAGCAGTGGTTAGTAAGGCATTTCTGAAGGATTTCACGGCCCATCTTCCAACTGCCACAGCGGCCCTATTAGGGCTACCAACGACTTGCGCCCACCATTTCGCATGTCCTGGTGAGTGTGTTAACAGATCCTGAGGGTTTGGGGGGCGTCCGGCAACATTGAGATTTTGACCCCAAAATCCAAGCAGTGGTTAGTAAGGCATTTCTGATGGATTTCACGGCCCATCTTCCAACTGCCACAGCGGCCCTATTAGGGCTACCTATGACTTGCGCACACCATTTCGCATGTCCTGGTGAGTGTGTTAACAGATCCTGATAGTTTGGGGGGCGTCCGACAACATTGAGATTTTGACCCCAAAATCCAAGCAGTGGTTAGTAAGGCATTTCTGATGGATTTCACGGCCCATCTTCCAACTGCCACAGCGGCCCTATTAGGGCTACCTATGACTTGCGCACACCATTTCGCATGTCCTGGTGAGTGTGTTAACAGATCCTGAGGGTTTGGGGGGCGTCCGGCAACATTGAGATTTTGACCCCAAAATCCAAGCAGTGGTTAGTAAGGCATTTCTGAAGGATTTCACGGCCCATCTTCCAACTGCCACAGCGGCCCTATTAGGGCTACCTATGACTTGCGCACACCATTTCGCATGTCCTGGTGAGTGTGTTAACAGATCCTGAGAGTTTGGGGGGCGTCCGACAACATTTAGATTTTGACCCCAAAATCCAAGCAGTGGTTAGTAAGGCATTTCTGATGGATTTCACGGCCCATCTTCCAACTGCCACAGCGGCCCTATTAGGGCTACCTATGACTTGCGCACACCATTTCGCATGTCCTGGTGAGTGTGTTAACAGATCCTGAGAGTTTGGGGGGCGTCCGACAACATTGAGATTTTGACCCCAAAATCCAAGCAGTGGTTAGTAAGGCATTTCTGAAGGATTTCACGGCCCATCTTCCAACTGCCACAGCGGCCCTATTAGGGCTACCTATGACTTGCGCACACCATTTCGCATATTCTGGTGAATGTATTAACAGATCCTGAGAGTTTGGGGGGCGTCCGACAACATTGAGATTTTGACCCCAAAATCCAAGCAGTGGTTAGTAAGGCATTTCTGATGGATTTCACGGCCCATCTTCCAACTGCCACAGCGGCCCTATTAGGGCTACCTATGACTTGCGCACACCATTTCGCATGTCCTGGTGAGTGTGTTAACAGATCCTGAGAGTTTGGGGGGCGTCCGACAACATTTCGATTTTGACCCCAAAATCCAAGCAGTGGTTAGTAAGGCATTTCTGAAGGATTTCACGGCCCATCTTCCAACTGCCACAGCGGCCCTATTAGGGCTACCTATGACTTGCGCACACCATTTCGCATGTCCTGGTGAGTGTGTTAACAGATCCTGAGAGTTTGGGGGGCGTCCGACAACATTGAGATTTTGACCCCAAAATCCAAGCAGTGGTTAGTAAGGCATTTCTGAAGGATTTCACGGCCCATCTTCCAACTGCCACAGCGGCCCTATTAGGGCTACCTATGACTTGCGCACACCATTTCGCATATTCTGGTGAATGTATTAACAGATCCTGAGAGTTTGGGGGGCGTCCGGCAACATTGAGATTTTGACCCCAAAATCCAAGCAGTGGTTAGTAAGGCATTTCTGATGGATTTCACGGCCCATCTTCGAACTGCCACAGCGGCCTTATTAGGGCTACCAACGACTTGCGCCCACCATTTCGCACGTCCTGGTGAGTGTGTTAACAGATCCTGAGTGTTTGGGGGGCGTCCGGCAACATTGAGATTTTGACCCCAAAATCCAAGCAGTGGTTAGTAAGGCATTTCTGAAGGATTTCACGGCCCATCTTCCAACTGCCACAGCGGCCCTATTAGGGCTACCTATGACTTGCGCACACCATTTCGCATATTCTGGTGAATGTATTAACAGATCCTGAGAGTTTGGGGGGCGTCCGGCAACATTGAGATTTTGACCCCAAAATCCAAGCAGTGGTTAGTAAGGCATTTCTGATGGATTTCACGGCCCATCTTCGAACTGCCACAGCGGCCCTATTAGGGCTACCTATGACTTGCGCACACCATTTCGCATGTCCTGGTGAGTGTATTTTAGAGATCCTGAGAGTTTGAGGGGCGTCCGACAACATTGAGATTTTGACCCCAAAATCCAAGCAGTGGTTAGTAAGGCATTTCTGATGGATTTCACGGCCCATCTTCCAACTGCCACAGCGGCCCTATTAGGGCTACCTATGACTTGCGCACACCATTTCGCATGTCCTGGTGAGTGTGTTAACAGATCCTGAGAGTTTGGGGGGCGTCCGACAACATTGAGATTTTGACCCCAAAATCCAAGCAGTGGTTAGTAAGGCATTTCTAAAGGATTTCACGGCTCATCTTCCAACTGCCACAGCGGCCCTATTAGGGCTACCTATGACTTGCGC
Organism: Eristalis arbustorum; assembly: GCA_916610145.1. Taxonomy (NCBI): domain Eukaryota; kingdom Metazoa; phylum Arthropoda; class Insecta; order Diptera; family Syrphidae; genus Eristalis; species Eristalis arbustorum. The sequence goes on from OU744319.1 coordinate 66,576,393, forward strand.
ACACCATTTCGCATGTCCTGGTGAGTGTGTTAACAGATCCTGAGAGTTTGGGGGGCGTCCGACAACATTGAGATTTTGACCCCAAAATCCAAGCAGTGGTTAGTAAGGCATTTCTGATGGATTTCACGGCCCATCTTCCAACTGCCACAGCGGCCCTATTAGGGCTACCTATGACTTGCGCACACCATTTCGCATGTCCTGGTGAGTGTGTTAACAGATCCTGAGAGTTTGGGGGGCGTCCGACAACATTGAGATTTTGACCCCAAAATCCAAGCAGTGGTTAGTAAGGCATTTCTGAAGGATTTCACGGCCCATCTTCCAACTGCCACAGCGGCCCTATTAGGGCTACCTATGACTTGCGCACACCATTTCGCATGTCCTGGTGAGTGTATTTAGAGATCCTGAGAGTTTGGGGGGCGTCCGACAACATTTAGATTTTGACCCCAAAATCCAAGCAGTGGTTAGTAAGGCATTTCTGATGGATTTCACGGCCCATCTTCCAACTGCCACAGCGGCCCTATTAGGGCTACCTATGACTTGCGCACACCATTTCGCATGTCCTGGTGAGTGTGTTAACAGATCCTGAGAGTTTGGGGGGCGTCCGACAACATTGAGATTTTGACCCCAAAATCCAAGCAGTGGTTAGTAAGGCATTTCTGATGGATTTCACGGCCCATCTTCCAACTGCCACAGCGGCCCTATTAGGGCTACCTATGACTTGCGCACACCATTTCGCATGTCCTGGTGAGTGTATTTAGAGATCCTGAGAGTTTGGGGGGCGTCCGACAACATTTCGATTTTGACCCCAAAATCCAAGCAGTGGTTAGTAAGGCATTTCTGATGGATTTCACGGCCCATCTTCCAACTGCCACAGCGGCCCTATTAGAGCTACCTATGACTTGCGCACACCATTTCGCATGTCCTGGTGAGTGTGTTAACAGATCCTGAGAGTTTGGGGGGCGTCCGACAACATTGAGATTTTGACCCCAAAATCCAAGCAGTGGTTAGTAAGGCATTTCTGATGGATTTCACGGCCCATCTTCCAACTGCCACAGCGGCCCTATTAGGGCTACCTATGACTTGCGCACACCATTTCGCATGTCCTGGTGAGTGTATTTAGAGATCCTGAGAGTTTGGGGGGCGTCCGACAACATTTCGATTTTGACCCCAAAATCCAAGCAGTGGTTAGTAAGGCATTTCTGATGGATTTCACGGCCCATCTTCCAACTGCCACAGCGGCCCTATTAGGGCTACCTATGACTTGCGCACACCATTTCGCATGTCCTGGTGAGTGTGTTAACAGATCCTGAGAGTTTGGGGGGCGTCCGACAACATTTAGATTTTGACCCCAAAATCCAAGCAGTGGTTAGTAAGGCATTTCTGATGGATTTCACGGCCCATCTTCCAACTGCCACAGCGGCCCTATTAGGGCTACCTATGACTTGCGCACACCATTTCGCATGTCCTGGTGAGTGTGTTAACAGATCCTGAGAGTTTGGGGGGCGTCCGACAACATTGAGATTTTGACCCCAAAATCCAAGCAGTGGTTAGTAAGGCATTTCTGATGGATTTCACGGCCCATCTTCCAACTGCCACAGCGGCCCTATTAGGGCTACCAACGACTTGCGCACACCATTTCGCATGTCCTGGTGAGTGTGTTAACAGATCCTGAGGGTTTGGGGGGCGTCCGGCAACATTGAGATTTTGACCCCAAAATCCAAGCAGTGGTTAGTAAGGCATTTCTGAAGGATTTCACGGCCCATCTTCCAACTGCCACAGCGGCCCTATTAGGGCTACCTATGACTTGCGCACACCATTTCGCATATTCTGGTGAATGTATTAACAGATCCTGAGAGTTTGGGGGGCGTCCGGCAACATTGAGATTTTGACCCCAAAATCCAAGCAGTGGTTAGTAAGGCATTTCTGATGGATTTCACGGCCCATCTTCGAACTGCCACAGCGGCCCTATTAGGGCTACCAACGACTTGCGCCCACCATTTCGCACGTCCTGGTGAGTGTGTTAACAGATCCTGAGTGTTTGGGGGGCGTCCGACAACATTGAGATTTTGACCCCAAAATCCAAGCAGTGGTTAGTAAGGCATTTCTGATGGATTTCACGGCCCATCTTCCAACTGCCACAGCGGCCCTATTAGGGCTACCTATGACTTGCGCACACCATTTCGCATGTCCTGGTGAGTGTATTTAGAGATCCTGAGAGTTTGGGGGGCGTCCGACAACATTTAGATTTTGACCCCAAAATCCAAGCAGTGGTTAGTAAGGCATTTCTGATGGATTTCACGGCCCATCTTCCAACTGCCACAGCGGCCCTATTAGGGCTACCTATGACTTGCGCACACCATTTCGCATATTCTGGTGAATGTATTAACAGATCCTGAGAGTTTGGGGGGCGTCCGACAACATTGAGATTTTGACCCCAAAATCCAAGCAGTGGTTAGTAAGGCATTTCTGAAGGATTTCACGGCCCATCTTCCAACTGCCACAGCGGCCCTATTAGGGCTACCTATGACTTGCGCACACCATTTCGCATATTCTGGTGAATGTATTAACAGATCCTGAGAGTTTGGGGGGCGTCCGGCAACATTGAGATTTTGACCCCAAAATCCAAGCAGTGGTTAGTAAGGCATTTCTGAAGGATTTCACGGCCCATCTTCCAACTGCCACAGCGGCCCTATTAGGGCTACCTATGACTTGCGCACACCATTTCGCATATTCTGGTGAATGTATTAACAGATGCTGAGAGTTTGGGGGGCGTCCGACAACATTGAGATTTTGACCCCAAAATCCAAGCAGTGGTTAGTAAGGCATTTCTGAAGGATTTCACGGCCCATCTTCCAACTGCCACAGCGGCCCTATTAGGGCTACCTATGACTTGCGCACACCATTTCGCATATTCTGGTGAATGTATTAACAGATCCTGAGAGTGTGGGGGGCGTCCGGCAACATTGAGATTTTGACCCCAAAATCCAAGCAGTGGTTAGTAAGGCATTTCTGAAGGATTTCACGGCCCATCTTCCAACTGCCACAGCGGCCCTATTAGGGCTACCTATGACTTGCGCACACCATTTCGCATGTCCTGGTGAGTGTGTTAACAGATCCTGAGAGTTTGGAGGGCGTCCGACAATATTGAGATTTTGACCCCAAAATCCAAGCAGTGGTTAGTAAGGCATTTCTGAAGGATTTCACGGCCCATCTTCCAACTGCCACAGCGGCCCTATTAGGGCTACCTATGACTTGCGCACACCATTTCGCATGTCCTGGTGAGTGTGTTAACAGATCCTGAGGGTTTGGGGGGCGTCCGGCAACATTGAGATTTTGACCCCAAAATCCAAGCAGTGGTTAGTAAGGCATTTCTGAAGGATTTCACGGCCCATCTTCCAACTGCCACAGCGGCCCTATTAGGGCTACCTATGACTTGCGCACACCATTTCGCATGTCCTGGTGAGTGTGTTAACAGATCCTGAGGGTTTGGGGGGCGTCCGGCAACATTGAGATTTTGACCCCAAAATCCAAGCAGTGGTTAGTAAGGCATTTCTGATGGATTTCACGGCCCATCTTCCAACTGCCACAGCGGCCCTATTAGGGCTACCTATGACTTGCGCACACCATTTCGCATGTCCTGGTGAGTGTGTTAACAGATCCTGAGAGTTTGGGGGGCGTCCGACAACATTGAGATTTTGACCCCAAAATCCAAGCAGTGGTTAGTAAGGCATTTCTGATGGATTTCACGGCCCATCTTCCAACTGCCACAGCGGCCCTATTAGGGCTACCTATGACTTGCGCACACCATTTCGCATGTCCTGGTGAGTGTGTTAACAGATCCTGAGAGTTTGGGGGGCGTCCGACAACATTGAGATTTTGACCCCAAAATCCAAGCAGTGGTTAGTAAGGCATTTCTGAAGGATTTCACGGCCCATCTTCCAACTGCCACAGCGGCCCTATTAGGGCTACCTATGACTTGCGCACACCATTTCGCATGTCCTGGTGAGTGTATTAAGAGATCCTGAGAGTTTGGGGGGCGTCCGACAACATTTAGATTTTGACCCCAAAATCCAAGCAGTGGTTAGTAAGGCATTTCTGATGGATTTCACGGCCCATCTTCCAACTGCCACAGCGGCCCTATTAGGGCTACCTATGACTTGCGCACACCATTTCGCATGTCCTGGTGAGTGTGTTAACAGATCCTGAGAGTTTGGGGGGCGTCCGACAACATTGAGATTTTGACCCCAAAATCCAAGCAGTGGTTAGTAAGGCATTTCTGAAGGATTTCACGGCCCATCTTCCAACTGCCACAGCGGCCCTATTAGGGCTACCTATGACTTGCGCACACCATTTCGCATGTCCTGGTGAGTGTATTTAGAGATCCTGAGAGTTTGGGGGGCGTCCGACAACATTTAGATTTTGACCCCAAAATCCAAGCAGTGGTTAGTAAGGCATTTCTGATGGATTTCACGGCCCATCTTCCAACTGCCACAGCGGCCCTATTAGGGCTACCTATGACTTGCGCACACCATTTCGCATGTCCTGGTGAGTGTATTTAGAGATCCTGAGAGTTTGGGGGGCGTCCGACAACATTTAGATTTTGACCCCAAAATCCAAGCAGTGGTTAGTAAGGCATTTCTGATGGATTTCACGGCCCATCTTCCAACTGCCACAGCGGCCCTATTAGGGCTACTATGACTTGCGCACACCATTTCGCATGTCCTGGTGAGTGTGTTAACAGATCCTGAGAGTTTGGGGGGCGTCCGACAACATTGAGATTTTGACCCCAAAATCCAAGCAGTGGTTAGTAAGGCATTTCTGATGGATTTCACGGCCCATCTTCCAACTGCCACAGCGGCCCTATTAGGGCTACCTATGACTTGCGCACACCATTTCGCATGTCCTGGTGAGTGTGTTAACAGATCCTGAGGGTTTGGGGGGCGTCCGACAACATTGAGATTTTGACCCCAAAATCCAAGCAGTGGTTAGTAAGGCATTTCTGAAGGATTTCACGGCCCATCTTCCAACTGCCACAGCGGCCCTATTAGGGCTACCTATGACTTGCGCACACCATTTCGCATGTCCTGGTGAGTGTATTTAGAGATCCTGAGAGTTTGGGGGGCGTCCGACAACATTTAGATTTTGACCCCAAAATCCAAGCAGTGGTTAGTAAGGCATTTCTGATGGATTTCACGGCCCATCTTCCAACTGCCACAGCGGCCCTATTAGGGCTACCTATGACTTGCGCACACCATTTCGCATGTCCTGGTGAGTGTGTTAACAGATCCTGAGAGTTTGGGGGGCGTCCGACAACATTGAGATTTTGACCCCAAAATCCAAGCAGTGGTTAGTAAGGCATTTCTGATGGATTTCACGGCCCATCTTCCAACTGCCACAGCGGCCCTATTAGGGCTACCTATGACTTGCGCACACCATTTCGCATGTCCTGGTGAGTGTGTTAACAGATCCTGAGAGTTTGGGGGCGTCCGGCAACATTGAGATTTTGACCCCAAAATCCAAGCAGTGGTTCAGTAAGGCATTTCTGATGGATTTCACGGCCCATCTTCCAACTGCCACAGCGGCCCTATTAGGGCTACCTATGACTTGCGCACACCATTTCGCATGTCCTGGTGAGTGTATTAACAGATCCTGAGAGTTTGGGGGGCGTCCGACAACATTGAGATTTTGACCCCAAAATCCAAGCAGTGGTTAGTAAGGCATTTCTGATGGATTTCACGGCCCATCTTCCAACTGCCACAGCGGCCCTATTAGGGCTACCTATGACTTGCGCACACCATTTCGCATGTCCTGGTGAGTGTATTTAGAGATCCTGAGAGTTTGGGGGGCGTCCGACAACATTTAGATTTTGACCCCAAAATCCAAGCAGTGGTTAGTAAGGCATTTCTGATGGATTTCACGGCCCATCTTCCAACTGCCACAGCGGCCCTATTAGGGCTACCTATGACTTGCGCACACCATTCGCATGTCCTGGTGAGTGTGTTAACAGATCCTGAGAGTTTGGGGGGCGTCCGGCAACATTGAGATTTTGACCCCAAAATCCAAGCAGTGGTTAGTAAGGCATTTCTGATGGATTTCACGGCCCATCTTCCAACTGCCACAGCGGCCCTATTAGGGCTACCAACGACTTGCGCACACCATTTCGCATGTCCTGGTGAGTGTGTTAACAGATCTTGAGAGTTTGGGGGGCGTCCGACAACATTGAGATTTTGACCCCAAAATCCAAGCAGTGGTTAGTAAGGCATTTCTGAAGGATTTCACGGCCCATCTTCCAACTGCCACAGCGGCCCTATTAGGGCTACCTATGACTTGCGCACACCATTTCGCATGTCCTGGTGAGTGTGTTAACAGATCCTGAGAGTTTGGGGGGCGTCCGGCAACATTGAGATTTTGACCCCAAAATCCAAGCAGTGGTTAGTAAGGCATTTCTGAAGGATTTCACGGCCCATCTTCCAACTGCCACAGCGGCCCTATTAGGGCTACCTATGACTTGCGCACACCATTTCGCATGTCCTGGTGAGTGTGTTAACAGATCCTGAGAGTTTGGGGGGCGTCCGGCAACATTGAGATTTTGACCCCAAAATCCAAGCAGTGGTTAGTAAGGCATTTCTGATGGATTTCACGGCCCATCTTCCAACTGCCACAGCGGCCCTATTAGGGCTACCAACGACTTGCGCCCACCATTTCGCACGTCCTGGTGAGTGTGTTAACAGATCCTGAGTGTTTGGGGGGCGTCCGACAACATTAAGATTTTGACCCCAAAATCCAAGCAGTGGTTAGTAAGGCATTTCTGAAGGATTTCACGGCCCATCTTCCAACTGCCACAGCGGCCCTATTAGGGCTACCTATGACTTGCGCACACCATTTCGCATGTCCTGGTGAGTGTGTTAACAGATCCTGAGAGTTTGGGGGGCGTCCGGCAACATTGAGATTTTGACCCCAAAATCCAAGCAGTGGTTAGTAAGGCATTTCTGAAGGATTTCACGGCCCATCTTTCAACTGCCACAGCGGCCCTATTAGGGCTACCTATGACTTGCGCACACCATTTCGCATGTCCTGGTGAGTGTATTAACAGATCCTGAGAGTTTGGGGGGCGTCCGGCAGCATTGAGATTTTGACCCCAAAATCCAAGCAGTGGTTAGTAAGGCATTTCTGAAGGATTTCACGGCCCATCTTCCAACTGCCACAGCGGCCCTATTAGGGCTACCAACGACTTGCGCACACCATTTCGCACGTCCTGGTGAGTGTATTAACAGATCCTGAGAGTTTGGGGGGCGTCCGGCAACATTGAGATTTTGACCCCAAAATCCAAGCAGTGGTTAGTAAGGCATTTCTGAAGGATTTCACGGCCCATCTTCCAACTGCCACAGCGGCCCTATTAGGGCTACCTATGACTTGCGCACACCATTTCGCACGTCCTGGTGAGTGTGTTAACAGATCCTGAGAGTTTGGGGGGCGTCCGGCAACATTGAGATTTTGACCCCAAAATCCAAGCAGTGGTTAGTAAGGCATTTCTGAAGGATTTCACGGCCCATCTTCCAACTGCCACAGCGGCCCTATTAGGGCTACCTATGACTTGCGCACACCATTTCGCATATTCTGGTGAGTGTATTAACAGATCCTGAGAGTTTGGGGGGCGTCCGGCAACATTGAGATTTTGACCCCAAAATCCAAGCAGTGGTTAGTAAGGCATTTCTGAAGGATTTCACGGCCCATCTTCCAACTGCCACAGCGGCCCTATTAGGGCTACCTATGACTTGCGCACACCATTTCGCACGTCCTGGTGAGTGTGTTAACAGATCCTGAGAGTTTGGGGGGCGTCCGGCAACATTGAGATTTTGACCCCAAAGTCCAAGCAGTGGTTAGTAAGGCATTTCTGAAGGATTTCACGGCCCATCTTCCAACTGCCACAGCGGCCCTATTAGGGCTACCAACGACTTGCGCACACCATTTCGCATGTCCTGGTGAGTGTGTTAACAGATCCTGAGAGTTTGGGGGGCGTCGGACAACATTGAGATTTTGACCCCAAAATCCAAGCAGTGGTTAGTAAGGCATTTCTGAAGGATTTCACGGCCCATCTTCCAACTGCCACAGCGGCCCTATTAGGGCTACCAACGACTTGCGCACACCATTTCGCACGTCCTGGTGAGTGTATTAACAGATCCTGAGAGTTTGGGGGGCGTCCGGCAGCATTGAGAGTTTGGGGGGCGTCCGGCAACATTGAGATTTTGACCCCAAAATCCAAGCAGTGGTTAGTAAGGCATTTCTGAAGGATTTCACGGCCCATCTTCCAACTGCCACAGCGGCCCTATTAGGGCTACCTATGACTTGCGCACACCATTTCGCATATTCTGGTGAGTGTATTAACAGATCCTGAGAGTTTGGGGGGCGTCCGGCAACATTGAGATTTTGACCCCAAAATCCAAGCAGTGGTTAGTAAGGCATTTCTGAAGGATTTCACGGCCCATCTTCCAACTGCCACAGCGGCCCTATTAGGGCTACCTATGACTTGCGCACACCATTTCGCACGTCCTGGTGAGTGTGTTAACAGATCCTGAGAGTTTGGGGGGCGTCCGGCAGCATTGAGAGTTTGGGGGCGTCCGGCAACATTGAGATTTTGACCCCAAAATCCAAGCAGTGGTTAGTAAGGCATTTCTGAAGGATTTCACGGCCCATCTTCCAACTGCCACAGCGGCCCTATTAGGGCTACCTATGACTTGCGCACACCATTTCGCACGTCCTGGTGAGTGTGTTAACAGATCCTGAGAGTTTGGGGGGCGTCCGGCAACATTGAGATTTTGACCCCAAAGTCCAAGCAGTGGTTAGTAAGGCATTTCTGAAGGATTTCACGGCCCATCTTCCAACTGCCACAGCGGCCCTATTAGCGCTACCTATGACTTGCGCACACCATTTCGCAAGTCCTGGTGAGTGTGTTAACAGATCCTGAGAGTTTGGGGGGCGTCCGGCAACATTGAGATTTTGACCCTAAAATCCAAGCAGTGGTTAGTAAGGCATTTCTGAAGGATTTCACGGCCCATCTTCCAACTGCCACAGCGGCCCTATTAGGGCTACCTATGACTTGCGCACACCATTTCGCATGTCCTGGTGAGTGTGTTAACAGATCCTGAGAGTTTGGGGGGCGTCCGGCAACATTGAGATTTTGACCCCAAAGTCCAAGCAGTGGTTAGTAAGGCATTTCTGAAGGATTTCACGGCCCATCTTCCAACTGCCACAGCGGCCCTATTAGGGCTACCTATGACTTGCGCACACCATTTCGCATATTCTGGTGAGTGTATTAACAGATCCTGAGAGTTTGGGGGGCGTCCGGCAACATTGAGATTTTGACCCCAAAATCCAAGCAGTGGTTAGTAAGGCATTTCTGAAGGATTTCACGGCCCATCTTCCAACTGCCACAGCGGCCCTATTAGGGCTACCTATGACTTGCGCACACCATTTCGCACGTCCTGGTGAGTGTGTTAACAGATCCTGAGAGTTTGGGGGGCGTCCGGCAGCATTGAGAGTTTGGGGGCGTCCGGCAACATTGAGATTTTGACCCCAAAATCCAAGCAGTGGTTAGTAAGGCATTTCTGAAGGATTTCACGGCCCATCTTCCAACTGCCACAGCGGCCCTATTAGGGCTACCTATGACTTGCGCACACCATTTCGCACGTCCTGGTGAGTGTGTTAACAGATCCTGAGAGTTTGGGGGGCGTCCGGCAACATTGAGATTTTGACCCCAAAGTCCAAGCAGTGGTTAGTAAGGCATTTCTGAAGGATTTCACGGCCCATCTTCCAACTGCCACAGCGGCCCTATTAGGGCTACCTATGACTTGCGCACACCATTTCGCACGTCCTGGTGAGTGTATTAACAGATCCTGAGAGTTTGGGGGGCGTCCGGCAACATTGAGATTTTGACCCCAAAGTCCAAGCAGTGGTTAGTAAGGCATTTCTGAAGGATTTCACGGCCCATCTTCCAACTGCCACAGCGGCCCTATTAGGGCTACCAACGACTTGCGCACACCATTTCGCACGTCCTGGTGAGTGTATTAACAGATCCTGAGAGTTTGGGGGGCGTCCGGCAGCATTGAGAGTTTGGGGGGCGTCCGGCAACATTGAGATTTTGACCCCAAAATCCAAGCAGTGGTTAGTAAGGCATTTCTGAAGGATTTCACGGCCCATCTTCCAACTGCCACAGCGGCCCTATTAGGGCTACCTATGACTTGCGCACACCATTTCGCATATTCTGGTGAGTGTATTAACAGATCCTGAGAGTTTGGGGGGCGTCCGGCAACATTGAGATTTTGACCCCAAAATCCAAGCAGTGGTTAGTAAGGCATTTCTGAAGGATTTCACGGCCCATCTTCCAACTGCCACAGCGGCCCTATTAGGGCTACCTATGACTTGCGCACACCATTTCGCACGTCCTGGTGAGTGTGTTAACAGATCCTGAGAGTTTGGGGGGCGTCCGGCAACATTGAGATTTTGACCCCAAAGTCCAAGCAGTGGTTAGTAAGGCATTTCTGAAGGATTTCACGGCCCATCTTCCAACTGCCACAGCGGCCCTATTAGGGCTACCTATGACTTGCGCACACCATTTCGCACGTCCTGGTGAGTGTGTTAACAGATCCTGAGAGTTTGGGGGGCGTCCGGCAACATTGAGATTTTGACCCCAAAGTCCAAGCAGTGGTTAGTAAGGCATTTCTGAAGGATTTCACGGCCCATCTTCCAACTGCCACAGCGGCCCTATTAGCGCTACCTATGACTTGCGCACACCATTTCGCATGTCCTGGTGAGTGTATTAACAGATCCTGAGAGTTTGGGGGGCGTCCGACAACATTGAGATTTTGACCCCAAAATCCAAGCAGTGGTTAGTAAGGCATTTCTGATGGATTTCACGGCCCATCTTCCAACTGCCACAGAGGCCCTAGTAGGGCTACCGATGACTTGCGCACACCATTTCGCATGTCCTGGTGAGTGTATTAACAGATCCTGAGAGTTTGGGGGGCGTCCGACAACATTGAGATTTTGACCCCAAAATCCAAGCAGTGGTTAGTAAGGCATTTCTGATGGATTTCACGGCCCATCTTCCAACAGCCACAGCGGCCCTATTAGGGCTACCTATGACTTGCGCACACCATTTCGCATGTCCTGGTGAGTGTATTAACAGATCCTGAGAGTTTGGGGGGCGTCCGACAACATTGAGATTTTGACCCCAAAATCCAAGCAGTGGTTAGTAAGGCATTTCTGATGGATTTCACGGCCCATCTTCCAACTGCCACAGCGGCCCTATTAGGGCTACCTATGACTTGCGCGCACCTTTTTGCATGCTGTGTGTATTAATCGATCCTGAGATTTTCCATGAGCATATCAAAAACATAGGAGGAACATGTTGTCCGTTAAAATGAGCAACAAAGCGCCCATTCATTCCGCGAGCGCTTCTAATTCAGGACAGTTGGCACTCTCCCCAATTTTCCTGACAATTCGACTTAGGGGGAGAGTCTTATGCAGTGGCGATTGTAGCATTCATTTGAAGTGAAGCTCCTGATAGTCGATTCTGCATGGAAACATCCTCAGAAGCGAGCTCCTCCTTATCACACATCCACAAGGTTCTAAGGAAAAACTTGAAATTCAAGGCCTGTGAATTCACCCGAAGTGAATGAACTGTTTACACATCAAGGGTATCAGCGGTCAAACACAAGATTCCCGGAATCACAGCAATGGGCACCATGCAGGCTGGCACGGTCTACCGTCTATGGCGATTACGTGAGCACCAATTCCAACGACGGGTAAGGGTATGACTGTGCACACAACACAGGCAACGCCATCAAGCTTGTAGGCAGCATTCGTAACGTCTGTTTTGTATTTTGCACCAAGTACAGTGGCACCAATATTAGAAGGAATACTTTATTTCATCAATGGTCTTAATGAGGCCCCAGCGAGATGTTTGTATGGGTCCCACAACAGCCCGTAGAGGTTCAGGGCGTGGCTCGTGCTCGGGTGCGTGGTATTGATCTCCCGCGAAGGACCTACAGTTTGATTCCGCTCCGAATTGTAGTGTTGATGTTTGTTAGAGTTTTCAAAGAGAGACAGAATGTTTAAGAAACTTTTTCTAGGCTAGTGACTCCAAAGAGGTGGGGCCACGCAAATTATTATTTTCCCCCTTCTTGACGCACCGACAAGATCTTGGTAAACAGGAAGTTGAAAGTTTATGGACCACCAGAGAGGATAAATCGTGCTCCAGTTGGCTCTGCTGAACTTGCAGCATGACATCAATCAGGGATGATGTTTGTGGGGTTGAGCCATGAGTCAACGAGAGCGATCATCAGGCGAACGAGCTGATATTGACGCCTATATATATATAGGTATGAGGAGTCATCAGTCGTCTTCGCCGTTTGCTTATTTGTTTAGGTTTGTTTATGGCTTACGATTTGATTTGTTTATGGCTCTAGTATCGGATACCATTCTGGCGTTTTTTTGGGGGCGATCGTCACTACACTTTAAAACAAATGGAATTCTTGCAATAAGCGAAAAATGTTGCGGACGATCATCATAGCAGCTTCTCTCTTAGTCGCAGGGTCGGTGGCCGCCTTCGCTTGGAAGCTATGTGAGTGGTATCGGTTACTGCTTACGCTGCGAGTATGGGACCTGGTATAAGAAGCGGTGGCGCAACTGAATGAGAGGCAATTCGTCGTAGCTGTTCAACGATGACTCGTGGCCCAACCCTGGAGGATCTTAAAATTACTGTATCTTTTGTTGTAAATTAATCTTGCTGAATAATAAATGGAATGCGATGTGATTGATGTGGAAACAGAGGTCTGAGCAGTGCTTACGTGTTGTATTTCCTTCATGATCTTCCCCTCGTTCAGGACTCTTGCTGGATCGTAGATGTTGTTGTAGGCCTTGGTACTCTTGCTTCATGGCGTATTTGATGCATGTACGTCTGTCGTACACTAGTCTAACCATTCCGCATGCTCCCGAACCGATTTTCTTGGTCACGTAGTACGTGGATGCGATCTCGTTTGGAAGAGCTTGTCCCTCGGTTAGGTTGGAGTCTTTGAACACGAATGCTGTGGGCAAAAGTTAAGCTTGAAGTGAATGTTTCTTAAGAGGGGGGTCAGCTAGGGAGTTAAACTTATGCGTTCCTACATGTATGCGCAGTCTTTGAACACGGCACGGGTGTTGGGATGGGCATGTGCGGCAGGAGCAATTTATTTATTTTGTGATAAAAATGTCTGCAGTAGGTACTCTCATGTTGTTTTTCCCTCGATGTAGACAGTGGTCGTTTCGAATTCGAAATGAGACTGAAGCTGCTATGAAAAAGAAGGAAAGAAAAAACGAAGAACAATTTTGTTCGACGCCTTTTCTCTTGAGACTGAGGCGCTTGATATAAATTCAATTGCCCCAGTTCTGCTCTACGGCTCTACAGCTTGAATAGTGTCGAGTTTGACAACACTATCCTTGTCGCTTTGTGCCGAAAGTTCTTCTTATCTTCATGGCTGGAAATGATAACAAAATGGTTCAGATTGTAAGGGAAGTTGCGGAGTAGATCACTGAGGATCATAGATGCTTACAGAGACACTTGGTGCCGTTTTAATACCACAGCTCGGGTACCTCATATGTAAAGCGTACTTTTGAGATATCCACATCTCTAATCAATTCCTTCTAATTTAAAAAGGACGTTAGTTCTTTAATATTTTTCGCAGAGATCTCATCCAATGAGTTCAAAAAGGGTCAACAAAGCACTCTATCTGTCTGCACTCTGTTTGTCTACACTCTGTCTGTCTCTAGAAACTACCAAGATCTCGCTGTCTGACTCTCTCAGGAGCGGTACACGATGCACTCGCTGTCTGGCTCTAGGAAGAAGGTTCTACCAAGCTCTCGGCTCTAGCCATAATCCTAGTGACATCACGTCAAGTTCGCCGAAGGAGATCTTTTGCTTTAAAGCGGTTGTACTCAGGTCGTCTTTTTCTGTATTTGTTAGTCTGGCCCATATGAAGTGCGTTAAAATATAAGCCTTGACTGCTTGTGTGGGCCACCTCTTCTGAAAGCTGAATGTGAGCACTGAAGGGAAGACCTCTGCTTAGCCAGTTCATCGGAGTATCGCCGTGAGCTGGAACTCAGGTAGAGGATATTTTCGGCTGGCTGGCATGAAGTAGCATCGGTTGCCAAGGGCGATTCTACGTCGGATCTTCACTGTGATGTGATTCGTGGATCTTACGTTCGCCCCGAGGTAGACAAACTCCTTTACTACCTCGAAATTGTAGCTGTCGATTGCAACGTTTTGGCCTAGGTGGTGTGCGGCGGATCGTTCTTTGCTCGACAGCATATATTTTGATGTAGTCGGTCCTATTCCCCAAGGCGATGACGATGCCAATGATTTGGCATGAAATCTGACACAAAAGTCCGACTCTGGGTAGCCGCATCACGCAGAGGAAAAAGTAAGATAGCGAAAATATCGTCGCCATGGCCGATTCCACCCATGAACTCTTTAGGATCAGTTTGAAATTTCTGAATTTGCTGAATGAAAATCAGCCCCGTGCGAGGTAAAGAATTGCAAGTAAGTAGTGCAGGTCACTTCGGGCGGAGAGGTCGATGCAATCACAGAGAGGGTGCGCAATAGTAGCCTCCTCCTCCACGTTTCTGCAGAGGCCTTTGTAGGGGATGCCGACATCTTGAGATGTGAGTTCCAATGCCACAGTGATGACACCGATAAGAGCCCTGAGATTATTGGAGTAAGATTGAAGAGTAGTCCTAAAGCTGCGAAGGTCTATGTTTAAGTGCTCCTCCGATGTTTGTTGATGCGGTGTCTATGTAGGTAGGTAATAAGTAGCGGGGTGGACTTGGGTTAAAGCATACCCATTGTAGGCCACCAGCAGAGGTGTTGCACACTTTCCTCCACTTCTTCATAATAACTAGATGCTTGTGCAAAAGTCACTCGAATTCTTTCGCATGTAGGTCCAATAGGCCGATCCACAAGAAAGGAGACCCCTTTAACTGCGCCAACTATCGGGGGATAAGTCTCCTTAACATATCCCACAAGACCTTCTCTGCCGTTCTGTGTGAGCGCGTGAAACCATTCGTCAACAACATGATACGTCCCTATCAGTCCCTTTCAAGCATCGGAAGTCCACTATCGATCAAATTTTCACATTACGGCAGATCTTTGAAAAAACCCAAGAGATGCAGATCGACACCCACCACCTATTTGTCGACTCTAAGGCCGCATATGACAGTGTGCATAGAGACGAGCAATACAACGCGATGTCTAGTTTTGACATTCCTGCCAAACTCGTCAGACTGTGCATGATGAGAAATCTCGCTGCCCCATCAAGGTCGGTAACGAACTCTCACCGAGACCTTCAATGTGAACAAAGGTTTTAGGCAAGGCGACGCGTTGTCAACTGATTTTTTCAACATGGTACTTGAGAAGGTCGTGCAAAACTCACATGCCAGTACTAGAGGCACGATCTTCCAAAAGTCCGTTCAACTGCTTGCTTACGCGGACGACATTGACGTGATTGGCCGAACTCAGCGAGCCGTCAATGAAGCGTTTGCTTGTATAGAAACGGAGGCGGCAAAGAATGCGGTTTAGCGGTGAATGTGGGCAAAACAAAGTACATGCTGTCATCAAGAAAGGACACACAACATCGACGACTCGGTCAGAACGTCACCATAGGCAGCTACAACTTCGAGGTAGTAAAGGACTTCATCTACCTTGGGTCCCAAGTAAATAGTGCAAGCAACATCAGTATCGAGATTAAACGCAGAATAACTCTTGCCAACCGCTGTTTCTTTGGGCTCAAGAGGCAATTGAGTAGTAGAGCCCTCTCTGGAAAGACCAAGCTCACGTTATATAAGACCTTGATCATCCCTCTGTATGGCGCGGAAGCTTGGACTACCTCAAGAGCGGATGAAGACGCACTCGGTCTCTTCGAGAGAAAAATTCTGCGTTCAATCTTTGGTCCTGTTTGCGTTGAAGGTTCTTGGAGAAGAAGGCTGTACAGCGACATGAGTCTAGTCAGGCGTCTACGGATTCAACGCCTAAGATGGCTAGGCCGTGTTGAGCGCATGGACAACACTGCTCCAGCCCGAAGAGTCTTCGACTCTGAACCAGTGGGACAACGCAATGGAGAACGACCACGAACCCGATGGCGCACTCAAGTGGAGAAGTAGAGAAGGACCTCAACCAGAGATAATGCAAGGATTTATTCCATTATCTCTGACCTCAACCAACTTGGAGTGCGAAATTGGAGGCTAAGGTTCGTGCCAGCTGGAGAGCATTGTTGACCGGGGCCCAGATTCACCCCGGACTGCAGCGTCACAAGAAGAAGAAGGTCCAATAGGCAGTATCCGGTGAACATCTCCTCTGGGTTGCTGATTTTGGATCGGTAAACATTCCCACTGCGTTGCCAATTTTCGATCTCTTTGGGAAGATCAAGGCATGCAGTGTTTAGTCCTCTCTAGCACACAATAAAACAACTCTACCTCCATTTTAATTCTTTATTTGTATATTATGTAAGTTTCAAACAAAAGATTTTACATTGGTTAACATTACATTACTGAAGTGTATGTGTACACAACTGAATCCCCGCAAACCCTCTCCAGTCGAACGCGCAATCGCTTCGACGTGGGCCAGGTGCCAATGATAATGAATTCAAATTGAATTAAATTTTGTCTTTTTTTTGTTTCATATACGTTTTACAACCTCTACACTTTGCACTAAAATAATGTATTATTTTCCTTTATTATTCATTTAGATTATATTTTCTTTTCGTAAGTTTGTTTTTTGCGTGCATTCATCTTGGTGTCAGGGTAGATCAACAGCTTGTGTTTGAATAATGTGTGGTTTCTTTAGCCCCTACGAATGGTTAGTTAGTTGTTTACATCTCTCTGCAGTGTATATTGGATTGGATTGACAATAATTGAGTAAAAAATGACCGATTTCATGGTTGATTTCGACGAAAAAAAAAAGAACATGTTAGCAAAAGATATTCAAATAAAAGAAGAATACTTCAATAAAGGAACTAATAATCGGAAAACTTCATTAGCTCTATGCAAAGTATAGCTTGTACGTTTTAACATTGCCCATAGACTGCAACTATGGATGTTAAAATGTGGATTTTTTGTTTGTTTTTTGTTTTCTTTTCGTTTGTTTTTTGTTTTTTTGTTTTGATTAAGATATCGTCCCGACTACGGTTTTTTGGTTGAGAAATTTACAACTAGTTACATAAATAACTCTTAATTTAAAATATAACTCCCTTTGAACACCGTTATATGCTGCTGAATTCACAGAGAACACGCACACGAGTGGTGTGTTGATTGCAAATTTGATAGGTTAGAGTTGAGTATTGTAAAAAGCCTCTAGTAGAATGTTTCTTCACACACATTAAATGTATATTTTATACCAGTTATTTATGTATTTAGTTAAATTTGTTATTGATTATGTTTACTTTGTTTATGTGATGAGTCTCTCGGGGCGTTGGATGTGATCAAGGGTGGAGGTGGATTGTCTGGGGAGGAAAAAGAAAACCAATTTTGTTGTCAAACTTGTTCACTCTCTCACGCCGTGGACAGTGAAGAGGAATGCACATCCTTCCGGTGGCGTCAAGAGAGCTTTAAAATTAGAACCCACCTCCGCATCCCTTGATCACGTCCAACAAGAGAACTCTCCTCGTCGCACTCAGCACAAAATCAATGTGAAATGATGTCAATTCATGAATTCAAATAAAAGCATACTCCAAAACAATCGCGCGCATCTTTCAAGTTTCTATACATACTCCTTAAATATCGATTAATGATTAAAGAGAAAAACAAACAAAAAGAAACCTAAACCAAAGAAGTTACAAATATAATATCACATTGACCGTGTGTATAAACCCGAGTGGGCGCGCGCGCACGCGCAATTCCTCTTACAATAGTTACGAACCAACGATTTGATTTTTGTGATTGTTAATAATTAGTAATGACAAATTGTTCTTCTTTTTTTTTGGGTTTTCTATGTTTTTTTTTTTTATGGATTACAGTTCGTGCAATGCATTCCTTGAGCAACAACGATCGTCGTTTGTGCTGCCACACGTCGTGTCTGCCGGTCA
The DNA here is from genome assembly GCA_916610145.1 of Eristalis arbustorum. Lineage (NCBI taxonomy): Eukaryota > Metazoa > Arthropoda > Insecta > Diptera > Syrphidae > Eristalis > Eristalis arbustorum. The sequence goes on from OU744319.1 coordinate 66,594,503, forward strand.
ATTCATTTCTTGGTCATAATCTTTAGGTACTCAAGGGCATTTTGAGCGGCATGACGTTGTGCTTCGGGCTGTGTTGGTCCCGAACCGTGACAAACTGCCACCGGTAGGGTGGACAATTGCACCAGGCACTGGCATTGATTCGAAATGGTCTTCTCCTCAATGTCAACGTAGGTGACTTCGAATTGATTCTCTTGGGCGATGTCCGCCAGGAGTTGGATGTGATTTAAAGATGGTGCCCGGAGACAGGTTTTCTGCAAGAAAGAAACACACACAAGCTGATCATTGGACGAAATGTGAGTGGGAGGGGCTTTTTCTAAGAGAACAACAACTTAAAACAATGACACGCACAGACAATCGCTGTCGCTGCACATCATCCTCCATCCATCTATCTACACAATCAGTGCTCGCTCGCACACGTACATTTAAACACATTCAAGCTTACCTGCAACTTAGTGAGTTTCTCTCCCGCAGCGTTCTTCAGTGACTTATGAAACTGTGATACCTTATGACTATGCTGACTGGTTATTGTGGGCACTTGCATATCTTTCAAATCACCGTAGTAATTTGAAAAATTACGATTCTGCAAAAAGAAGAAACAAGAAGAGAAAGCAAGACACACAAACGTCTAATGAATGAGACAACTCAAATCAAATGTACATAAGCAAAATAAAATAAGCAAAAGAATAGTTTATTTGTGTGCCTGCTTCCGCTAAAAAATCGTGACAAACACCCACAGTAACTTAATTCTTCAGATATTTCGATTCGATTCTGTGTCATCGGTCGTCACACACACACCAATGACTAAGATGAACCGAAAATAAAAGCCACTGAGGACCGATACGCAGGCAGACAACAACAACACAAAAAGGAATTCACATCATTTGCCTTACCTCATCATCCATGGCACCGGGGAACCTCTCGTTGGCCGGTGCATTGTCCATCGGTTGCTCCTGCAGCCTGGTCCACATCTTGTTGGCAGCGAATCGTTTGGCGATCTTCTTACTCTTGCCCTTGCCCATCTCGCGAAAGTTCAGAATAGTGCAAGCGATCGTGAACAGACGCTCGTGTGGCAAGCCGACTTCCATCTCGGTCTCATAGGTTGGTGGTGGCCAGCGACGCGACATGCACATCTCCTGCAGCCATCCAATTGGATTGCCCATGACCTTGTCGGTGGAGTACGGGCTGGTTGTGCTGAAAATTCAAGCATTCATTGTTACATCAGTCGCCGGGGACTCCTCCGCGCTTGACTTACTCTCCTCCTCCACCGCCAACGGACGAAATTGGTGTTGTATTGAGATCACCGAGATTGCTCGACGAGCCGGTTGTGTTCGCCGACTGACTCTCGGGCAACTGGACACCGGTGAGCTTGTCAATCAACGCCCGCGCGGCTGAGTGTTTGGCTTCCTTCTTGGAGCGTCCAGCGCCCATGGCCGTGAAGGGGATCTCCTTGTCGTTGAACGACACCCGATACCGGAAGGTTGGCTCATGGATGGCACCTTCCATTTGAATCAGTTCATAGCTCGGAGTTATCCCACGTCGACTGAGAAGCTCTTGCAGTATGGACACTGGAGTTTTCATAGCCAAATTTCCAGCGTCATGCTAAAACAAACAAAAAAAATGAATCATTTGACACGATCGTACGTGCAAGCAATCACAATCTAATCATACCAATCTGAGTGACTCTTCGATAGCCAGTTTATCAATGCCCAGTGTCTCATTTGATTTCTCTTTTTTTGCCTTCTGCGACTGTTGCTGCGGTTGCTGTTGCTGCGGCGGCACTGCATTTGGCTGGGCCTGCGGTGGACTCACCTGATGGACTTGGTTCGTCTTCATCACATCCGCGGATCCCTTACGGGAGCCATGTGTTGTCCCATTTTGATAGTGGCGTCGTGGAGCGTAGCCGCTAATATTCTGCTGATGATCGCAATGCGACATATTTGCCTCCGCTACTGAAATATTTAATTCTAATGAAGCATCCGAACGAACGTGAAGGGCAAAAAAAAAAACAGCGAGTGAGAGAAGAATCAGAAAAATCGATAAATCAAGGACTTCACTAATGAGGTAGAGTCGAGTGAGAGAAAAAAAAAAATGCGCCCCAGAAGTTAAATCGATAATTTGACTTTGAGAGGAGACACATTTTTGTACCGTTCTTTTGCGTACAGATCGACTGTGGCACTCACCTCTTGTGTTAAATTCGCGAATTTGGAAAAGTCGGTGTTTATTTTTGCGAAATAAAATTCAGATAACTGCTTTCGCAGGAAAACTGCGCTATTTTTGTTTGGCACAGAAGTGCAGCTGCAATGTGCTATGGGTCGGGAGAAAATTCTCAATTAAAAATTTTGACACTTGCCGAGCGACGACGATGACAGTTCAGTCATGTGGGGATGTTCACTAGGGCGATAACTGCTAGGTGTTGTGGTGAAGTTGTTGTCGCAGTTTGAGGAGGTTTGTGTTGGGTTGTATTTTGCGGGGGAATTGTTTGAAGAAGTTTGGACGAACGAAAACGATTTAAAAATTGTATTGTGAACAGTAATTAATAATTTCAATTTGAGGTTACAACTAGACTTCAAACTTAAGGTTGGGGTGGTGGCTCAACAATGCGGGCTGCAATGCGGGCACCTACAATGTCCAGTGCTTACATCAAGTTGTTCAAAACCGTGTGTCCATGAGGGTCCTTTTGGGATCGGGTGATGATGTAGTAATGGACCACATTTTGTTTGCAGCAAATCGTCTGGCGGTCCTCGGGTGATCGGATGATAATGTAGTATACAACATAGCCTTGATGGTGACTGCTATTGCAGCTCAGGTAGAAGCTATGCAACTCGTTGTTAGCCGCCGTGGGGAATTTCTGCTCATTCAGCAGGCTTAGCGCGGAAGCTGAGTTCCAGATGGACTCGTTGGGATGGTTGCTGACGTCCAGAAGCTGTTTTATGAACAGTGTCACCATGTTTAAGGGGACGATGCGTGATTCGTGGTAAGGCTTCCTCCTGTCGCTTTCGAAGGCTCTATCGAAAGTGTGACCGGGCTTCTCCATGCCTGTCTTTAAAGATCGTGTCATATTGGGAGACCGTACGTTAAGATCGTCCATACATCGCGAAATCCATCAGAAAAGCCCAAACTCTCAGAATCGATTAATACACACACCAGGACATGCAAAAGAAGAGTCTTCGACTCCGAACCAGTGGGACAACGCAATAGAGGACGACCACGAACCCGATGGCGCATTCAAGTGGAGAAGGACCTCAACCAACTTGGAGTGGGAAATTGGAGGCAGCTGGCTAAAGATCGTGCCAGCTGGAGAGGATTGTTGACCGAGGCCCAGGTTCACCCCGGACTGTAGCGCCACACGAAGAAGAAGAAGGACATGCAAAAAGGTGTGCGCAAGTAATACGTAGCCCTAATAGTGCCGCTGTGGCAGTTGGAAGATGAGGCATGAAATCCTTCAAAAACGCCTTACCCACTGCTTAGATTTTGTGGAAGCCTAGGTCAGCTTCGACTGCCTTTTGAACTTCAACCTTTCTGTGAAGTTACCTCCAAGCTATTGGCATGTTTGTCAGTTGATATTTCTGTACCGTTAGGGATCACTATCTTTATGCTCCGACATTTAGCTGCTGACCTGCATCCACCTCGGGATGGTCTCTTCGATTTCCCAGCTTTTTTGTGAACACCCTATTTGGTGAAGGTGTTATTTCTTCGTAGTGGACTTCGACGTCGAGCTGGAAGAAGTGAGTGAGTGGACGACAGTTGACTGGGTTGGTTGGAGGTGGTTGCAGAGATCCCGCTTTGATGATCTGCTCGGTTGATTGGCTACCATCCACATGAACGTATAATCTTCCGGACGATTGAAGACTATTTTGACATGGTTAAGATCCGTAAGATCCAGACCGTGTTGAAGACCCTAGCCACACCCAGGAGGCAGGCAGCGGTAACTTCGTTTTTGCACAGGGCAGCTACAACATCATGGTGGAACTGCATTAAGGGATGTAGCGTCTAGTGCTCTTTCCCTGGGATGATGTTCAGGTCGATGGAGCATTGCCTTTGTTTTTACGCTTCTAGGCACTGAAAGATCTTGCTCAAGAGCCAAGAATGATTCTTAATCTATGGCTACCAAAAGACATTCCTGACTTGAAATGTGCACTCGGCAAAGTTTGAAGCTTCCACTTCTTGACAACTAGCGACTGTTCTGAATAGACTACAGAGGCTGTGGAGTTGGTCTATAGAGGGAGCTCCTTACGAAATGGCACTTTTCGGTTAGAAGATCATCTTCCGCCAGTGGCTCTCTCAACATCTCGTTCCTAACCAGGCCTCCTCTGGATAGTTAGGGCAAGTCTTTAAGTGTTCCTAAGTCATGTCCTGAACCATGATACGGCTCGGAAACGGAAGTGAGAATAATGAGCAAATGTGCAAAGATTCCTATGTCAGATGATGGCCAATTGGAGTCAAAAATGTGTGGTGGTGCTCCCAAGAGGTGTCAATTGTATATTCAATCGTCCTGCATTTAGAGCATTCCTATTAGACGATGTCCTCAGACAAGGATTCAGGGAAATTGAAACAAGAAAACGCACAAGAAGCAAGCTGAGAGAACCCTCGGATCAATCCAACCCAAAAGGTTGAAGGCGTGCATCAAGATGAGCAAGAATAACCTTCGTATCCTAACAGGCTCATTAAGAGGTCACTGCAGACTGAGGAGGCATCTGATCAAATTCGTGGTATCAGAAGAAGGTCTTTACAGATTCTGTGGAAAATATAATAAAATTCGGAAACATGCAGTGGGATTTTCTGAGGCCATAGCCTACAAGGAAAGCACCTGATATCAGAGGAAGTATTATAATCTTTAGAACCATGTCGAAGGAAGTTTGCTTAGAGAGAACTCTCAACAGTGTTACCACAGGTTAAATTATTTATGAGTCCCAGAAACTTAAAAAAGAGTAATTTTGAAAATAAACAAGTTCCAACAAGGGTTTTCTAAATAGGGTCTTCTGTGATGAAAAGCCTACAGAATCAGATCTCACCACATCAGCGCCGAGGACCTGCCACCTGATCCGAGCTGGGACCGAGGATCGCCGTGGCATCGTCCTCTCCATAGGCGTCGCAGGGGGTGGTGCCATCGCTTGAAACAAGCACACTTATTTGCTTGGCAAAGGTGTTTTGGCCAGTTACAGTATTTTCTGTTAAGGGACAGCAACTATGCCGTGAATTTCTTACAGACGCTTGGGACCAAAAGCTTGGTCTGTCTTGGATGAAGAGCCATCCCATCAACGATTGTGCTCTCGAGAGGCCCAATCATCAATTGGTGTCCTAACCACTGACAAAGGTAGTCCGGAGCAGGTTCTGGCCCTGAGAAAGTTTCCTCTGTTCCTTGTGCATCGGTGCTCTCATTTCCAGCAATTCATTGGTGTCCTGGGACCTAGATGAAATTCAGTCAAGTCAGAGAGGATTAGCATTCCTGAACTATCTTTGAAGTGGTTGAAGGGTTGAGTAGGGCCTTAATCACAGCCTGGCTGTCACTAAAGATACAAATACGTCGACCCGTCCACCAGTCCTTCGCAATATAGTTTGTTGCCATTAGGATCGCATAGGTTGCCGATTGAAAACCGACAATCTAATGCTGTCGCTCTCCACAAACCACTAGCGCCGGATCCTTCATTGCTTTTGGAGCCATCCGTAAAGATACAACAGATACAACATTCCTTTCCTGTCCCGAAGTCTGGCCAGAGCCATTCCTGGGTGCAGTACTGGCACGTGCTCAGGCATTTTAAATGAAAACCGTCAGGGAATATTAAAGCGTAGTTCACAAGTGTCCCGTGGCGTTATGGGTATGTGCGTCGACCCCAACCTCGACGTCGTAGGTTCGATTCCAGCTCTGAGCGACAAAAATAATTTTAACTGCCCCATCTCTTTCGAGTCACTGACAATGCTCAAGGAGTATTTCCTGTCTAGAAAAAGCTTCTCAAACAAAGCCGTTCGAATTCGGAATTAAGCTGGAGGTCCCTTCCACTCGTGAGAGAACAATAGCACGCACAACACGAGTGGTTGCTGAGAAGCTAGGCCCTGGCCCCCTACGGGCTGTAGCGTCTCCTAAATTAAGTTCACAAGTTATGAAAATGGAAATGAAGTTACGTTAGGTGTTTAGGTAATTTTGTTCTTGACAAAGAACGAGTCAGATTAACAAAATGAGTCATTTTGACTCAATAGAGCCCCTGTGGTACCAATGGTCACAGAGGATGGACAGATGGACAGAGGAAGTGCTCTGCCGTTCTTTCCACAGGCGTCGCAGAGGTTATCGCTTAAACCAAGCATATTTCTGTCAAGGGACAACACAAATACCGCGGATTTCTTACAGACGTCTGCGGGCAAACGATTGGTCTATCTAATATACACATTGGAGATCTACGATTGTGCTGTCGAGAGGTCCAACCATCAATGGAAGCCCTAACCACAGACGCAGTTGTCCGAGTGCATGTTCAGGTCCTGAGAAAGTTTCCTCTGATCCTTGTCTGGCAAGTTCATCGCCAATCAAATACAGAGAGGATGTGGTTAAAGGTTTGAGTAATGCCTAAGGCACAGTCACTACAGACACAGATACGTCTACCCGTTCACCTGTTCTTCACAATATGATTTGTTGCAATTAGGATCGTATAAGTTTCCGCTTGAAAAACAAACTCAAATTTTCCTAATGATGTGTACAGTCTTCCACAAAAACACAAGCGTCATTGTTTTGGAGCCATCCATGAAGATACGACTACATTCCTTTCCTGACTCGAAGTCTGGTCAGAGCCATTTCGGGGCGCAGTACTAGTATGTGCTCAGACATTTTAAATGAAAGCGTTCAGTAAATATTAAAGCAAATGGGAATATGAAGGTAGGTAAAATGAATCGAATCTAAAAATGATGAGTCCCCGTGTCAGGATAAAGAAAATGAGTCCTTTTGACTCTATAGAGTCCCTGTTGTAACACTGCTGGTCACCAACCATCCATACAACTCTCAAAAGAGCTGCATGTGAGGGGCACTTAGTGAGAGCAGCAAGGTATGAAATGGAGACACAGTAGAACTTGAAGGTCGCGGCGCAATATAACCTCAACAATAATCGTAATGTACAACAGTTGGGCGCGTAGTGTTGAGCCAACACTCTAATCTTTAGTTTTAAGCCCAGTTCTAATCTCAAATTGTAAACAAATATTAGGCGTGTTTTTTTGACTGGTCAGTGCTCAGCTTAGCAAGATTTCACACGGGAATCAAAAGCAACACATTTCACTGAGTTAAAAGCCTCCAGTAAAACTGAAATTTCTGACCACAATTAAAAAGTGTACGTCACCCTCTGAAACACACGCCTTGTGTTTCCACCCGCGTGGCAACACTCTTCATCGTCGGGTTCACTGAGGTCTGATTCTCTTCTCTTTCAACCAAGTTCGATGTACGCAGCACGAATGAATGAAATAAGTATCCCACTGGAGTTGGAGCTTGGAGCACCTCCCCACCATCGCCGATCTCCCTTAAATCCCCACATGATGTGTATCCAAGTTCCCAACAAGAAAAAGAAACATCTCTTAAGCACTTCCCCCCCACCAACCAGTGGAATGTGCTGCATCAGAAAAAAAACATCGCCTAACCACAACCGAATGAAATAGAAAACATCGCACAACCACTTCGTCTCAACAAATGTCCATCGCACATGAACACTGCGCAGTCAGCTGTGCTCGAGTGCAGATTGTTTCGTTGTCCGGTGGAGAAGAGAAATACCATTTTTTTTCCTTTAGTTCAAGTTTCCTCTTCCTTCTAATTAATTACCAAAAAAACAAAAAACAACGCATCAAGTGAAGAGATTTTGTTTGTTTTTTTTTGCGTTTCCTTTCTATATTCAACTACAATCGTTCGCGCAGCCAGCACATAACGTCGCTCGCGTTGTTTTTGTCTCCTCCTGCTCTGCTTTGGCATCATAAATCGCCTTTTATTCTCGTGTGTTCGTTCGTTCAATTCCCCCGACATTTCTCCGGCTATTAGGCGTGTGTTCGTGTGTGTTTGTGTGTGTGTCCGATTTTCTAATTATTTACGACTGCGAACGGGAATCAAGAAATCATTTACCGCAAAGTGAATGAAAATACGCTCCGTTATCTTAATTAAACATACAGCGAAAATTATAAACAAAGGTATAGATTGGCTCCCTAATCTCCTCTACGGTTGGTAGGTTCCAAAGCACACGGGCGAGTAAAAAATCAATCAAGTGCGAGAGCGAGAAAAGTGTGCAAAGAAAGTACGGCGAGGAGAAGCAGAAATCGCTTGTTCATATTTTTGTTCGGTACATCCTTGTGCAAGGGGGGGTGGATCGCAGGAACTGTCAGCTATCACACGCACTCTGTTGTTCCCAATTTTTCTGTTTCCTCACCGCGGCGGCCGTGCGAGTGTGAAAAAGTTTGCAAAGTAAACAGAAAAGAAAAATATTTTACATAACACTTGTGTTGTTTTCATTGTTATCTGTCATCTGTCATCGGTCATCAGACGTCAGTCACCCTGGCACACGGTGCACATCGATGCGGCTTCGACTGAGGTCTTGCGGCGGCAGCAACAACGCGGAAAAACCGACAAACAGTGGAATAAACTGAGGAAATACGTGAAAGAAAGGCCACCACACAAATTCAGGTGAATTAAATGAAATCTCAATTGCCATGCCATGTGTCAGAGTGCATGTGTGCGTGTGTGTTTGTCCAGAAGAAAGGGAAAAGAATTTCCTGCTCACCCACCTACCCTCTGTGTATCGATTATTTTCCCCTATTTTCGCCGGTGTTTTTTTCTTCTCTTGTTTCCTCTCCTTATGTGCTTGTCGCGTTCTATCTTCCGCTCGCCCTTTTTCTTTGGTGTGCCTTTAACATCCCTTTGAAGGGCATGTTTGTTGTCGATCTCATCTTCGCTCTGTTTGGGTAAACACAGTGTTTCTTTACTTCTGATCGAATCTGCTGGCTCCTTTGTCTCAGCTGGCGTCGGTGAAGGGAAACAGGTGAGTTCTGGGAGACCATTATGCAACACTTCATGTGCTCAGGCATATGGTGTGTCTAGCCGAGGGGACTGGTGGTGCTGGCACTCATGCGGAACCGTGGTGGTTCTTGGAATTTCACGGTGCTGTGCAACTTGGTTCCCTTTTTTGCGGACATTCGGGACAAGTTCGTGACTGAGTGTGACTTATCCGTCGCCGCGGCACATGTGTGGGCGAAAAAAGGTCACGCGGTGTGAATAAACCCTTAAACACGCAAGCTTTGCAATTCACGGTGATGTCGGAATAGCAAGTGAGACCTGCGGAGAGAGTCCTACCTCACACTTCAACTGAAGGGCCATACGTCATCGTGGCTTGTTGTGGACTTGAGCGGCTTGCACGTGAATTGGGGTGTGTTCGGAACAGTCCTCTGGGGCATGCTTCGCGTTACAAGAGTGTAAACAAATGCCTGTCTCATGAGATCACCCGCATGGATGTGTGGGGAGGGGGGGAGCACTTGATTGGATTGCTTCGAGGTGTGGGTAACCGTGCCTAATGGACATTCGTAATCAATTCGCCGCAAGCTGGAATGGACAGATGAGGAGAGTTGGACTTTATGAAGGTCTTTTGCCGTTGCCTAGAGGGTACGCGAAGTTTTATAGGCGAAGCCGCTCTGATTGAGGTCGAAGCAGAAGCTGCGAGTGCCAAGCTTGTGGCACTTTGATTGGTTTTGTGGCGAGTTTTGAGATTGGTCCCATCGGTTGAAGACGAGGTCTACACGGAGTCTGATACCAACACCGCGATTGTCATCAACAGCAGACGTCAAGCTTCGCAACGAGTAGGGCGATATCAAGACCTTTCTGAGCGCAAACCAGAAGGCATGACACACATTTTCGATGTCAGCTGACAAATGGTGGGGAATTCTAGCGATTCCATGTTAAGTTGAATCAGAGAGGCTGAGCGACCCGCTGTTGTGTTGATTCAAAAAGGCTGAATCATTGGGCGTCGTGCAACACTGGCGCCACCAAGCTTGTCAGACACAACTGGCGACAGTGCCTTGAAGACTTTTTCTCTTTCTTTTTCTCGTGCAGTGCTGTCTACCCGTGCGACTGCCAGGTGAGCAGGTGAGGTCTTCTTGTTGTAGGTGTTCCAGCAGTCCAACTCGATATCCTCGACGGCTTCTGGTTAGTCTTAGTAGAGTGATCCAGTGTAACGTGTTGGGCATTGGCTCTCATTTACATCTATCCATCATATCTCGATTTCCCCCAAATGTGTCCAGTTTTTTTCACATAAACTCGTGTTTTTGTTCAAGGAACCTGGCGTCTTAAGGTCGATCACTCTGAGAGTCAAGTCTGTCAGACTTTATATTCTAGTCCGGGCACGTTTGCAAAGGACCTCAAATGGTCATTGGATGCAGGGCCATGCAAATCCCCGCTTCAATGCAAATGTTTACTTCCTTTGGGAAAAGGCTCTTCTGCACCCGAGTTCTTCTGATCAAGCGGATCAATAGATCCAATGAATGGACTAAAGAGTATTCATCAAGCTTTTATCACTGTGGCAACTGCCCAAAACAGACCTCCGATGGCCGGTGCGTTATGTCGGTTTCCGCAGCCGGCTGGTTTAGGTAACACTGGTTTGCTGGCTCAGGTGATTTAGTCTAGGCACAGAAACTTGCCATTTTGGCCTACATATAAAGGGTGGTTAAATTTGAAGGGCCGATGTTGAATGTGAACCACACCTTAACGTCAAGTTTTTTTCTGCATTTCATTTGACATTTCAGACTAACTCAATCTGAACCATGGAAATATACACAATCGAGCAACGCGTTAAAGTTTTTCAGGCTTATTATGAAAATGGGCGTTCAAATCAAAATGCATATGGTGCACTTCGTTGAAGAAAATCATCTTCAGCGATGAGGCACATTTTCAACTCAGTGGATACGTCAATAAGCAGAATTGCCGCATTTAAGCGAATGATAATCCAAGAGTGATTGTCGAAAGACCAATGCACCCACAAAGAGAAACTGTTTGATGCGGTTTATGGGCTGGCTGCATCATCGGGCCGTATTTTTTCAAAAATCAGGGTAAGGCTGTTGCTCCAATAAGAAACTATACCTACCAAAATAGGAACATTGGGAATGGAAATACAGCCAAATCTGTTATTGGAACAGCTTAAATCGAATTTTCTACAAGTCAAACCAAATTTCTGAAAAATATTGTAAAGTTTAATTTGTAGTAGTCAAACAAAGTGAAAAAGAGATGGGCAATCGCGAGATACGGCGGATACACTCAATCTAACAATCCCTCACAGAATTGAAGAATCGGCGAATACACACATTCGTTGACGGTTGGAATCGGACCTAAAAGAATCGAAAACAAACAATCGGCTTCGCTCAATTTGAATTCGAATAATTGCGATGGCGAGATCAATCGAGTTATTCGATTGTTTTTATTCTCAATTGCCCATTGCTAGTCTAAGCTATGTTTTGAACAGTCAGTTGTTTTCCGATCGCCTTAACTGGGTCCGCGACTGAGCAATTGCTGCTTTTCAAGCTGTCCTTAATCCGATGTTACAGACCTTAGTTCTCTATTTCCTTCCCGAACGAACAGGCTAGGATTCGACGACCCTCTAAACTGGTGCATTCGTCATACGATCTATGATGTGAGCCAGTGACGCCGACAGATTGTTGACTTAAGGGCCAAGCCAATGGTGTGCGTTGCGTTCTGTCAAAAAATTGACAACTGCTAAGACCATCATTAGACGAAATCCATATCTTGGCACTGTTCGTCTATCTTCTTCTCTATTCGCCATTCTCGTAGATAGGACCATATAACCGACGCAGAGTTTTTCTTTCGAACGCCCAAGGAATCAGCTCTGCTTTCTTGCTTATCTCCTAGGTTTCAGTCAGGAATTTGGAGCCCAGTTGTTTAGACAAACCAGAGTAGCATCAGTTGCCAAGGGCGGTTCTAAGTCGGATCTCCTGTGAGATGTCGTTTATTGAGTGGACGTTTGTCCCGAAATAGACACATTCTATCAGTTCCTCGAAATTGTAGCGCTCTCGATTTTGATGTTTTGTCTCAGGTTATTTCTGATGGAATATTTCTTGATCGACAGCATGTACTTCGTTCTTAAGACAAGCTCGCTTAACTCCTTGTTCAATTCACCAAGCATTTGCGGTCACCTAGGTGGAGTTGGGAATGTGCGGTCATGTTAAGTTAGGTTATTGGGCTGCCAGCGAAATTGCCGGCCCACTTTGACCATTGTTGGTCCATTGTGATACCCCTAGTCAGACTACTACCACCGAGGGACAAATCCAGTGATAGTGCCCTTAATTTGATCGTCAAATGGTGACTGGCCTAGATTTGAAAACCATACAAAAGCGTATCAACTTAGCTTTGATTGGGATTCGAACCGGGGACCCCTATAACCAAGTGTTGCATGAACTCAACCAGCTCCACCTAGCCGTGAATGCGCGCATTTTCTCATTGATTTTATTGTGGGCTTCCAGAAACATCTTGCTTTTGCCTCAGAACTTGTCCCACCTCCTCACATTCGACCACCCACTGGTGATGTAACTCCCATCGCTCCAATCGAAGAGTCGATATCACAAGTACGTCCTTGTAATCAATTCCGATGGATTTCCCTCAAATTTGCGCCGACTTGTGGGCGAGGCCCGATAAAATCGCCCGATTAAACTGACTTTGGGAATCATTTGAAAGCATTTACCGAACGGCCGCGGCTTCGATCTCACAAGCGGGCGCACACCACTTATGAGATTCAAAGCATTTCCCCTTCACTTTCGTTTGCGCATAAGCCACCGTTGCTTTTGTAAGCGTGAAAGTTTTTCCGTAATCAAAAACAAATAAATTGCGGCCCAACTGTCAGAGGTGAGGAAATCCAATTAGTTCGGGCGTGTGTATCTAACGACGGAGAAGAAGACTCACGCCGACCGACGGAACAAGTTCACCCGACACCTGGTGACATGCAAGATCCACTTCACGTGGTTTTTTTTTCCTTCGATCTGCGGCACCACTGGACTGTGCAGAGAGAGAGGAACGGGGGATCGTGCAAGTTTTGAGATTGATATCGTCTGGGTGTAATTTATTGATGACTCGGACTTGACTCAGTGCAGCAACAGCTGTCTGGTCGACGGTCAGTCCTCACTTGTGCGACGATAATTGCGATTTTCTCTTCGAATTACGGCTAATGACGGGCAGTTGCAGACGCAGTCGACTGGTCTGTGGATTGCGGTGAGACGGACCGACCGGACCGAGCTGAACCTGTTGTGGAAAAATATGATCGAAAGGCACACAGACGAGATCACTGGGGATCAGCGGAGATCAGTGGACTTTGTCACTTTGAGAAACTCGCGCACACTCGCCGTGGCATGAGTCACGATCCGGTGGAACGGGGTGAAAACTTTAATTGTGCGAAGTGGAACGAGTGCAGCTGGGATTGCTATGATGTCTAGAGACGATGTCGTTCATCATTAGACATGACATAACTTCAAAGCTAGGAGTGGAGCAGGAGAAGAAGGTGTCCCAGACCAACTGGTGGTCTGAAGAGGTGTCCGAGAACAACATTCGATGCGAGGTTAGGTTGCAAGTGACTGTAGATGGCGCACTAAGGTTAAAGTAAAGATGGCGGCCTAAAGGGGTGTCCAAGAGCAACATTCGATGCGAGGTTAGGTTGCAAGTGACTGTAGATGGCGCACTAAGGTTAAAGTAGAGATGGCGGCCTAAAGGGGTGTCCAAGAGCAACATTCGATGCGAGGTTAGGTTGCAAGTGACTGTAGATGGCGCACTAAGGTTAAGGTGCCACAAGGGGATTGGCATGTCCGTCTCTTCTTCTACAATTTATTCACTGCTAGATTCCAAAGAAGCAACTAACACAAGACCGAGCTAGATGGAGAGGCATGTTGGTTGAGGCCCAGAAGAAGAAAAAGAACAAGAAGATTCCAAAGAGGAGGGAACAACACTCCTCCCTGAGGTCTACCACTTCTGTTTCAGCTTTCTGACGACATTCTAAGCGAGTCTAACCTAAAAATAGGCACCTCCAAGAACTGTTTAACAACACCCGACCCAACTTGTTGCCGGTCCGCCCGCGACAGCGCCCATCAATCAATTTCGTCCTCTTCCACAATACCACTTGCCCGGGTTCATTGTGCCAGATGAGTGTTTTTTTTTGTCTAAGCGTCTAAAAATAAACCCTTGAGTATATTCGGAAAGTAATTTTAAAGCCTCGAGCCACCGCCGGGCAACCACATTCGATTTCCGCCAATCGGCATTTCTCAGGCGGTCTTCGCTTTTCCAGGTCAGCTTGTCGGGGTAGTGTCGGATGTGTGTTCCTTTCTCATTTCCACCGCCACTAGACAACTTGGGCGGAATTCCCACCACCAAATCGATATTCACTTTGACTGGCGCGAAGTCGACGGGGAGAGAAAATCAATGACGCTGGCCATGGCCCGATGTGGAGGCCCGGTTGGTAGGCAATTTATTTTGGCTCCCCCGGTGCTTTAATGTCCAATCGATGGCGATGTCTGATCAATTTTTGATGCAGCCTGACGGAGGGGGCTTTTAGGAGTTCAATTGAATTCGGACGGGTGTGGGTATGGTTCTGTGGAATCCTTTTTTGTTTGTTTTTCTCTTGCAGAGGGAAATTCAGCAGTGTCCTTGGACCGGTGCGGGAAATGATGGATTCTAGCCGGAATAGCGACGTGAATTTCAATTAAGAGGGCTGGAGGTTGTAGAGGTGGTTGTTGTATGAATATATTCGTGACCGGCTTAATGGAGACATTGCGTGCGAGAGCTTATGCGGAGTTGACATCATTTCCATTTCTAGGCGTCTTCTGGGTTGGGACTTGGGTATTGTTGCGATGTGGATCGAAAAAGGACTGATTTGAGAATATGACGATAAAATTGACTGATGAGCACGTCATTTTTTGCAGACTCACTGGAGTCAATTACTTGACTCACGAGGCCACCTTACCGTGCTTTGCCGCAATAAAGCCGCAATAAAGCTGTCTTCCACACGATTTGACACAGATTCCACTTAGGATCCACTACAACTGAACACTCGACTGTCAAATCTGACATGAGTCAACTTTTGCAAAAACCATAAACCACTCAACGTCACCCACCATGATGGATGGGGAACTTAAAAAAGATTCACAGCATCACGCCAGAAGGCGTTTTTCTGTCAAGTCATCGTCCAGTGGCGGCGCGGCTGTCTCCCTCTTCGACCGAGAACATCAACGGGGCAAGCTGTGTTCGCCCATTAAAAACTGATTACCGTGACTTCGCGAAACCGGAATCGATTTTCAAAGACATCGCATAAATTATCATCGCCGGAGTTCACTCGGCCAGCAATTAAATACTAATCAGCGGCCATTCGGCGTCCGAGTGTGGCGCGCACTCAACGCGTCAGAGATTTATAAATATTCCCGACCAGCCACGTCCACCCCATCGGAATCTCTCACTGCTCACTGCCTCGAATAGGCATGTCCGCATGCATTAGAGTTTAGACAGCAGAAAGTTCGGTGGAGGGCGAGAGACTCTGTTTTCGCTAAAAACACGAGAGCATGATGTCAGAGCTCCTCACACGGCTGGCTGTGTGATTAAAATTCAATTCGAGACCATTGTAGCGGCAGCCGCCAGCACATGACGAATGCCTTGGTTTATCTTGAGTGGTACATCGCACGAAGAGGCCGACGAGCCGACGAGCCGACGGTTATCTGCATGACACCTTTCACTTGGAGAAGCCCATGCCGCGCTCATTAGGGTAATTATCATTTTTTTTTCTATCCGCTCGAGTTGGCGTCGAGGCGAGGCAAGGCGAGGCGCTTGTCTTCTGGTGAAAGGTTCGCCTAAATGAGGGAATCATGGTGGGATGGATCACTCGAGAAAGCTTGTCAATGCCAACGTCATCCCTCCACGGCAGAAATCTAAATCGCACATTCTAACCCGTCCAGGCAATCAAGTGACATTCCAAACGACAACCACACAGTTCCCAGCAAAGCACACAAACAGGTTGCCCCGCATGCAGGCGAACCAGACTAGGCACAAGCTATTCTTAAACATGACGAGGCGGCGGCCAGCAGATCGATGATTCCCTCATGCCATTGACTCACCCCGAAATGTAGATCATCAACGGTTGACGGACTCATGGCGTTGTTTACATCATTCTCTCTCGTGAAATCACCTCAGCACGGCACGGTACACACTTGACAGTGCAACATCTGGATTGCGAAACAGTCTCCTCGGCTCGTTGTTGTTTGGGTTCTTTGCGAAACTTGTTTTGGCCAATTTAGAGCTGACGGCGGGCGGCGAAGCGGTGCGCGTGGGCGCTGTACAAATGATGTGTGCAAATTCCATGCCAGTCCATTCATGAAAACGTGGGCTTTCGAAGCCTCATCTTGATTAGCTCTCGACGCATACGCAATCGAGCTCCGGCCGAACAGATGGTGAATTCATTAAATCGAGAGGGAGGGAGTCTGATGGAGCGGTGCGGAGTACTGAGTGCGCAGGCAAATTAAATTCTCTTGTCTTCTTTATCTGTTTTTAATTCGCGATCTTTATCGCCGGCGATAAGGTCGCTGGAGAATACCGAATAGATACAGAGATAGCATGTTGACTCACGGAATGACGAAGGTTATCGATAAGGCCAGCGGCTGGAAGCAATGGCACTCCGAACGTTCTCGATTGTGGGCTGTGTGTGGTGGAGCGCATGTTGCCCAAATGGGGCGCTGATAAGACGAGGCCGTGTTGTTGCTCCACGCCGACACAGAGTGACAGAGTCTATTGCGAGGGAGGATGTCTGTCGAAGGGTCCCCGGAAGCAGGTTCCCCTTTAAAGTCGCTGGAGGAATTTCAATCACGAACCTTAAAGCGAGAAATCATATATTCCCCTCATAGGCAAGCCGGGTACCTCCCAACTGCTGCCTGATGGCTTTCCTGCGACGGAGTGTGCATGCATTTGCTGTCACGCCGACTGTACACATCCACAAGGAAGAGGCGGCAGATAATGTCTGGCCGTCTAGTGAAATTCACTTCCTCCACCGTCAGGCACTCAAATGCACATTACACAGTCCATCAGAACGAACAGACGAACGAGAACCCATCACGGTCTCCAACATAAACAAAGCCGTGTCTAGCGGTATCGCGTTGCATTTTAAAATCGAAGTGCACTCGGAGAGAGAGGAAAAAATAGGAAATGACAACGACCACTCACGTAGGAGTCCTGTCTGACGACAGCATGCAAGCCCGCCGGGGATTGGTGGAGACACCCTGTCGTCTCCGCGAAATGAATGAACGAACCGGCGCGGAGCAATTTTCATGAATGAACCGTAAAACGGGTTAATTATGCTCCATGCCCGCGCAGAAACGCGCTGATTTACCGTCAGATACCGCGCACTGTGTGTGGAGGCCGTGGAGGTGGAGGTGGTGGTGCCCCTAGCGTCGTGCCCACGCCGCGGCGCACTCCGGCCGTGCCTCCTCGCCAAATTGAGGACAACGACAGATGAATGCACTGTCCCCCCTCGATTGTGCACACAGTCGCCGCCGAGGAGTGTAGGATTAGACGAGGAGAAACGAAAAAAGATTGATTTTCATTTCAGCCGTCATCGAAACCCGAGACGAGTGGATTCGTGTGAAAATCGAAAGATTCAACAACCCGTTCCATTGACTGACGCTAGCTGTGCGCAGCGACGTCAGAACAATGCCATCCCCCGGGGGGAGATGGAGGACACACGGTGGCAACAGAAGCCATTGTTCGCTGGCAGTCAAGAGCCGAACAACTTTAGCTAGCGCAAGCAGAACTCGAATGCTTGCCAGAGCACGGAGCGGGAGTGTGGGTCTCTATCAATTTGCACACGGCCAGGCGATGCGAACGGGCAGCTGAGTGCACTTTGCAGGAGCGGACCTCAAGAAGCCAGCGCGCGGTTAATGGAATGTGGATTGCATAAGATTACAGCGAGTAGGGGCGGCGGCGGCCTATTCATGTGCAAAATTGATTCAGATTTATGGCTGTGCACTGGTTTGTGCCACCGCCGCCGCCGCACATGCAGCTCGTCCTCTTTGAACCACGTTATGAGGCAATTCATCGCACGTATGATGAATGATTTGTCAATGCACCAATTTATCTGCTGCTTCCTAATGAATTTCAACAGCGATCTGTTGTCGTAAAGCCACAACAGCGCCATTAAACGAGTCGTAAAGAAGAACAGAAAAACCATTCGCTCTTGTCACTTCGGCTATCGTCGCACAACCAACAGAACCGCCCCATAAAACAAACCTCGACCTTTACGCAGCGCAGGCGGAGGACTAAAAATACGCACTGCCTCGAGAGATGAAAAACACTTCACAATCGTTTTTAGAATACACTTGAAAGAATTTTTTGTTTTTTTTTTTGTCAGGTACTCGACCTTCTCGAGGAATGTGCTGATGATGGACGAGCGGGTGCTGTAACTCGCTGTACCCAGTCACATGTCAAAAAATTAGATTGAGTTTAGGCACTTGGCGTGGAGGAGGTGCGGAAGAATGAAGGCACTTGGGAAAGATTAGGAGTGGTGTCGATTGTTACGGTCTGTCAACAGTGGGAAAAGTGAAAACAGCCAGTTGATGGCAACACACCTTGTGACGACTGACGTGAGGTGGGGGCGTCTTGCCAGAGATGTCTGAGTGTTCAAGTGAAACTGAAAGGAAAAGTCACTTTCAAGGTCGTAAATGATGTGAAGGCGTGATTTTTGGTTCGGTTTTCTAGTTCGAAGGCAACTACCGAGCATCTTATCGTCAGTGACCCATGCACGAGAGATCACCTCACAACTCGATCCTAGTCCATGGTCTCCATATCATGCCCAAGTACAACCAGGGAAGTTTTGAACAGCTTGCTTCTTCCACCTCTTTGTGGGTCTGTAAAGGTGTCTTTTCTTCTTCTTCTCCGGGATGGACATCGGCCTCAGCCAACATGCCTCTCCATTTAGCCCGGTCTTGTGCTAGTTGCCTCCAGCCACTCATGTTCAATTTATGAAGATCTCTGGGTGCGTCACCGTACGCTTAGTCTTCCTTTACCGCGTTGCCCCTCGGGTTGCCGTCTTGCCCCTCTGCGTCGAAGACTTTCCGGGCCGAAGCACGGATGTCTATTCACTCGATGAGACCTAGCCATCTGAGACGAGAGATTCGAACTCCTTTGACCGTTTAACCAGGTCGATGTCGCTGTACAGCTCTTCGTTCAGTCTCCTCCTCCAAACACTATCCGTACATACAGGACCGAAGACAATTCGAAGGAGTTTTCTTTCGAAGCGACCAAGAATATCCTCGTCCGCTTTAGTTAGTGTCCATGTTTTTGCGCCATACAGCAGGACTGGAATTGTTAAGGTCTCATATAGAAATATCTTGGGAGATGACTTTATTCCTCAGTGGCCCCAGCGGTTGGCCACGTGATCCTCCGTGTTAAATTCCTCGTCGATTTGTCCATGTTGTCGAGGTAAGACAAAATGAATCCCACAAAGCAATACAGTCGTCTGAGTCAAACTTCCTTTAACTCGAACAAATTTTAATATTCCGTTACGATTCGACTTAGGGGAGAGTCCACTGTATGTGAATATCGCTAGTAAAAGTTGCTCGTGAAAAAAGCGGATCCTAGTGGTAGCCTACCTGATGGAACTTCTTTCCGTAAAAATTCGATGTATGGGAAGTCCACTGTTCATATATGTGTGATGAAAAGAAGAGGAGACAACACGCACTCTTGGCAAGGTCCAACGGCCACGGTAAAAGGTGGTGATTAAGCATCGTCAACCCGAACACAGCGATCACTCAAAAGAGGATCCTCAATTCCATACTCCTGCAGGGTACTCCGAAGGAACTTGTTCGTACTTCGTACATAAAATATGGGTGGCGCTACAGCCAGTAGAGGGCCAGGGTTTAGTAACCACTCCTGTTGTTCCTTCTCTGGTAGAAAGGACCAACAGTTTTCTGCGGACTCCAAAAGGACAAGTTTAGACACTTATACTCTTTGCGGATAGTCAGGGATTGGAGAGAGGTGGGGATACATGGACATGGTTTGGTTCGTACTGGGATTCAAACCTAGATGCAGACTTTCAAGTATGCAAGAGTCGAGCTACAACCCCACATGGTCTATCGAGCGCTTGTCTCTTCCAAGTCTAGAAAACAGGTGGATATCGGTTTGGAGTAGTCCCAGGCCTGAAAAGTTGCCAGAACGAATAGCAAATCCTCCATCCCTGACTCCATAACAGCACTATAACACACCTCCAGCACTTGGGCTTTTTCGACAAAAAGAGATGCTCCTTTAGCTGGAGTGTATCTCTGTTGTCCTCCTTTTGTGAGAAGAGGGAGTCACCGCGGTTTTTCAACCGCCCGCTGTCTCACGGCATTCCCAGCTGCCTCTTAACCCATTCCCTCAAGTATTTCCTGCCGAATTTCATCCCAATTGACGAATTTGACAGTTTTGAGCTATTCAAGGTCAACTGATAAACAAATACCACGTTGGATTCATTCGTCTCTTAGACTGACAAAAGTTCGAAAAGGGAAGTTGATGTTGATGCAAGAAATGGCACACATCCCACTGAATGTTTTGACAGCGGGACGTCTTTGGTAACTTTGACAGCTTCTGAAACCTAGCAAATGAATAAACCTTCACTGCTATCTGGTCACCCCTTGGATCGAACGTAGATGAACCCTATTTCTTGGTCTGAATGAGATGTGAGTGAGCTGTAGGGCACCACAAGATGCTCCATCACATCCTGCTTCAATGCTCTAAAGAGAATCGAGATATGTGGGATTTGCCAAATTTCACTGCCTTCGGGGACCACTTTGTCCACCTTTCCATTGGTTTATGGGCACACTTGTCACTTCACTTGTCTGATGTCAACATAATATATAATAGAGGTGGCGCTACAGCCCGTAGAGGGCTTCTCAGCAACCACTCGTGTTGTGCGTGCTATTGTTCTCTCACGAGTGGAAGGGACCTGCAGTTTTATGCCGACTCCGAACGGCCAAGTTTGAGAAGCTTTTTCTAGACAGGAAATACTCTTTGAGCATTGTCAGTGACTCGAAAGAGGTGGGGTCGCGATTTTGTTTGTTTTTGCCGCTCAGAGCTGGAATAAAACCTACGACGTCGAGGTTGGGGTCGACGCACATACCCACAACGCCACGGGCCACCACGTCTGATGTCAACGTTCACCTTTTTATTGCATTGTCTACCTCGAGCTTCACGTGCGTAACAGACGACGCACAGAACTACCACCAGGTACGGCCGCCACTTACGTACTTCGAGATTCACTTGGCCTAAGCGCAGTGAACTCTGTCGTGTCTCTTGCAAGTTCTCTCAAAGGACAAGACAGTTTGCACGACAATACTTCTCAGCACTGCGCTGAAATCAGTGGAAGCACGTAGCACTGTCCCCCTAAATTCCTGTGCGTCATCTCATAAGCTGCTCTCCTCTATGTCTCTGTCTCAGAGTTGATGACCTTCTTCATCAAATGCTTCCACGTAAGAGCAATAAAGAGCGAACCACCAAATTCGTGTTTTTTCTGTGAAAAAGGGACCATCCACATAAAAGAAGAACTCATGTTCATCTCAATCTAACGCCCAACTTCCAAAGAAACCCACCATCCACCACAGCCAACAAGGACAGACCCGAACCTCTCTTCCTACTCGAAGCAACTCCTCATCTTCCACTTCCTTCTCCCGTCAAAGCCCGTCACCCGTTCAAGTTCAACAAACGACCACGTCCCACTTGAGTGCAGGAAGTTCCTTTCGCGATGATTGAGCGGTCAGGTCAGCTCTAGCGTTGTCACTTCAGACTCCACTCGACTCTGCCGGTCTCCCCACACGCACTCACCTCTCACAGTTCAGAGATTTCCGTCCGAAAATACAATCGGTTGCATCCAAAAATAACCCGCGCATGCACAGCACTCAATCATCCTCACCTGCCTGCGTGCGCCCACAGATCTTCAAAGCAAACCCCAGCCGATCGCGCGGAGTCAGTGCTCAAGACGGGTCGGCCCCTGTCAATGGGGAGTGCGTGTCGAGACTGCTAAATATACACCTGGAGGACGGTTGGGCATTTTTTTGGGCGACGAACACATGTAATGACGCCTGAATCCCACGCACATCCCTTCGCCGCCAGGCGCGCACGTGCATGTGCGTTACCAACTAATTGAGTCCCCGGCCATGTCTTCATTTGTTTTTCCCTACACATGTTGGATTTGTTGTTTTTGTTTTCACGAAATCTTTCTCATTTCAGGTGACATCGAGGAAATTTCTCGTTACTTCTGTGATTCTTGAAAAAAACAAACTCATAACGGCGTCCGAGACGGAGGAGGACACCCCATCGCCCACGGAGGAGGAGGAGGTGGACGACACAGATGCGGTCGCCCCATCGGCCAGAATCGATCGAGCTCTCCTGAACGACATCGCTAATGCGGCCGATCGGCAAGACGGTAGCAGTGCATCAACAAATATCGCGACCAACTGTCCACCGTCACTGGCGTCGGCTGGATCAACTGGCACCACGGCTGGTGGTCCTGTAGCTGGTGGTTCGGGCTCGTCCACATCGAATTTCGAAAAGAAAATGTCTTCGGACGGCGGCGACGACAAGGACACTTCCGTGCGGGTTGCGGTGAGGTGAGTACTTACAGAAAATTGTTGAATTTAGTGGCAGACGGGTTCCTCGCGTTTATTGCCGAGTTTTTATTGTGGTCACTTCCGTATTTTGGGCTTGGAGAGAGATTTCGATCTTGCCTGCGAGTGGGTAAGGATTTTGATTGCCGGTCGTTAAGTCTTGGCGCGACACAGTGGGAGTGGCACTCACCCTCGGGACGGTTGTGTGTGCGCGGGAAGTCTGTTCGTTTTGAAGGATGAAGGCTTGAATTTGGGTCAAGTGGAAATGTAATGAGTTTTTTGGTTTTCAAATGGTTGGCGGTGTGGGCGAGCATTGTGAGCACTAAAATGCGCCAATTAATGTCCCGTCAGAGAAGATGTTGGCCCTCTAAATGAGAAAGAGCCGTCAGTTGGTTGGTCAAAGGGGGTGATCTGTGTTAGGTTAGCATACGTGGCACAATGCTGACAGTCACACTTAGGCCGGAGTAGGCCCATTGTGTTACCACATGGATCTCAAATCCTAATCCGCGGACCAGCTGGTGCTTTTGTCCTTGTGATTCTAGCGACATTTCTTGACAGTCCGGACTTCCTTCCTAGTGTTTCTAGCGACCTCTCTTAACAACATCGAAGAAGGTTCGCGTCCTGGATGTCGTAAAAGCAAAACCCCAAACCCAAGGTCAATCAATTGGGCAGCAAAAATTCACAACAAATTAGTGAACCTCAACAAGCCAAGGTTTCATTAAGAAGCCACTAATCAATTGTGTCCCCCCCACTGATCCAGTCTAATTGCCATGGTAAATCTGCTGCTAATCCACGAGACCAGGTCTCAAGTCGCAGTCAACACTCAACACACATGGCTTCTATTAATAAATTTATGCTAAATCAATAAACTATCGCTGTTCGCCATTCAAGTGTCTCCGCGCGACACTGGGTGCTAAACAACTTCGAAGATAAACAACCTCACCTCACCTTAACCTTGTTCCGGTGCGACAACAAATGTTTCTCCACATCACCGATTGGGGTCCATTCGGTGATCGATAGAAGAGAAAATATTTGCCAGGCAGCAGCGGTCTCGAATCGTCATAAACAGGTTCACTCAGTCGCGCTCAACCACTTCATCTATTGGACTGAACAGAGTGCGCAGTGCTGTTTCTCATGGCTTTTCCTGATTGTTGTGTGCTGTTTGCCTTGCAATTAATCACTTGAGTCTCTAGCTCTCTCAGTGGCCGGGCGCGATTAGATACCGCGCGCGCACGAGTCCGGTAGCCTTTTGAAATCCGCGATGATGCCTACCGAATTGGAATTTACATTCCTATTCAACTGCTGCTGTGTTTCGTGTGTGAGGTGATCTCATGTCTGATGGTTCTGGTCCAGTGGATGAGTGATGGTGAATTTTCCACGATTGTTTAGGAGATTTTCCACGCAGGCGAGGCGGGTAATTGCCAGCAAAGAAGACGACGTTAGTCACGATTTCTCATGGAAAACTGAGAGACTGTGCTGCGATGGAGGTAAAGGTTACCGCTGGGATGAGAGTTATGCCATGACAAATTGCACTTCAGGCTAATTGACCCGTGGTTGGACGCTCGTTTTCGGTTAACAAACGTGACCATAGTTGGCGGGTTTCCAAGGTGAATTATAGGGCTGGAGGCTTTGAATTCCATGAGAGATGAGTGTCGTTATGGATGCCACGGCTGCAAGTTTGACAGCTAAAGTGTTAGACTTTCGAAATGAAGCGTCTTTGAATGTGGGTTAAAGGAAAGTGGTTGCTAGTTGCTCGTTTGGGAGAAAGAGGGTTCAGACAAAAAATGACTAAGGATGCCCTCGTGTGGTGATGGTGGACCACTTTCCATGTACTGCATCCATGAAGCAGCACCGATTTTACGTTGGAGCGGAATAGTCGCAGTGAGGTCCTCCTCTAGCTGATTTCTGAGCTGACACTAGTTTTCCATATCTTGGATAGCATTACGAACGGAGCTTCAGCCTTCCCCATTCTGCTGCAAACGTCGAATTCGGAGTCTCCTCGGAGACTCACTTACTCAGAAAAGCTGCGTTTTTTCGACTCCCTGTCCGGCAACGTTCAGTTCGGCGCTTTTGTCAGAAATGCTTATGGGCTTAGGTTTTTTCAAGATTTGCTTAGTCCCACTTTGTTTGGCTCAACTTCTAGATTGTGGGCCATAAAGTGAAGATCCACATCGTCAGCACAGTCTAGGTGTTTAAAATAAGATGCCGTTGTCCATCGAATGCCACAGTTTTGCATCCGTCACATTTTTCCATCCGTCAATGCTGCATGGAGTACATCGCTGATAGTACAAAAGAAACAATAGTGGTTACAGTAGGCACCCTTGACGAGTTCCACTTTGGACCTCAAATTCCCACAACTTAGCTGAGTTCGTTTTCGGAATGCCTCTTGTGCGTAAGGCCAACGATCTCAAAGCTATCGAAAGCCTTCTCGAAATCAATAAACAGTGAGACAACACAACACAACATAATGCATAGTTCGATGATGATCCGTATGATGTTAACGTGGTCCAACTGTACGGGCTGTATAGTGACATGAGCCTAATCAGGCGTCTACGAATCCAATCCCTACGGTGGCGGGGCCATGTAGAGCGTACATATGGCCAACTCAGCTCCGGCCCGAAGAATCTTCGAATCCGAACCTGTCGGGCAACGCAACAGAGGACGCCCGCGTTTAACGTGGCGCACCCAAGTGGAAAAGGACTTCAACCAACTTGTTGTGCGAAACTGGAGACAGGTAGCCAGAGATCGCTGTAGTTAGAGAGACTCTTGGTTGAGGCCCAGATCCACCCCGGACTGTAGCGCCACACAAAGAAGAACAAAGTTAACGTGGCCCATGCAGGAGGATCTCACGGCTTCTTCGACATCGAGAGTTGAATTTAAACGCTCTTAGCTTTTATTTTAGTTAATGCGGGGATAACGCCTATGCCTCTGCAGTTTCCACATTCCATCAGGTTTCACCCTTTTTTGGAAAGCTTATTGAGCGTCCTCCCTTTCCACTCCTGTGGCAATTGTTCGTTATGCAGCAAGTCTGCTGATATGCTTGGCGTAGTTGCAATATACTCCGTCTTGTTTTCTTGAAGGCCTTTTACTGCTGATATTGTTTCATTTTTAATGGAATTCAGGAAAAAGTTGCGAAACAGTGCTCGTTAGAGTTGGAAACGAACCACTTACCGCAGGTTACTTACGACAGCTGTGAGCAAGTTTGTGCAAAAAGTTCGTAAGACTTGTATGCAAGTGGACAACACTCATGGTGCCAGTCGTTGAAGGGAGCGCACAGATAAGAATGTGGCTGCTGTGGAGTGGTGGCATCATTGCTTCGAAAATGAGGCTAGGAACAACTTCTTCTGCCAGCAAGCATTGAAGGGCAGAACATCATCGGCCTTCTCATCACCTGGGATTTCACCGCAACCTGGAACCCAGATGAGGAAGTTTTTCGCTGGGGCCTCAAACGGAGTCGATTGCAAGGCGCCTGTGGTTCCAATGCACATTGACCTTGTTGAAATCTTCTTCGTTTTATTGGTCCAAGTGTCTCTACGCTTTCTTCATGCCATGAGCGTTGTTCCAGTTTTCTGTGCGGTTTCTTCTTTATATTTCCCTTCTTTGAGGACATGGTCTCCAGCACAGCGCAGAATGGTTCAGGTTCAGTGAAAGGTTCTAGTCCGACATGTCGCAGTTGGTATATTGCTGTTAAGATTGATTTGAGCGCATCTGTCTATGGCATGTTTTTCTGTTGAAAAATGGTGGTGTGTTTGGCAATGAATTCGAAGCACCAATACCTCTGCTCCTGCTCCTGCTCTTATTCCACCATCAGTTCTTGATCCATCTATAGGCCTCATCTTACCGTGCTTTTGCTCAGTCTTTGGATTGTGAATTCACTGCTCCAGTCTTTTGGTGCTGATCTTAAAGGTAAACTCCTTTGGAAATTTGACTCTCCTAATCACGTCATCCTCCGGAATGGCCAAAGAGTGGTCGTTTTTTAACGATTGCACCTGTCTTTGGTTATCCTTCCTTTGCCGTTCTCATAATTGTATTGTGGCCATAGTCCGCAACCACTACATGCAAGGGGAAGTCAACTCCAATAGCACTTCCATTGCAGCAGTTATTTAATGTCTCATGGCCCCTGTAATACACTCGCTTGCCAATCTTTGAATTTTCTTGAGTGTCTGTCCTGTACTGGTCAGGTTTGTATGCCAATGCATCACTCTTCTGTACCATGCTTGGACTGCTATTGTTTTGGTTACTGCAGGACGAAGGCATGGCACCTCTCCAGTTTCCACTTTGCAGATCTTGGAAGGTCCATTTCCACTCCTGTGGGAATTGTTCGCTATCCCAAGTTAGCTAACACATTTGGTGCAACTTGCAAGATAGCAGGGGTGCTATTAATACCCTTCTTCCTCTTTGTGTGGCGCTACAGTCCGGGGTGGA
The DNA here is from genome assembly GCA_916610145.1 of Eristalis arbustorum. Taxonomy (NCBI): domain Eukaryota; kingdom Metazoa; phylum Arthropoda; class Insecta; order Diptera; family Syrphidae; genus Eristalis; species Eristalis arbustorum. Next base: position 66,621,533 of record OU744319.1, read on the forward strand.
CCTGGGCCTCAACCAACATGCCTCTCCAACTAGCGCGATCCCTGGCTAGCTGGCTAGCTGTCTTCAGTTTCGCACACCAAGTTGGTTGAGGTCCTTCTCCACTTGGGTGCGTCACCTTAAACGCGGGCGTCCTCTGTTGCGTTGCCCGACAGGTTCGGATTCGAAGATTCTTCGGGCCGGAGCTGTGGTGTCCATAGGCTCTACATGACCTAGCCACCGTAGGCGTTGGATCCGTAGACGCCTAACTAGGCTCATGTTGCTGTACAGCCCCGTACAATTCGTGATTGAATCTTCTCCTCCAGAACCCGTCAACACAAACAGGACCAAAGATCGTGCGTAGAACTTTTCTCTCAAAGAGACCAAGGACTTCTTCATCCGCTTTCGAGATTGTCCATGGCTCCGCGTCGTATAGCAGGACTGGGATGATCAGGGTCTTATATAGAGTCAACTTGGTTCTTCGAGAGAGGGCTCTATTACTCAATTGCCTCTTGAGCCCGAAGAAACAGCGGTTGGCAAGAGTTATCCTACGCTTGATCTCGGTACTGATGTTATTTGTACAATTTACTCCGGAGCCGAGGTAAGTGAAGTCCTTGACTACCTCGAAGCTATAGCTGCCCATTGTGACGCTACATACAACATCGACGTCTTGGACAGAGCGTCACAATGGGCTATTAATACCCACGGGCGATATTATTTCATTTCTACTTGGAGGTCCGCTACGAATTCTGAAATTTGTGGGAACACAATACTCGTTAGAGTTAGAGAACATTCCGCCGTCGTCTGAGGCGAAATGTTCTCTCCATGTAGCGAGCTGATCTTCATCAGGTTACCATTTAAACTCTTCACCGGGTGTTGTTTCGACTTCCGACCACGACAATAGTCCTCCTGTCGCATCTATCTGCTGTTGCTACAGCCCTTGACGAACTGGCGCTTGTCACACCTTACGCTACGCTGTCCTTCTCTCTGCACACAGCCAATGGTCTGATGAATCGGCCGCAATCGGATTTCTGGACATACCCCAATGGAGCAAATTCTGATCTCAAAGCTCATTCCTCTCGTCATCTGCCTCAGAAATCAGGCAAATACGTAACAGTCAAATGTTGCCGTAGTAAGTGCGTCAACTCCCACATCGAATCGCGATACCTTCCTCCGATTTCTAACGCAGACAGTACGAGTGTTTGCCCACCGGTAGTGGTTAATGATAAATCACCCATTAGACGCCATCAGCCTACACTCCGCCCTTGTCGCAACGCAAAGAAAATCCCACAGCATACACCTAGCGCCTAGCCCCCGCATAAAAACCCGCTGTAAGCCCAGTTCATTTCCTCCTCCCTATCAGATGAACCATAAAACAAGACCGACTCTTGAGCAATTTGACTTAAAAGTCAGCACACGACAGAGCATGTATGTAGCCGTCATAAACCCCGCGGACATTAACACGAAATCGTTCTCCGATTGAAACTCCACCCGAGAGTGCCGGTCGAGTCGAGTTCATTTCGAGATTAAATGACTGTTGTTTTCGGGGAACCTTGCAAAAGGCACTCATTGCACGAAAGTGTCTTTCGGGGTCACAGGGTCGCAGATTACACTGTCTGCCGCAATTTTCAGAGAATCAGTTCGTTTTGTGTGCAAAAATCAGACGTCACCTCGTTCGTTGTTATTGTTCCCCCTTGGACTGAAGTCTTGCGTAATGGATTCATTTGTGTGCTTAGGCTGACGTCAATTCAACAACAACAGTCACCCAACGAACACAGCCCGTTTGGTTTTTTAATGTTTTCATCGCTGACTTGAACTAAATCACCCGTCCACGGGGGCACGCCCTTTCATCTCTAATGAGATTTCAGATGAACAACAGCCACGATGTGCGGGCGGTGGCAGCTGAGCAGAAGCGACGTTTCAATCTCAGTCAAGACCGATCGACCGGCTCTGGTGGATAGACAGCCCACACTCGGTGAGAACAACAAAACGAAAATGTTGACATTTCCATTCGAAGAGAACTCGATCAATAAAACTGCGCGCTTAGTGCCCGCGACTGCCTTCTTCGATGCACCGCGCGTTACAGGGTGCATCCGACGGACAGGGGCACAAGTGGATTATTTCTAATTGACATGCAATGAAGTCATACATGAGTGCGCTGTCGCCGTGGTGACCCCTGCAGACAATTTTCAATCGTTAAAGTCTCATTTTCAGTTCAGTTCGCATGGTTAGCATGTTAATGTGGGGGCGGCGCATATTGGATTGGGGTTGCTACGCGTCGTCGTTGTCAGCGAGTGAGTCACATGAGCTGGTGCAACGGATATACGGGTGTGATGGCTGTCCAGGGGGTTCGCCATGACATTGTAACCAGGAGAGATCCCCTTTCGTGCGATGTGTGGACTGGGTGACGCGTGAAAAGGGGTGATTTAATTGGCATTGCTTGGGCGATGGCTCTTGATTGCAGAAGGAAATCAGTGGATGGGTGTAGACTTGCCGGCGATGTCCACTGCCTCTCTTAGACTGAGGCACTAAAATCGGGTGAAAACACGCACTGATCGTGCCCCCTGCTGATCAGGTCTTCAAACTTACGTCTCAATCTCGCCAGGAAACCGAGTGCACGGCACAGAAATCCGATCTACTTAAGGAAACAAACAAGACCACCGCCCCGAAGAAAAACGAGACGTGCCCGGGCACAACTCGCGCACCTGAACACAGCTTTTTTCTGTTCAAATGGCGAACACGAATGGAAAATTAACTAACAAACTCGGATCGACAGTCATTAAGCAAAACAAGACAACAGCAGCGGCAGCAGCAGCAGCGGCCCACCTATGCACCCATTCCATGACGGTAATTGCCTACGATTATGGCTGCAACCGCATTTAACTCGCGCAACAAATCCGTGCGGTTGCCGCACACAAGCGCGTCTCCCCCGTATGGCCTCCAGGCGGTGGGGGCAAAAGCGCAGATCGAACGTCGTCAAAGACATCTCTCACGTACATTTCAGATCAAGTGCGACAGGCAACATCAATCGAAAGAATCCGATTCGTGTGCGAGCCGTAAAAGGGTGAAGCCACTTGCTGCTGCTTTCGGTGTTCGCTACGGTGATTCATCAAGCGGTCCTCATATGTAGAACTTGAATTTTCGCCCGATTCGACCTCTCTCCCACTCAGGCGCTGCGCTGCGACCTTGGACATTCCTCCGCATGAACTCTTTGCTGAGCTGCGAACTCTTGACAGGTGACAGCCTTGCCCGAGGCCGATGCAAAGCGCTCGTGTCAAAAGGTGATCGGTCTTGAGTTATTCATTAGCGTGGGCTTGCATCTCATGCGAGATCAAAGTTGCGTCCGCTAAACGGCCGGCGAGGTGGGGCGATATTGCAATCTAATTGCGTATGCGGAGGCTGTTTGCTTCTGATGGTGGCTGGGCTTGTAAACCGGCGGAGTATGCAAATTGATCTTGACAAAATGATTACGTGACGAGGTGTATTCACGAGCGCACGGAGGAGAGATGCCGTGAGATTGCCTAATTTTCGTGTGTAAACACGAGAGATTTCGCAACGCTTTGCGGACGTAGCTCTTGTTGTTTTACGGGTAATAATTGAGATTCAGGCATAGAGTGTGTACTTAAAATCACATGAAATCTGCGCCTAGGCGGGGAGAAAACGCCTGCGCCGGAATGGGGTCTCTGGCGTCTTAGCGAATTTTGTGGGAACCGAGTAGTAAAAAATTGTTCGAAATGCGCTAAAAATCGATTGTGAAAGTTTGACTTGAATAGTAAATTGGGGGAGGAGGTGAGTGCTTTGGGTGTACAGGGTGACGAGGTACGGTAAAAATGTGTTTAGTTGGAGGAGATGCTTTGATTGACGTTTTCTAAGCTCGCCTGGCTTCAGGACAATCTTTCTGAAGGCCAAAATCTACACCGGGCTGACTGTCCAACTACGGCCAATTCAGCTGGTTTGCGTTGCATCGATATATCTTAAAAACTGAACTCTACGTCGGCTATCGGCTCCAACCCCGATCTGTTTAGTTGCTTAAGGTCTAAAAGAGTGTACTCCAAAGAAGTGTGTGTAAAAAAAGCGACACAATCGCCTAGAGCGACACAATCGCCAAGAGCGACACAATCGCCTAAGGAGACGTAATCGCCAGGAGCGACACAATCGCCAGGAGCGACACAATCACCCAGAGCGTCACAATCGCCTGAAGCGACACAATCGCCAGAAGCGACACAATCGCCAAGAGCGACAGAATCGCTTAGAGCGACACAATCGCCCAGAGCGACACAATCTCCTAGAGCGACACAATCGCCAAGAGCGACACAATCGCCTAAGGAGACGTAATCGCCAGGAGCGACACAATCGCCAGGAGCGACACAATCGCCCGGAGCGACACAATCGCCTGAAGCGACACAATCGCCAGAAGCGACACAATCGCCAAGAGCGACAGAATCGCTTAGAGCGACACAATCGCCCAGAGCGACACAATCTCCTAGAGCGACACAATCGCCAGGAGCGACACAATCGCCAGGAGCGACACAATCGCCTAAGGAGACGTAATCGCCAGGAGCGACACAATCGCCAGGAGCGACACAATCGCCAAGAGCGACACAATCGCCAAGAGCGACAGAATCGCTTAGAGCGACACAATCGCCTAAAGAGACACAATCGCCAGGAGCGACACAATCGCCTAAAGAGACGCAATCGCCTAGAGCGACACAATCGACAAGAGCGACAAAATCGGTTCAAATGCGATCCTACCAGGCTCGAACCTGGTCACCGGCCAACCTAGACTGAGCACAGATGTCATAAGACGCCTGTTCCATCGATGTGCTTCTGAGTTTCTTTTTCGCAGGTGTAGGTCAAATTTGAGGTCTTGGTCGTGGGGCTTCTCGATAAAAACAACATTTAACGTCTGCTTCTTGTGCCAGTAGACCACTTAGACTCAAGACAAGACAAGACAAGTGACCGTAGAGGTCTGTTCCACATCAACTCTGCGTCGACTGTCTGTCCCAACCCCAGGAGCGAAACAATCGCCGAGAGCGACGAAATCGCCAAAAGTCACAAAATCGCCAAGAGCGACACAATCGCTAACATCCAACGAACTCCCAATTATCCCCCAGATCAAGGTCTCACATTACAGTTCCCCAGCACAGTATGTCTTTTTCGAATAAAACAGCTCCATGAAGGGATAGGATCTCTCAATCAATAGCGAATTCTTTATCACGAGCGTCAAACTTTTGCCACACCGTAAGCTACAGCTTCCAGTCCAAAAAGCCTGTAAGAGCTGTTACAAAAGCATGTCTGCCGTGGGGCCAATTTTCATGTCTTGTGCCCCTTAAAACCCAACGAATTCCAAAGGACGCCCATCCGACCAGCCCCCACTCTCATTAGACACTGTTCCCAAAAGCAATCCAATGCCCAAGCGATCAAATAAATCAGAAATCAAAAATGGGGTCCCGCAGGGTTACATCCTGTCACCACATCCACTCAGCAAAAGGCGTTTGCCTCAAAAAGAAAAATGCACCACTCTCTAGATTTATAGCCCACTCTGTCAAAATATGTTTGACGCTTTCAAAGACAACCTAACGCAGCCCATTACCTTCTGCGCCGCCAGCAACCGCCATGCATTTCCCTTCCGCTGGTCGCTGTTCTTCGCGTGAACATTAGCCACCGCGACCACAGTCGAATCAATATGAATTTCATATCTCTCGCGCCTCGCCCGGAATTGCGTATAAATCACGTCTAACCAACTCGCCAGGCCCACGGATAGATGCACGCCGATCCACGATCGCCGCCCACCCATTTCGGGTGGTTCCAAAGCGATCATGATTTTTTCCCACATTCCCTCCCCACGCACACATTGACACTTGCACACGTCGTGGAATGGAGTCGGGCGTCTAATTTGAATCTGAATCGATGCATCTAAGCCCTTTCGTTTTATTTTTGCCGCCTGGATGAACTCATTTTTTTATCACGCCGCGCTGGCACACGCTGTGTTGCGTCATGCGCTGTGTGAGTTGCGTTCGCGTTTGCGTCAGACTCCGAGATATGATTTCTTGGAATTCTGCTTTTCGGTTTACTTACAAAATGCATGCACACGCAATGTGGATGGATTCAAAAATAATTATGAACTCTATTGTCTCGCGTCTGTGGGCAGGGGAGACTGAGTGTTGTTTTTCACGCAATTACCGTCAAGCGACGGTTGTTCAATCGGTCATTGATGGATGGGGGCTTGCACAAGTCTCGCATGCAGTCGTGGACTGTGAAGGCGCCTTCGTAGATCCTGTTCAGATGGCCGCCTTAAGTGCTGTGACAAAACAACAGAGTCTCTCTCCGGGGTGACATTTGCAAAAGGTTGCCTGATTAGCATGCACACCGGCCGTCAAACACTCGATGGGTGTTAGATAAACTCCACGAGTTGGAATTCATTATAGACCAGTGATCGAAGCGGTCGCGAGGTAACGTGTTTATGCAAAAATTGTGTTTTACGATCTCGCTTGGGGTAGACTAAGTGGCGGGATTATGATCTCGCTGCTTGACTAATTAATCTGTTGGCAGAGCGAATTGGGAGCTGTTTGACGTGGCCGACCCTACGGGACGGCTTGGACTTGGGATACATTCTGAAACTGTAAATTAAATGGGATCATTAGTCCCCATTAAGAGGGCTGCTGTCGCAACGTTCGCGAAGGAATTCTGTGTTAATCGATGTCACAGTGAATAGACGGCGGTAATTTGATCTGCGATCTCTGTGTTTAGAGGAGAAATCAGCGTGAGACCTTTTCCGATCGTATCTGCGCGATATTTTGTGTGAGAGTCGAAGTCAAGGTTGAGGTGATCAAAGCGTGTAGTTAAGACGTCGCCACAGGTCGAGGCGGTCAAGGCTTTCAGAGGCTCTTAGTGAGTTGATCGGACGCCATGATTGGAGACTGTCGTGTCAAGATAAATTACTAGATCTGTCATCATGAAGGCGTTCGACTGAGACGACGATCAGCGACAGGCGCGTGGCATTCGCTGACTCTAGAGGTGACTCTTGGCTGGTGACAAAAAAATAGGATTGAACGACTCGTGCTTGTCGTTAACATGAATGCTTTAGGCTAGAGAGAGAGAGATTGTGATTCTCTGCGATCAGTCGCTTGGAGTCGAAGCCAAGAATGAAACGATCGTTTGAAGCGACGTAAGCGCCAGAAGCGAGACAATCGCCAAGAGCGTCAGAATCGCCAGAAGCGACGCAATCGCCAGAAGCGACGCAATAGCCAGAAGCGACGCAATCGCCAGAAGCGACGCAGTCGCCAGAAGCGACGCACTCGCCAAAGCAACGCAATCGCCAGAAGCGACGCAATCGCGAGAAGCGAGACAGTCGCCAAGAGCGTCAGAATCGCCAGAAGCGACGCAATCGCCAAGAGCGACACAATCGCATTTGAAAATTTCCAAGAGGACAAAATCCGAGTCAAATGCGATCCAATTAGACTCGAACCTGGACTCTAGCAAGTCAACAAACAAAGATCGGCCTGCCTAGGAATAACAGGTTGTCTCAGAACAACACCTACCGACGGCAGCACTCGAAGACATCTTATTCCTTCATTCCCTCGTCCTATTTTGCAGCAACAGTGCGGCCTCATCGGTCTTTGGAGAGAAAAGCCATATGGTCACGCTTCCATATCTCATGTGTTGGACAGCAGCTTAGCACTCTAGCCAAACATTACCTGCTCCCAACACTAGCTTCGGAGAAGATCTGTCGCCTTCGTTCTCCGGAGAGGAAACAAGGGATGAGCACATGGAAGCAGACGATGGGGAACTCTCCCTCTCTGGATACCGACGGTTGAAAAACGAGTGCGGGTAGAGGCTTAAGATGGGTCAACCAGAGTTACGTCCAAACCGAGTGGAAACGAGTTGAATTTATGTCAAACCGAGTTGCTGAAACTAATATGAAGGGAATAAATGAACATTCAGCATTAAATCTGCGAACCATTTGACACGGTGTGAAAACACAACTCGTTTGTTTATCGACTCGATATGTCCATCTCTAAATTGACCATCATGACTGCAAACTTTAACACGGAGTGGTGTGAACACGCAATACGCTTTGGTTGGTTAAGACAAAGAAACCGAGTTGAACTGACTTCTGTTTCTTACGAGACGCGTTTGGACCAGGCCATGTGTGATATGGGACGTTTTTTTTAATAATTTGCGTGTGCTCAAGTTATTAATACCTTTAATTGTCCGGTCAAGACACAGCACGGGCCGAAGGTATAGAGGGAGAGAGAGAGAGGAGGTACCTGTGCACATTGGTCTTAAACATCTGCGGATTGTAATCTATTGGAAATATTGAGCTGGGAAGAGTATTCCACATTGGTGTGGTGCGGCTAAAAAAACGAGTTTCTAAATTTCACTGTACGTCCGAAAGCAGGCTTAAGAGTAAACTGATGTGCATTCCTGGCGAGACGTGTATTGCGGTTGAATTCAAGGAGAGGAGGAATGCAGTTGGCTAGCTCACTTGAGCATCGTTTGTTAAAGTAACGATAAAACACGGACAAAGAAGATGCGGTTCGTCGATGTTCAAGCGAGTCTTATGAACCCGCGATATCGTTGTCTCCTATAAGTTTTATCGCTCGCTTTTGGATTCTATCAAGTAGTGCAAGGTGGTCTTGGAGACACCAGACCAGATATGAGCGTTGTACTCAAGCTTAGGGCGAATATACGCCTTATAGATTGAAGCCAAATCAGAGGACGTTGTCTATCAGTGCCTGCTTTTCTCTCGTTGTTTCTTTTTATACTTGTGTGTGCTTGGTTAAGGGTTGAGACTCTTATTAGGCAACATAAGGAAGCGTTGCACTAGACACTTGCGAAGTGTACATTTAAAATTTGATATTTTTATCAAAAACCTTTCTTGGGACTCACTTATTTTCAATCGGACTCGTTTTTTAACCACTCTACATACGACTCTGGAATAAATAATTTAACCTCTGGTAACAATGACTATACGTTGTGTTGTTGTGAATGTATAACGTATTATGCTGATAGTGTTCCAAGCTAGCCCGAATTTGGGTTGGATCATTTTGAGTGTTACAAAAAGGGAATGCACCATTTTTTAAGTTGGTTGAAAATCAGTTCATCAACTCGAGGTGTAACTCGGTTTACTTCAACTCCAACTTGGGCCAACTCGAGTAAGAAAGTTTCGTGTTGGCAAATCGTTAGTACAGGCGCAGGGGGACTTCCGTCACCTAGTCGAGAAATCACTGGCACTAAGAAAGACTGCAGAGTCTACGAGAAGCAGCACGTCTACGTCTCTAAGCAGCACTGCGAGAACGCAATATAACCTACAAATCGATCTCCATCTTTTCCGAATGCCAAGCGGCAATAGAAGCCATAGCAACGGACATTTCGTTCGACTAGTCGACTTATGCAGACAAAGCGTCAGTGAGATATTCTTGACGAAGACTGTGACTCTGTGCTTGGATACCTGACCAGAGTGGCATTCAAGGCCACGAAAAAGTGAGCAGTCTCATGAAGGTGGGGTCCGAGCTTGGAGTATCCATCGCAATCCCTTTCGCGCTCACGCCGCTTAGCTCTATAAGAAGCTCTAACTGGACGACGAAGCCCTAAATAGAGTAAAAACTCGATGGCTCAGTCTGGAAATTGGAGCAATAACAAGGGCCTTGTCGACGCTGGATAAAACAAGGTCAAAATCGCTGATCAGTTTTAGTCGCCATGAGATGCGAACACTTAATGGGTTCCTCACCGGACACTGTGTCATAGGCACGAATGCATCACGACTGAACATACCACACACCAACTTTTGTGTCGCAGAAGCTGCAGAGATGAGGAAGAAATAAAATCTATCCCGCATCTGTTCTGCGAATGCCCAGCCCTACTTGGGCAAACACTAATTTGCAGATCTGGTGGACTTCTGCGGTTTGGAGTTGAAGGGCTCCTAGAGCTTGCACACGTAGTTGGATGGTTCCAGTAGAACAATGGTCTCATGGTTGTACCATACATAAAATCAGAGGCACAATGGACCCAACTCATTGGTCAACATAGACTGCGTACAGATGTCATTAGACGCCTCATCCATCGATGTTGCATCTGAATTTTATTCGCGGGCTATGGGCAAAATGAAGGTCTTGGTTGTGGAGTTTCCGGATGAAGGCAGCCTTGTGCCAGTAGTCCGTATCTCGGACTCAAGACAAGACAAGTGACCACAGACCGTTGTCAGAATTCCTCCTCCAAACCTAACCCCACATCCACGCCTCTCAAGGCGCAGACAAAACATCCAACATCCAAGCCATTCCTCCCAATTATCCCTCGTCTCGCCTTACAGTTCACCGACACATGGTCTCTCCTTCGAATAAAGTAACTGGATTAAGGGATATCATCTCCAAATCAACTTCCCCCTTTCTCACGAGCATCCCGTCAGACTTTTGCTTTCTTTGCGACTCCCAAGCAAGTGATGTCAACGAAATTCCATTCCTTCCTCGTCACGTCATCCGGTGGACTCGTGACGCCGTCGGAGAGCACATTTTAGGACACACACGCGCAGGCAAGCCCGTGAAATGTGAAATCCTTATAAATGACTCCAGCGTCTGCCAGATTGTCTCGGCGGCGGCGATGGCGACGGCTACTTTTTCGGGCAAACAACAGCGACTCCCATTGAAGGCGTATGCCTTGTTGATAAATTGACTCCAGAGATGGTCACTCGAACTTCAATGCCATCCAGACAGATTCTCGAGCCGGACTCATCTGGGACATGACCAAATTCGAACGGTCTTGGGTGTGTCGTTGTGACTGATTCATCACTAGTGACGCCACACGACACACCGACAGAAGAAGACGAAGCAGAGGTGTGAAAAGGTGGCCAAATAAATTTGATATTCCACGGCGAACGTGGTGCGGTGTAATGCATCGCCTGGGACCGGCGCGGTGTAGGTGTGGTCTTAGCAGGTGTATGATAATTCGCACATTTGTCGCCGTCAAGGCTAATTGGCTGCCAAAAATTCAAATGAAAACAAACATCGACCAGCGAGATGCATAATTAATGACGTGCGGCCAGAACAGATTTGAATCTGTTCGCGCGCGCTGGTTGCCAATTTCTGTTTTTAGGTCGAGGGCCTGATGGGAAGGTTAATGTTGGATTTTTTTTGTGGATAGAATATGTTTCGAAGTGAACTAGATCAGGGAAGTGGGGGAAAGTGTCTAGGCATTCGCTTAGAATGAACAAGTGTGGGGGTCAAACTGGAACCTTGGGGGATACGGTGGGGATGAGTGGTGTGGAAGGAAAAAACCTACATTCGACTGTGTTTAAAGTTGGAAAGGAGTTGTGAGAAGAGACACACTGTGGTGAGAGGACTCTTCCTGAGTAGGGGGAAACTTCAGGAAGCGAGAGAAAGGACATCTCTTTCCCTGGAAGTGGGACGAAAAAAGGGCCATATTCGGCGGTCTGTCTCGATATCCCTTGAAGGAAAGGGAATGAGGGGTTTAATCATTTTATTAAATAGCAACAAGCACACTCTTGTGACTCAAAACACTTCGACTGTGGTCCGAACTCACCATTCGCCACTTATCCATTCTCAATGACTGTAACTCCCTAACGACACCGACCGCCTACTACCCCGAGCCATCTTCGAGAAGATCGGATTAGATGTCTGACAACCAGACGCTGCCTGACCTGCTACGTATCACAGACGGATCGAAGTGGATGCAGATGGTTACTCCAAAGACCTTTAGTTCCTTGAGCAATAGATCGGGCAGCAATCAAGTCCCTGGCCAATGTCATTGTTCAATTCCAAAACATCCCTCAATTGCAGGCTGTCTCTTAATGAGATGACAGAGCAGTGCAATATGTACTTCATGTGGGTAGTTAAACCGAGGGGAGAAGGTTAAGTGTCTCGGGGTCTTTTTCACGAGTGAGGAGTGATGAGGCTGAGCTTTCCTGTAGCCTTGGTGTCAAAGTCAAGCTAGCGGTTTTAAAATCAGGATTTGTTCCAACTCTCACCTATGGTAATGACTTTTTGACTAATGAACCAATGAATAAGATAGCGAAGCTGCCGAGATGAGGTTTCTTCGTGCTGTTGTGCGAGTTACTCGCCAGGACAATAATAATAAGGTGGCCCTACAGTCCTTAGAGGGCCAGGGCATAGCTTCTATGCAACCACTCGTATTGCGCGTACTGCTGTTCTCTCACATAGTGAAAGAGACCTACAGTTTTATGGCGAATCCGAAGGGACAGGTTTGAGAAGCTCTTTCTAGACAGGAAGCACTCTGAGCATTGTCAGTGATTCGATAGAGGTGGGCCGTTTATGCCGCACAGACCAGGGATCGAACCTACGATACCGAGGTTGGGGTCGATGCGCATACCGACAACGCCACGGGCCACCACCGGGATAGAATGAGAAATACGACAGTTCGGGGGGAAATCAATGGCGGGCAGTTACCTCTCCGAATGGAAAGAGCTATGGTTCGATGATTTGAATACGTGGCACGAATGTCCCCATCATCACATCTTCCGAGGAGTGCCTTAAATGCGACTCCATCAGGAAGGCGTCCCCTTGCCAGACCTAGCACGGGGTGGTTGGAACTTTACTTATCAGGCAGACGAACCGTGAAGGGTCTGAGTCTGAGCAATTGCTGCCTTCCATCGGTGACGGTCCTGCACGCTGCTTCCAGTCATCAAGCTGTCTTACATCCGCGATGGCTTGGTCTCTGTACCGGAGGTTCGGTCTTCTTGAACCTTCTCTAACCAGAAGGCTCGGATTCGAAGACCGTCTTTGTTGGAACGTTGTTGTCCATTCGCTCGATGTGGCCGAGCCAGTGTAGTCGAGGGATTTTTGCCTTCCGGACTACATCCACATCCTTGTACAGCTTGTAGAGTTCGCCGTTGTGTCGTCTCCTCCATTCGTCCTCCTCGCAGACGGGGCCATATATCCGACATAGAATTTTTCTTTCGAAGGCACCACGAATCAGCTCTGCAGTCTTACTTAATGTCAAGGTTTCGGCTCCATAAAGCAGGACTGGCAGAATAAGGGTTTTGTTGAGGAACCAAGTGAAAATAACTCACTTGGTGAGTTAACTCCTGGTGAGTTAGAGTCGATGGCAGAGGATCGAGTGGCCTGGAGGTCTCTAGTGAGTGCTTTACATCCGCGCCGCCTTGAACGGATCAGAAAATGACGATGATGACGACCTCATATGGGTGCCGGGACATTCTGACATACCAGACAATGGCATTGCCGACGAACTCCCTAGGACTGACACGAGTTCTTCCCTAACAACCGGAGGAGTGCCACTTGCCGATGTCCACAGATTACCATCTCTTCAAAATTCACTCATTCAAAAACGAGGGATGGTTGGCCATTATTGGATCTAAAACGGTCACTCAGTCTGCTTAGACGTCTGAGCAGATGCTCACTAAGGACCCTTATCGGTGTTCCGGAGCCGGACGTCTGCGCAAATGGCATTCATGTCCGCAGGACGGATGTCACATATAATGAGGAGGAGATAGAAGCCACAAGTATCCGGCTTTCAAATCTGGTCCAACCACGGCACTGGTTATCCCAATGGACCAACAATGGTCTAAGTGCGCTTGCAATTTCGCTGGCCGCCCAATTACCCTACCTTACGCTGCTCGTTCAGCGCTCTGGCAAGTCGTAGGCAGAGTCTCAACGAGTTAAGCAACGACAGCATAGGTCAGCTTAACTGCTTCTTTGTAACCACAGACTGGTACCCGTTTTAGAAGAAGTCGCGTGGTCTCACTCTCGGCCTACGCTTGCCTAAAGTTGACAGACTTCTGTAGTCAGGCACTTCTACGCAACCTCACCCATGGTGTAATTTAATCAGGTACCCAGTTGCTGGTAAAGGCGTAAGAGATCCTGGTGAAAGGTGCCCTAATGACCAATTCTGGAAAGCCCTACGGTAGCTCTGAGGCGTTCATTCATTTCTCGTCTGTCTATTCATGAAGTTCTGTACGTCCACTCGTCGTCACGTCGTCGCCTGAAAAATGACAAAGCTTCTGGTTAGAACATTTGCTGGTGCCACAGAAAAGGACGAAAAGCTCCTATAACTGGTCGAAACTTTGTCTGAAAGTGTGGCAGATGGAGTGTGCGCTTTACGGACATCTTCCCCAGATTCAGAGGATGGACGCAAAAGTCAAACTGGAAGCTTTTGGTTGCGACATTTGCTGCTGGAAGCAGTCAACTTCTGCTCTATCTTCCAGAGGGATTCAAAGTGGGTTCAAGTTTATTGGAGGAGCTGTTGCAGATTCCAGGGTTTGTGGACTTGATTGGACAAGAGAAACTTTCTGTTGCTCGTCAACGCCGTCAGGCCTTGATGACGCCACAGCCAGTGTATGCCACAAAATGAAATCACATAAAATGTAAAAAACAACCCGTCTGCAAATTCAGTTAACAACAATTAACGTGAAGGACTCACGCACTTGTAGTCCCATTCTCATGCAGTCACTAGTGGTGGTCTCACGCTCTTAAGCGAGTTTAATTTAAAAACCAAAAATTAACTGACACTCAATGTGTTAATTGTCAATTAAAGCGGCGATACCCCCACTTCTGGTGTGTGGCCGGGCCTGCTGCCTCCTTGCCGTGGAAGCATCTGGATTTTAATTACAGCAATTCCAGACCCGCTTCCACGGTGTTAATGTCCACTGCCGTCAATTTGCGTGGGCTTCAATGATGGGCTTGAGCACGAGCCAATTTAAGCGAAATTGCGTTTAAAAATAGTGCACGGACTCGTGGGCACTTGGGGGGCCAACAAGCGCTTCCTACCTTCACATCAATTAGACACCGAAACGTCACGACAAATCGTGCATGAAATTGAGGCGCGCAGCGTCCGAGGCTAAAGAGGAAACGATAGCAAACGGGTGCTAATTATCTGGCTTAGAACTTGTTCGCGTCCGGGGGAGATTACAGCCGGCCGAAGATCTCGACTGGGCCGCCAGGCATTCACAGTTGAGAGGTGGACAAGGCGGTCAGAACCCCACTGTCGCTGGGCAGAGGCGAGAAGACAATGACTTTGAAATGGGTGGACGACGAATAGCGCGTATCGGATTAATTGAATTCGTTTTTTACCCCGGTTTAGATACATTTTATTGCCGTCGCCGTCGTACACTCGAGGCGCGGTGTGCTGTTGGCTTTGAGAGTGTCTCGTTAGCTACCGAGTGTGAAGTTGTTTTCGTTCTGATTTCGTTCGCCGGCGATAAATGGTGTTTTGACAGAGACGGTTGCCAATTGAATTTGTTTTGATTTGCCGGGCGCTGTGCTGGCACGTAAGAGGATTATGCAAACGGGATTGAGCGGAGGATGAAGGGAGGGCGCGATGGCGGCCACTGACTTTGGGAGTTTACTGAAAGTTGGGTTCGGAATTAGCTCTGAAGGTGGATGTCACGCGGAGAAACTAAAGGCGGGCTGTTGTTCGGGAACAGGTTGTGAATGATACACTTGACAATTTGAATCGGGAGTTAACACAGAGGTTTGCAAATGTTTTGGCATCTTTTCGGAGGTGTGAGGGGTCACGTTGATACTGTGAAAGACATACGCCAGCAATGGATGACCAGGTGTCAAGAAGAACACATCAATTGAATTCGAACGTTCAAAACTCCATTGTCGCATATCTGAAGCTTATGTTTGTCAGCTTCGCTTGTTCTAGTCGATTACTTTCGACTGGAGCATCTCTCTTTGGCTGTCGAAGAACGGCCGGATGAGCTGACCTCGAACGTGAACTTTTTGGGAGAGTCTGGTGTTTGCGTTAGCAGATGGGCAATTCTGCCATTGACACTGTTGCGAAAGCAGTTTCTGGACCTCAGCACGTAGTGGTTCGATCGCTACTCGAGTCCAGGTCGGAGTGTGATGTCATGTTCGCGAAAGAGTTGTAGCTGACTTGACCGCCAAGGGAATTCACGAAGTTCCCACATTTGTTCAGATGCTCGGACCAGACGGTCACGTCGCAAAAACTGCTCTTCTATGATTTTAGGTGAAGTCTCTGACTGATCGGTAGTGATAGTCGGTGGAGAGCTCTGGCTGCGATCTCCGTAAACGTAGGTGGTTTGATGGGATCTGCTGCGTGGGTCAACGAGGGCCCGTCACACTTAGGCCATTGTAGTCCCATTGCGATGTACGGAGGGCTTGGTCAGCTTTATCTTGAAATCAGAGTTTCCTTGGGAAACCCGTCTATTTAGTCTTAGATAGGGACTCCCCGTGGTGGCCCGTGGCGTTGTGGGTATGTGCGTCGACCCCAACCTCGACGTCGTAGGTTCGATTTCAGCTCTGAGCGGCAAAAACAAACAAAATCGCGACCCCACCACTTTCGAGTCACTGTCAAAATTGCAAAATGCTCAAAGAGTATTTCCTGTCTAGAAAAAGCTTCTCTAACTTGTCCGTTCGGAATCGGCATAAAACTGTAGGTCCCTTCCACTCGTGTGAGAACAATAGAACGCACAACACGAGTGGTTGCTGAGAAGCTAGGCCCTGGCCCTTTATGGGCTGTAGCGCCACCCATATAAATTATTAGGGACTCCCCGGCTGGGACTCATATGTAAACTGACGTCCAAAGATAGCGATGAGGATGAATTGGAAGATTTTGGTCTCCTTCCTCTCAAGACTGCCCATCTTGTAGTCCACGATCAGGTATTGCGGCGAACCTCTGCGGTACACCGGCAAGTTCGGCTGACATTGCCGACTTTTAGCTGAGCGTGCTGAAGTCTGCAGTGGGCACTGATGGCGTGTCGTACTCTGCGTGGTGTTGTAGACGTCATACATTTTCTTTTCAGTGGGGCTATCGTTGTCGGGGTTTGGAATCTTGAGCGTCTTCGCGCTTCCCTCCCTCGCGTGCAGTCATCGGAGGCCATGTCGGCTATCTTCTTTGACTGCCGCAGCATTCCATAGTGCTTCAGCTTTGTATGCGAATCGGGGTAGAAACAGCGTCGTAGACCTCTGCGATGATGTGCTACTTTTCACTGACGACGTGGTCGAGTCCTGAGGACTGAATTTGGTACTGTTGTAGATTTCGTCGCGTTCTCGCGTAAGTCTTGCCCCAAATTACGGAATAGAAGGTCGATTCTGACGGTCCAATTGTGGATCCCTGTTTTCGCTTGCGAACCAATTTTAAGAGTAGTGTTGGCCTGCTAGGCGTGCTGACGGGACCGAAAATTAAAGAACGTTCTCTCAAAGCAGCCAGCAGAACAACTTCGTCCTTCTTTGACAAAGTCCATGCCTCTGCGCCATGTAACAGGACAGACTGGGACCAGCTTACTTTGCTTGTTCGTGAGAGAACTTTGTTAATCAATTGCTTTCTTAGCCCAAAGAACCCATAACAATGGGTCCAAACTGGTCGTGGCAGCACCGACCTAATGGAGCCCAACCAGCTGTTGGCAAGAGTTAGTTTGAATTCAGTGCTTGTGTGGATGTCTGAATTGATAGCGATTCCTAGGTAGACATAGCTGACTACCTCAAAGTTATGTCTGCCTAGTGTGACGTTCTTTCGTGGTGGCAGGATACATTTGGCCTTGCCCTCATTTTCCATCTGGAGTCCACCTTCGCAGCGTCCGTCGTATTACTCACAAAAGTGCCACAGACATCATGCTGGGTTCTTCCGATGATGTCAATATCGTCGGCATATGCGAATGGTTGGACGGACTTCTGAAAGATCTGATTCTCTGGTGTTGGCATGAGAATTTTGAACAAATCGTTGAAGAACGATGTTGAAGAAGTCGCATAACAACTCGTGGGCTTCCCTTTCTGACATGTAATGTCGCTGTTAGGTCTTTACCGACTTCGATGGAGCATCGTGCATTCCCCAACGTCATCTTTGACAAACTGATGGAGATGCCAAAACTAGACATTTCTCTGTATACCTCGTCGCTATACATACTGCTATAAGCGGCCTTAAAATCGATGAAAAGCTGATGGCGATCAGGCGAAAAAAAAGGCAACTCAAAATGAATCACTCGTTACACCAGACATCAGACGAGCAGCAGATGATTTTTTAATTTATCAATCAAATTCCGATCGAGTTAAATGCATCCATCCAATTGGATCCACTGCGTCCACTTCAGCGAATGCCCTTAAATCTTGTAATTCAATTTTTGTAAATCACGTCTGTCGTCTATTATCGACGCAATTATTTTCCATAAGCGAATTCCAAACCAATTTAAAGGCCCTCTCACTCGTGCGCTTGTGATGATTGGTCATTCAATGTCCCCGCGGCAATGCGAGGCATCATTTCCCTCGTCCACGTATGGAATTAAAAAAAAACAGAAAACCTACATAATTCGCGAATTGAAATGCCATCGAGTGTGTGGCACTTTTACCAAAACACGCAGCACGCGGTCGACGGATGGCGGTGGTGATGGATGCTTTAAATTACACTGCAGCGGCAATTATTGATAATTGCATGTCATGGCCGGAGCATTTCTGCTTTTGTTAATCGAAGACGGCGCGGAGGACGAGCCGAAGGATTCCGCCGGCAATATGCTTATGGATGTGCAGCATCCGGCAGCCTTGCTTTGGCCTATGCAGCGTAAATTACTTCCGTGGCGAGCGCGCGCACGCCGTTCTCAGTTAATGTGTGTCCATTTTCATTGCCTCCGTTGGCACGCTCTGTCGCGTGTTTTATCTCATCTTTATCCCGAGATGAGTGGGAGCACTGGATCGCCCACCCATCGCCGTTAGCTGAATCAGCCTGCCGTACACTTTTACGAGGCAATTAAAAAATCCTTTTCGATGCACGAGATGGTTTTTATTGTTTTTTTTTTTTTTGTTCGCGCTCATTTATTAATCCTTGGACGACGCATAAGTTGCCGGTTTGGTCGCGGTGTGGTGCTCTGCATTTAATATCGCTCTAGCGTCATCATGGCCATTCTCTCTCCGCTTGCTCTCACATTGACTGCTTCAACGAGTCCGTCTCCTTCTCCGACGACGACAACGATGATAATGATGATGCTTGCTGCTGCTGCTGCTGCTGCTGCTTGTTGTTCGCGTGCTTTAATGTTTCATTAAACGGGTTGACGGTACCGCCAGGACGACCGACCACCCACCCACCCACTCAACCTTTCCTCCTCGAGGCTCTGTTCACTGTTCCGATGTTCCATATAATTTTTTCCCTCGATGGAGAGAGTATGAAACGCAGCATGCGGCGGGGGGCATGTTCCACGAATTCTTCTGTCGCAGGATGCGTTTTTATTTTCCGCTTTGCAGTTATTGTTTGCATTTTTGCGAGCGCGGAAAATTTATAGATTTTCCCTGAAAAGAATGCACGAACAAAAAAAAAAAGAAGAAAATATGACTGTGCCGCGGATGTTTGTAATTGCGATTAACGGTTTTTAATTTTCTGCGTATGTAGAAAACAAGCGAAAAATGGAGAAACAAAAAAACCGAACAGAATTTATCCTCGACTCGACTAGGCCACTCTACTTCAGCCGGGTGGATGTTTAAATCCGAGCAGAGGCACCCCCGGTGGATGTGTTTTGCTTATTTAATATTTAAAGGACAAGCATTCGGCACGGTTAATGGGGACGGTTTTTTTCCCTGCCGTCGTTGCTGTTGAGTGGGCAATTTATTGAGTCGACTGGAGTTGGGAGAAAGTTCAGAGATTTAAAGTGGGCTCGGGATTTAATTGCGATTAAGTGGGTGGACTGCTTTGTGGAACTAATGACTTTAAAGTCAAGGGGTGGGTGGCTTAAAGAATGTCCTTGAACAGAGATTCAGAGCGGGTCAGGGTTCTTGAGAGTCAAAGTTTGTCAAGTGACTGGAAAGTTAAGGCCAACATCATCGGTTGAAGGGGCGATTTGAAGCGGGTAGCCGAGTGGGTTTCAAAACAAGTTTTAGTCACCAGAGAGTAGAGTTAAGAAAAAAAACTGAGATTTTTTCTCAGTGATTGAAAAATCCCAATCGCAGTCTGCGAACGAATGTGCTAGGAACTGCGATTCCGATCTAAAGTGCGAATGCGATTAAAACTGCGATTGCTATCCAAACTAGGAATCTCAATTGCGATTGTCATCAAAACTGCGATTGCGATTAAAACTGCGATTGCGATTAAAACTGCGATTGCGATCTCAACTGCGATTGTGTGCAAAACTGCGATTGCCATTCGAACTGCTGTTGCGATCTCAACAGCGACTGTATCTCAAACTGCGATTACGATCCGAATTGCAATTGCGACTCAACGGTGATGGTGATCATAACTGCGATTGCGATCTCAACTGCGATTGCGATTCGAACTGCTATTCTGATCGAAACCTCGATTGAGGTCTAAACTGCGATTGCCATCCAAACTGCGATTTCGAGTCACACTGTGGTTGTGATCGAAACCGCGACTGGGATCTAAGCAGTGATTGCGATTAAAACTGCGATTCCCGTCTGAACTGCGATTGTAATCGAAACAGTGATTGCGATCCAAACAGCGATCGTGATCGAAACCGTGATTGAAGTCTAAACTGCGATTTCGAGTCAAACTGTGGTTGCGATTGAAACCGCGACTGGGATCTAAGCAGTGATTGCGATTCAAACTGCGATTCCCATCTAAACTGCAATTGTGATCCAAGTTGCGATTTTGATCGAAACAACTGCGATTGCGATCCGAATTGCGATTGCGACTGCGATCCAAACTGCGATTTCGATTCAAAGTGCGACTGCGATTGTCACCCAAGCTGCAGTTGCGATCCACACTGATACTTTTTGACAGCCAAAATCGCAGTTCGCAATCGCAGTTATTCCTGCTGTCCATAAAAAATCGCAATCTGCCCCACCTCTACCAGAGACATCACCTCCGTCAGCATAAATTCCCCAACACTCTCCACTTGAGGCAACAGCAACCACCGACATAATCGGAAGTGAAACATCTGTCAGTTGGCACTTCCCTTTGCTCAGCCACTCTCAACCACAAGCACTCCGTTGCGCTTCGCTGAAGTTCCTATTCACATTCTCCTCTTTCGCTTGTTACACGATCACCCAGCGAACGTCATTCTGCAAGCCAAAGAACACACAAAGAACCCCAACCCACCACCACCACACCCCTTTGATTACGCAAACGCGCCATGTGACTGACGCCACTGCACGCGGTGACTAAACGTGTCTCTGACCCACTGACAAGAAACTTTGCATGCCACTGCGTGTGGAAACGGATCCGAGCCACGGAACCAAAGAACAAGTCTCAAAACATGCTCCGATAGAGGATCTTACATCAAAATGAAAGTTGACACAGCATGACCGGCGAACGCCGCCGTGTCGACGAATCGCAACAAGATCAAGACACCGAACGAAAGTGTGTGCACCACCAGGGACGAGGGGGGGATTTATGTAAACAACGTTAATTTTTCTAACACAACACGGACGGGATTGGTAATTTTGTGTTTATTTTCTTTGCAGCAACGTGCCGTGGCGACAGATTGCAAATGGGGCTGACGTGTGGTTGCACCTTAAACAGTCGAACCAGGCGTCAGTCGCTTGAGATTTTCTGATTGATTTATGCGTTTGGTTTG
Source organism: Eristalis arbustorum (assembly GCA_916610145.1). NCBI lineage: Eukaryota > Metazoa > Arthropoda > Insecta > Diptera > Syrphidae > Eristalis > Eristalis arbustorum. The sequence continues at coordinate 66,642,975 of OU744319.1, forward strand.
AATGGACTGTTGTGTTTTTTTTCTTCCCTTGTGTAAACGGACATTAATAGATCATCGCTGAGTGACATGTTCACGCAGGCAATAGATTCATGGATGGATGACAGGCGAGTGACGCTGTTGTCGGCTGTGGGACGCCTTGTTGGGAAGATGGTTGGCTTCGAGTTTGGATGAGACCCATTTCTCTTGATTTTGGAGAGAGATGCGGACTTGGTGGTGGCGAGCGCGTTGTTCTTGATTTTAAGACGCCATAATTGGCTCTTCCTGGCAGCTGGCTAAAGATCGTGCCAGCTGGAGAGGATTGTTGACCGAGGCCCAGGTTCATTCCGGATTGTAGCGCCACAAGAAGAAGAATTGGCTCTTCCTGGAGTCCATAGAGGCGTCCACCGAAGATGGTGGATTTGGCAGTGAACCTACCACGAGGATGTTGGATTATAGATCGTCTCTTTCAACAGCGAAGAGCGTACGGATCTCAGTCATTGTGTGACAAGCAGTTGTTCTCATGTCCGTTCTCATCCCCCAACTGACTGTCGAAAATTGTCTTTCAAGAGAGATTCAAAGGCGACGCTGTGTGACGGTTCTCCATGAGGTGGTGCGACGGTTCTACCAAGACCATGTCAAAAGTGACTGGAAAATCAAACCCACCATCGTCGCTCTAAAGGGCGTCTTTAAGTGGGATGCAATGAGGCGAACAACCCTCAAACAAGCTCGTCGTTTCCTCAATTCGACAGGAGGCCGAAGCACGAAGAGAGGTTAGAATTCGCCAAGGGGCGGCAAGAACAACAAATGGAGAAGATTGAGCAGATCGATCAAGACGTTCATCACACGTGAGACCACCGATGCAGCTGTCGAAGCAGCCTTGGCGAATCCGGCGAATTACAATTTTTCCATCGACATGCACGGCAACCTGTATCGAGGCCGAACAACCGTTCCAGGTGGACCACCCATTCCCACTCAATCGCAACCGGAACTCATCACAGCCTCTCAGCACAGAAGAGACAGCCAATTGGTTTCGTGAAAAAAAGAAAGATCCACCCACTCACCCTCAAATTCGAGAAAAAAATATCAAAAAAGTAGACTTGGAGATGCCGGGGATCGAACCCGGGGCCTTTCACATGCAAAGCGAACGCTCTACCACTGAGCTACATCCCCCATGGTCGCCAAGGAATCCAATTAGAAACCTGGTGCCGCAGCAACCCTCAGCTCCTTTCACATTCCCATTCAAACAGCACGAGTAGGATGAGTCTAAATTGTTGTTTTATTGTCTCCCCACACGTTTGCCACAAAATTCATATTTTATAGCGTTTCGTTGACCTCTGGAAAATGCCTCGTTGCCGACGAGTCTTGTAAGCGTCCTTACAAGCAGTCACTTTGGGCGTTGAGCTTCTGACAGGCTCCATGGGGTGGCCCTTCTCGCCCATCCAGTCCATTTCGAAAGCGGCCTTAAGAGAGCTCTTGCCAGTCATCTTGGGAGTGACAATCTCCACGCGTTCGTCCTTCTCAGCCATGCGGTCCATATCCAGGGCAACCTTAAGAGAGCTCTTGCCAGTCATCTTGGCCGTTGAGCTGGTGACACTCTCCACGGGCTCGTCGTCCTCGACTTCCAAAGCGCTCTTCCAAGCCGCCACCTTCGGCGTTGAACTGGTAACACTCTCCACGGGCTCGTCGTCCTCGACTTCCAAAGCGCTCTTCCAAGCCGCCACCTTCGGCGTTGAACTGGTGACAATCTCCTGGTCCTCCTCGACCATTTCCAATGCGGACTCTCTTGGTGGCTCGCTCTTGACCGCCTCGTGGTTGAGGTCAAACTCGGCGTCTCGCATCTCGATGATTTCGTTGATTCTCGCTAGGAGCTCCATGTTCACCGCGAGGTAGTCGTACGTGTCGATGAAGAATGGCTCCCGCTTGAGCGTCTCGTAGCGAAGGGTGTGTTCCCGGCGGCGGTAGTACCGATGGATTACGTGCGCCAGCAGTCCGACGGTGGTGATGACTGCGTAGACGCCGGGCGAGACCTCTACTGATATCGGTTCGTTGAAGCGTATCCTCTTGAAGAGCAGCGATATGAGATTCTTGTAGTCGCCCAGCCAGATGATCGGAAAGAGGAGGACGACGACGATGTGGAGGATGTCCACAAAGAGCTGGGAAGTCGCTTGGGGGTGCATATTTGGGTGCTTCATTGTTGCCTTTGTTTTTTTCTCTCTCTCGTGACGTGAAAATTAAATCAAAATAAATGTGACAGGAAATGAGGCAAAGCCCACTGGGATTGAAAGTGAATTTGAAAAGGAGGGGCCTTGTGTAGTGCACCGTTTCAAGTGCGAACTTGGAAGAGCCATCCTCGTTGGGGGATGTAGCTCAGTGGTAGAGCGTTCGCTTTGCATGTGAAAGGCCCCGGGTTCGATCCCCGGCATCTCCAAGTCTACTTTTTGCTTGATTTTTTTTTCTTGAATTTGAGGATGAGTGGGTCGACCTTTTTTTTCTCCCAAGCTATTTTTTTTTTGTTTCGAACAAGTAACGTCTGGTTCCCAGTGACTTCTGTAATTTAACAAAACATTCCTCGCTTCCATCGAATTCCACAAAAAAAAGTAAAAAAAAGTAATGACCGCCCGAGCAGGGACTTGAACCCTGGACCGTTGGATTAAAAGTCCAACGCTCTACCGACTGAGCTACCCGGGCACATGTCAACTCAATGCCAAACCACTACCACTTTCCACAGTGCTCCGTTCGATGCCTCGTGACAAAGTGACTCACAATCCACTCCACTCAATTGAAGAATGACTCAACCAGTAAACTTATGCAATTCCACTTGTTTTTTTTTTCCCTTCAGAATTCGTCCGCAAATTCCACGTGAAGTGATCGATTTATGCCGCATTTGTACAACAGTGACGCCGGGGGAACCACACGTGGTTCTAGGCACGGACAAGGCATTCACATTCGATTACGTCTTCGATATAAATGCACAACAGGTAAGCAACCTCCTCCTCTCACACACTCCTTCACTCACCCTTGACACATTTCCAGTCCGAAGTGTACGCAAGTTGCGTAGAGAAGCTGGTGGAGGGCGCCCTGAAGGGCTACAATGCCACGGTACTGGCGTACGGACAGACGGGGTCCGGCAAGACCTTCACCATGGGCACCGGGTTCGACAGGGACCTGGCCGAACAGCAGCTCGGCATCATACCGCGTGCGGTGCGGCACATATTTGACGGCATCAACAACTTGCAGGCGGGCGACGCATGCGACGAGGAGGGCGTCAATCTGGGCGGCATTCAGTTCAGTGTGGCAGCGCAGTTCATGGAGCTGTACAACGAGGACATCATTGATCTGCTGGATCCCTACAACAAGGGCAGAGTCTTCAAGATCCACGAGGATGGCACGGGGGGCATCACGGTCGCCGGAGCAACCATCAAGCCCATCAGCGGGCCACAGGACGCCCTGAAGTGCCTGCAGCAGGGAGCTCTAGCGCGGACCACAGCCTCCACGCAGATGAACGAGCAATCGTCGAGGTCGCACGCGCTGTTCACCATCCTCATCCGGCGGCAGCGCGTCATGTCGGCCGAGGAGTGTGGCCTGCCGGAGGGCGACCTGGAGACGCTCACATCGAAGTTCCACTTCGTGGACTTGGCCGGGTCGGAGAGGCTTAAGCGGACCGGCGCCACCGGGGAGCGAGCTCGGGAGGGGATCTCCATCAATTGTGGCCTTTTGGCGCTGGGCAATGTGATCTCAGCGCTCGGTGATAAGTCGAAGAAGGCGTCCCACGTGCCGTACCGTGACTCGAAGCTAACGCGCCTCCTGCAGGACTCGCTGGGAGGCAACAGCCAGACCCTGATGATAGCCTGCGTCTCGCCCAGCGACAGGGACTTCATGGAGACGCTGAACACGCTCAAGTATGCCAACCGTGCCCGCAACATCAAGAACAAGGTCCAACTGAACCAGGACCAGAGTTCCAGGACCATTTCGCAGCTGAGGAGGGAGATCGCTGCTCTGCAGCTCGAGCTGGTCGAGTACAAGCAGGTAAGGCAGCGGCGAGTGGCGGGAATCCGCGGGCGGTACAGCATCCGGTTTCATTTCAGGGCAAACGCAGCGTGGACGCGGAAGGCAACTCCGCCATCACGGACACATTCCACGAGAATGCAATGCTCCTGGCGGACAACAAGCGCCTGCAGCAGCGACTGAAGGCCATGCAGGAGACCATCAACACGCTCACCGAGAAGAACACCGAGCTGATGGTGGAGAAGGCCACCAATGGCTGGACGGAGGTCGAGGGCGACAAGTCGGTCACGGACATGGTCGCGGGCTACCTCGGCGAGATCGAGAAGCTGCAGGCCAAACTGATAGAGTCCCAGGAGATGTATCAGCAGCTGAAGAAGTCCACTGCCCTGAGCCCGCGGACCAACAACAAGAACGCGTCGTTTGAAGGTAAGTTCCGGAGTTCCCGGTTGCTTCCTCCCGCCTGACGCATCCTCTTTTGGACTCAGCAGATCCGGAGGCGCTCATAAACGTGGCCAAGCGCGAACTGGAGAAGAACCGCGAGATGCTGATGTCCCGGTCGCTGCCCGGCTTCAACGAGGACGCGCACAACTCGAACGTGGAGAGCATCAACGACTCCGAGAGCGACAGCGACACCGAATCCGATGATAAAGGTAAGTGACCACTCACCTCCCTCAGTCCCGTTCTCACCCCACTCCCTCTTCGACGAACAGCCGTCGAGATGCAAGCGGAGATCAACGACATCAGCTCGGACATCGAGATCAAGAGCAAGCTCATCGAGCAGCTGGAGCTGTCGCAGAAGCGGATGCAGCTGATGCGACAGCACTACGAGGAGAAGCTGAATGTCCTCAACAACCGCATCACGAGCACGCAGAAGGAACGCGACCAAGTGCTGGCGAACCTAGGTAAGACCCATTTCCTCCCCCACCAAGACCTCATAACCAACTCTCCCCCTCCTGTTTAATGAAGGCTCCAACCAAACGACCCAGTCGACGGACAAAATCAAGAAGGTCCGCGACGAGTACGAGCGGAAGATCAACGACATGCAGCGCGAGCTGAAGAAGCTGCAGGCTGCCCAGAGGGAGCACCTCAGGCAGCAGAAGGAGCTGCAGGCACAAGAGGCCAAGCTGCGGACGCTCCGCAACGAGCTGGCCGAACTGAAGAGCATCAAGGTGAGTCGCCGGCAACCGGGCACGCCCACATCCCCTCTCTAACGCGCCTCCCATTTCAGACCCGGCTCATCCGCAAAATGACGGACGAGACCAACCGCCACAAGGAGGAGGAGACGCGCAAGTCTCGCGAGATCGCACAACTCCGCAAGGAATCGCGCAAACAGCAGAACACGATGAAGACCCTGCAAGCACAAGTCCAAGCCAAAGACCAGATCCTCAAGCGGCGCGCCGAGCAGGTTACCGCTCTGCGTCGCAGCCAGAAGGGCACCCTCAGCATCAAGGCGGCCGGCCGCGTCCCGCCCAAGAAGGACTCGACCACCTTCAACGCTCGCCAGGCGCGCCTCAAGTGGGAGAAGTTCCACCGCAGCATCAACCGCGCGGCGCGCAACAAGCAGGTCGTCGTCCAGCTGGAGAAGGAACTGGAAAGGCTCCTCCACGAGCGCGAGACCCTCAGCAAGGACATCGCCAACGTTCGCAATCGCCTGCGTCAGCAGCGTACGCCCGAACTCACCAGCGAGGAGGACACCCTCAAGGCGAACCTCAGCTACATCCAAGACAACATCGCGCACGTCCAGCAGGCCATCATGGAGTTCGAAGAGGGCAAGGACTCGCCCAACGACCTGCAGTCCTTGCAGAACATGCTCGAAACCGTCAAGACTGTCGAGGAGGCGAAGTTCCTCCTCGAGAAGCTGGCCGCCGACGCCATCCTCCAGACGTGCGACACCGCCCTCACCCAGAACCGGCTGCTCGAGCACGAGACCCTCCTCAAGGAGGTCCAGCAGGAGAGCGGCATCCAGCAGCAGCTCCTGCAGCACTTCCTCGCCCAGAACCCGTCCGTGCAGATCACCGATCTCTTCGACACCCTCAACCTGACGTCGGCCAACATGACCGGCTCCACGAAGTCCCTCAACAGCAACGGCACCTATGACATTCCATCCTCCGACGTGAATGGCATCGGCTACTGGGACCCATCGGGGTCCGGGCCCGGCAACAACTACAACCGATCGTCCAGGAGCAGGAGCCCATCCCCGGCACCGACCATTGACTTGTGAGTATTCGCTGTCATCCCATCGCTGTCCCTCCTCCTCCCACTCATCATCTTCACCCTCCCCTTTCATCAAAGCACCCCAACCACCCCGAGAACCATTCGAATTCCACTCAAAATGAATCAGAAATTCGTGCGGAACAACTGTTCCATTGAGGCGGTGTGTTCCTCGGTCAAGAATCCATGAATTACATTTTTTCCTGCGTGCGTGTGTGTGTGTGGACGTAATAAAGTTCAATTCAAACGTTCTCTTTTTTCGTTTGTCTTTCTTTTCTGCTTTGTTCTTTTTGTCTCGCGTGCAGGACTGACAGGACGTCGAAGATTCGAAGGCGAACAGCGCAGCCACAGGATCTGCTCTTTGGCGAGTCGGAGGTCAGCCATAATGGGGTAAGTGGACATTTTGTTGTATTTTTTTTCTTAGTTTTAAGGTTGATAAAGGAGAGGAGAGCCTCTGAAGGAAGATCAAGAGCAAGCTCATCGAGCAGCTGAAGTTGTCGCAGAAGCTGATGCGACAGCACTACGAGGGGAGGAGTAGAGGCTCTGAAGAAGATGAGTACAGTGGAGGCTTCCTAGGCCGATTGTCACACAAATGTCGAACAGTATCAACATTTGTTCGAGTTAAAGCGAGACCCAAGCACTGTAGTTGCTTAACGTGATATTCTGATATGCTTACAACACGAAGTCTCTTGTTCTTTCGACCATATCTCGACGCAGGACCAGTCGCCTTCAGTAGAAATCTCAACGAGTACCAAGTTTTGAAACAAGCTTATGGACCTATTTCTCCACCTTGGAGAGGTCCATCTAAACCCTCTGCAACTCTTTGGGGCGTAGCACCCGGTTGTTTAATTTGCAATTCCGCACAGATTTGGATCGATTTGGATTTGAATCTCGGAGGCGCACAAGCTAACTCTCAATAGATGAAGATTAAGTCTCAGACAAGTTTTATATCTCCCTTTATTCCACTTGAAGCCTACCTCTCTAACTTGGGCCTACATACGTCAAGCGATCAGGCTGAGGCCAATGGGGTCTCAGAGGCTCCCTCTCTGATCGTCCGTGGAACGCGAGACTATAGCCTCTGATCAATCTACCTGAAGAATGCCATAACATCCCAGGACTGGCCGCCAGCGTCATAAAAGCACAAGCACATGTGACAAATCCTTTTTTTGCGAGTGTCGTGATTTTTGACTAGCACTGAGATTTGTTTCCTTAAACCAACCAGTAGTTCTTAGATCAGGATTTTAGTCGCCTCTTACGACAGGCATGCCTTACCTCGGGTATATTTTACGACCCCTACCCGAAGGGGGAATACATCAAGCAGACAGAAATATTGTGATTAAAGTTGGGCAAGTTAATAGGGTCGGGTAGGCATTTCGTGGAAGTCAAATATGTGCTGAATGAAGTGGGTAGCTGAATGGTAGTTCCCTATGACTAGGGTTTGATGTTCAACTCGGTCTGAAAAGTGGCTCTCGAATGAACAACTTGGCTGCTTCGTCAAGGTTCTTATCAGAGGAAAGGAAATCCTGTGAGACCGTCAAACTTTTCACCGCTCGGAGGTAAGCCTCTAAGTAGCCAGAGATCTTTCTGGTCGATCTCCATTTTGAACCCCAATCAGACTCTAGTGCATCAGTACCAACAGATCCAGTGGTGAATTGATGTCTCGCAGAAAAGTGGAACCAATCTTGGCACAGGCGAACGCAAGATCGTTGTGCCGAGGCGTTTGTCAGAGATTGGCATCAAGCTTCTATGAATCAGAAACTACCTTCCGATCTGTTCAATGCAACTTGTTGACCAGCATGCCTGTACTGCCTATCTCTCAACGAGATGGCCAAGCATTTTACCATCCTACTTGTGTGGGTGACGGGACACTGTGGCATTCCAGAGAATTGGCAAACGGACGTACTCACTAAAAAGTCTAGAAAACTCTGCACTCTTTCCGAATGTCGATCCACCATTCATGACTATCGCTACTGTACAACATCTACTGAAGTTAGAAACACTTTCTCAAGCCAGTCGTAGATGGTTAACCCCACAACCAAATAACTCTGGTTTAAGCTAGACCGTCAGTGAGCGGGTCTAATTATAGAACTCTCATTGACGTCATAACAGGACACAGCTTCACAGCATCTTCTTCGCTCAAACTGTTTTGCGCAATTGGCATTCACAGATCACCGTGGTAGCACGTTATTAAACTATTATTAAACAAGTAAATGTTGGCGTACACCAAGGCTCTGGTCTGTTTCCTATACTCTTTCTCATTTTTGTGAACGATCTTCTGGCTGGTTCTTCGCATCGTATTTAGGTCTTTGCTCATGACGCTCAGTGTTTTAGGACTCACGAGCATTTCATGGATTCGACGTGAATCGTGGTTAACATAGAATCGATCCTGTCGGGGATAAGAAATATACGCGTGCAATTGAATGTTGTCTGTTCTGCTCTCACTGATTAGCCATTCTCCATGAGTGACGCTTGTGTCCATGAACCCGAAAGACTCCGTCAAGACACAATTTAGTTGGCACCATCATATATTCGAGGTCACCGAGATAGGTTTCCTCCAACGATGCGAGAAATATTCCAGTCTCTTTTGATTTGGTTTCAATTTAAGACTACTCTCACAGACTCTGGTCTCTCCAAGGGCACACTCAGCGGTTCACTGGGTGACAACATCTCGCTTGAACACCAACAGACTATAGCTAGTATCCCACTTGTCCCTGTCTTTGGCTATTTTAACAAACGGTAGCCAATTACATTCCTTGTCTCCATGATTTCTCCGCCTCACCAGGAATGGTCATCGGTTTACCTACCCTCAAACCTGCTTGGAATCGTTCTTTAGATGCGCTACATGACTATGGAATGCTGTTCAAAGCCCAATAGTTTCCACAGACATTGCGGACATTCTTTATTACACGTTCGCCCCGTGCTGTGTCTTGCCTCCCCACCCTTAAAGTTATTCGCAATCCCTTGTCCTGCCGAACTTATTTGCGTTCAGTATAAAAAGAACTTACTTACTAGAGCGACACCAGGTCCCTGAAGACAGTGGCGAAGATGTCCCTTGTGCATCAGTAGCACTCTTCAGGGCGACACCATCATTTGCACAGGACCCTAGGTTCGGTTAGGATAGGTCTGTAGGTAGACGCGGTGCAGCCACGCCTCACTTAGGGCTAGTTGAAACAAGGCGGGCTCTGAACCTGTTTTCCCGATTTAGGCCTCTCCAACGCTCAAGATTAATTTCAATTAGATTCCCCCACCTCCCGACGCACAACTCACACATTTTTTCTCCATTTCTCTTCCAGGACGACGCAATGACACGTTCATTCACTCAACAAGAGCCCATCACTCGCAGCTTTATTCCACTGGCTCGGGTGCCAAGTGCCCCGGGCTCCCTAAAGTAAGTATACGCCCACCCACCAGTTCCTTCTGTGTCCGTTTAACTTTTGCAAAACGATTTGCACAAGAACAAACAATTTATGTCCCGAAGCAATGCACCCACCACATGTCCTGTTCTCACCTCTTCTAGACAATCACTGAACTCACCATCCCTTACGCGTAAGTCCCTCGAAACTGCCGCCAATGCAACTGCGATTCCAGTGTCGCCACGCGTCAGCCGACGTCCGTTTCCCAGCAAAGGATCGCCAGGGTTGTAAGTACAACACCAATGTGTGCCCACACCCCCCTTACATTGTTTCTATCTCTGCGTGTCTCTCTGTTGGACTCGAGATTTCTTTTTTTTTTGTATCTTGTATATACACATGTAATAATTATATAAAATACGTTTCTATGTAAAATTGAGAGGTTCAGTGCGGTTCGTGTACATATGGTATTTATTTTCATCGCTTTTTTCTCTTGGGACACTCTTTTTGTTTTCCTGTAGCGCTTTGAGTCCTTTTCAATTGGCTGTAGTTCACGTAGTTGCGCATCTGTCTCTCCCCAACATCCATTGAAGTGCAAACAGTGTAAATAAGCCAAGGGGAGGGAAGGAGTCAGATTCGATTATTTTTTTTTTGTTTTTTCAAAATTCTCCCCCGTCATTCGCGTGATTTCTTGTGTGTGTCGTTGTTTTCCATCATTTATTCCTCTTGTTTTGTTTTGTTTCTTCTTCGAATTCGCTTTGTTTTCTTTTCTGTTTACTTTACAGTTTTTTATGATTTATCCGTGATGAGAGTGCTGTGGCAGCTCCGATATCGTCGTCGTCGTCGTGTTGTTGGTGATGATGATGATGACGATGACAAATTTATTGTTTCTCATAAAATTAACAACAATTTCAATTTCATCAATCACTCAACACCGCCACCGCCATCAGTTCAAGCACAGCCATCACCATCAAAGTTGACAGCACCACCGATCATTGAAGTTTCGTCATCGGTTTGCGATTGTCTTTTGCTGGGTTTCAAGGTGTCTATCGATGATGTGCTATCGAGACGCTTTGAATATTTTCAGATAATTGTTGTTCTACTAATTTATTACGTTACTGTCCTGATGATGGATATGTGAAGTGAATTCGATTAACTTGCGTATTAAGTTTTATGCATTTGTTTTATGTTTTTTGTTTTATTCGAGCTAAGAGTTCATTAGAAAGAGAACATTAAAGATAGATCGTTACACATAACTGAGGAACGACTTTTGAATTTAAATCTATGACAAATCATTGACATCTCATTGCCATTTAAGTGTGCCTAGGTTGTGTGCTGTGTGCTGTGCTTTAATTTGTTCGCAAAACCCCCTTGAATGCAAGCGCATGAGTGTGTTAAATGTAATAGTAAGCAGACATCCCATAGAGTTAGTAAAATTGAGAAAAAGTATGGGACACAAACTGGAACCTTGTGGGACCCCAACTGAAACAGAGTGAAACGCAGCAAACCAATGAAAGATCCCTTTCTGGAAGACTGCACTGCACACTTTCGAGAGTAGCGGTGTCGCTTTCTCCTCACATTATGGACTTGTTCTAATTTTCGGGCAGATATGCTGTGTATGTGAACCAGTTGCTGCTGCGGAAGCCCTTCTGTCGGCTTCCAAGGAGATTTTTCTACGCCCCATGCCATGGGGGCTACTCCACTGCGACTTGAGTAGATTTTCTGTATCGAAAGGTTAGAGTTAATTCAAAAGACTTACTAGTTGCCTTATGCAAGATAGTATGTTCTTTGTAGTGGAGTTTTTAAAAGCGACAGCATTTATAAAGGAAACATTTCCTCAACAATATTAGAGCCGGACATTCGCACAGAACGTGCTCCGATGTCTCGTCACCGATAAGCCATGCCTGGACATAGGTTTAATTTTTTAACCCTTCAAATTGATATATTTTGAGTTCTACATATTTAGGTGCCGAATCAACTTGGGATTTTGAAAAGCCTTCTTCTTTGAAAAAACATTTAAATTTTCTTTTTGGGTCAATATTTACAAGCAATTTTTGTTTACGTACAATTTTTGGGTGTGGACATAAGAGTTAAGGTGGTAGTTCAGACTACAGTGGCCAGCAAGAAAGCTCGCGAGCAATTGTTTGCTTTCCTTGTTCAGATGGAGTATTTCCTTATATGAATGCGGTGGTGGCCCTTGGCGTTGCGGGTATATGCGTCGATCCCAACCTCGACGTCGTAAGTTCGATTCCAGCTCTGAGCGACGAAAATAATTTTCACGGTCCCACCTCTTTCGAGTCACTGACGATACTCAAAGAGTATTTCCTGTCTAGAGAAAGCTTCTCAAACTTAGCCGTTCGGAGTCGGCTTACAACTGTCGGTCCCTTCCACTGTGAGGCACGTACAACATGAGTGGTTGCTGAGAAGCTAGGCCCTGGCCCCCTACGGGCTGTAGCGCAACCCATATTATATATTATTATATGAATGAGGTCTCATTGAATGTTTGGAATGCCTAAGACCTTAGGAGTTACTCCATTGGTTTAGACCATAGTCCCTAAACCTTTGAGTCTTCCGGACTACCAGCAAAGAATTTATCTCTCTGCGGACTCTTCCCAACATACACTGTAGTGGAATGGTAATAAAGACTCATTATTTGTTTTATTGAAAGGCCGTCGCAGACCTCTGAAAAGTGGGACCGCGGACTCACCGGTTGAAAATTGATGGTCTAAACGACGTCTTCCCATTTGTTAATCAGCTACTGTCCAATCGACGTATGAACGCAAAATTTTAAGCCAGCCATCGCAAGCTGGTCTGTGTATTGGTTGCAAGTAGTGTTCAAAGACCCATCCAAGTACCACTTTTTTGTCTGCAAGCGAAGCAGCTTTTGACCGTTTTGGGAGTCCACTAGGTTCGACGATGAGACCTCGAGGAGATATTTTAATAAGATGGTTCATGGAGATTCCATTGTAAGAAGGGGCGCAACTGACATGTGTTGGTACGAGGATTTTGTCTGCTTAGGTTAAGCTAGGTGATCGGGTTGGCGAGCCGAAGATTGCCTCACTTAGGTCTTTGTAGGCCCATTGGGATGCCCCTCTTTTTGGGCATGCTCTTGAAGGGACCAGGATGCCAGTGATTTTGCCAATAAAAAAGCGCCCATTTTTGGGAGGGAGAATGTCCCGAGCAGAGGATGTCATCACATGAAAGTTAGCTCAATCTACTTAGATCTAAAAAAAAAGCAGAAAACGTGGCAGATTTTACTGGAAGTGTAGTCGACTCTTAGGGATAGGGTACCGTGGTGGTAAACAGTCCGGGGTGGACCTAGACTTCAATAAACAAGCCTCTCCAACAAGCGCGATCTCTGACCAGCTGTCTCCAGTTTCACACACGTTGAGGTTCTTTTCCCCTTGCGTATGTCTCTCCTTGGTTCCTTCTCCACTTAGATGCTCCACCTTAGACGCGAGCGTCCTCTGTTGTCATGCCCGATAGGCTTGGATTTGAAGGCAATTAATATACGACCGGGCCCTCAAATTATATGGCTGCTCAGTGAACTTAACCAAATTCATAAGCTTTACAACCAAGATCCCCCTGTCAGTGCATCAGTAGCGTTCTTGGAGCAACACCATCATTTGCACTTGACATTGATCTCTGTGGACGATAACTTAAGCAAAAAAGAGTGTCAATGTCTTGTGATTTAATAGATCTCTATATCGAATGGAAGACAATATTGTATGTGCCCTGAAGAAGTAAGCAGATAAAATCGTATCTTTTCTCAAAATTCCATGGAGTAGTTCCTTGAATAATAGTTGCCCACTTGTGACGAGATTTGCAAACAAACACCACCCCCTAGGGACCATCATTGTCTCAGAAGAAAAAAGGGCACCTCCACTCAATCCCGAAAATCATGAACGAATGCAAAATTCACCGGGATGATTATTAGCCGCCCCCATCCCACCGAGCCAACGTCTGTCATAATTTTTCCATTTGTATGCAGTCGTCGTTCCCATGAAAATCATCTTAGAGCGAATGAAAGTCAGCCGGCCACCCTCCTTCACCGCCGCACAATCGGTTACAATATTTTGAACTTCTTCTCGAGCATTTTTCCTGCCATCTCAGCAGCCATCCATATTCATTTCGTTCACCCTCCCGTCCATGGTCGTCGCCCGTCCGAATTCAGCAAGTGTTGCAAGTCTCTGCCGTTCATTTACATCTTCTTTTTTTTCGTATGCACGTTCAATTCTCATCCTCGCACCAGGGAGAGAGAGGGAGTTACGGGCGCTTGGGAGGTGTTTCCACCCTTTTTCTTCTATTTCTTACGTAGTTAGTGTGTAGTCAAGTAGGGTAGCTTAAAAACTGTGCTAACAACTCACTGTGCATTGCATGTAATCGCATTCATATAAACCAACAAACAAATACTAACAGATAAGAGAGCTTACAAAACGCTAACCATAATGCTTTGATTTTTTTGCCTTTGTCTCTTGTTTTTTTTCTCTCTCTCATTCGCTACCTCCCCCGAAAAATAAATCAAACCAAACAAAAAAATTTACAAAAATCCTTGTGCTCCTAATCAAATTTGAATCTAAAACGGACAAATTCTCCTAACAACCAACCATAACCTAAAAAATCAAATAAAACAACCCTCAAAACACAAAACCGACACACAAAACGAACACGAAAAAATAACAACAACAACCAAAAATAAAATGCTTGCGAAAATCAAACCAAAAGAGAGGAGGATGTGACACCGCCACCACAATCACCGCCCGTCTACAGGAAGATGATGTCGCGCGAGGACAACAACGCGGGAGGAGATGTATTCGCGCGATTGGGTGCCGGGACACAGGATCCACCCCCAGGAGGAAGCATTCAGAAGGTCACCGGGAAGGTAGGGGGACAGCAATAAAACGCTGGTTCTTTTGTCATCCGTGGTCTTCTTTTTTTTAGATTCGCGTTGGCGTCCCCCTCTATTGCACACACACAGTGTCCGGCCACAACAATTCGGTTCTCTCGATTAAAGTGGACGACGATGTGCTGTACACGGCCGCCGCCGATAGGACTGTGAAGGTCTGGGATCTGAACCAGGAGACTGCCCAGCACTGTCTTTCGACTCACCCCGGACCGGTGATTGCGGTTCAAAATGACCGACGGACGCGGCTGTTGTTCTCGGCGTCGGGACCGTTCGTCCGGATTTGGGATCTACGCACCAGCAACTCACGGCCAATTAAGACACTCAGTTCCTCGGGCCAGATACTGGCCGGCAATGCCAACGTCACGGGCACCATGCCGGGCGAGTCCCCAATCACGGCGCTCTGCCTGGGTGCGTCGGGCAACCTCTATGTGGCCGCATCGGACAAGGTTCGAATTTGGGATCTTAAAAAGTGAGTTTTGAAAACGAATGTTCAGCAATTCAGCAAATGACGGTGATTTCTTTCAGTTTGAGCTGCCTGGGCAAACTTTCCGGTGGCCATCAGGCGGCTGTCATGTGCGTCACCGCATGGGAAGGCCCCTCGGGCAGTACAGACTTCGTTGCAACCGGCTCCAAGGATCACTATGTGAAAGTTTTCGAAGTTCCATCGGCAGGCGGAGTGGTCTATCCACTGCTGAATCTCGAACCGCCACACTATGACGGAGTGCAGGCCCTTGCTGTCGCCCAGGACGCAATGGGCGCCGATGCTGAATTGTTTTCAGGGAGTAGAGACTCCGGTATTAAGCGGTGGGACCTTAAAAGCGGAGAACTCAAGCAGGTAAGCAAGCACAAAGACAAATAAACTCGATATTCAGCCGGGATTCAGCGTTCAATGGATTTAATTGATCAATCTGCCGCGACTCGAATTCTGAAACTCATTCTGTCTTATTTCGTTTGTTTCATTGGTTTGTTTGTTGAAAATGAATTGTTTGTAGCTGTAAACCGCTTGGGTGGACTCTTTGTAAGCGTGTACGGTTATTAGGGAGTGTGTGTTGTCTGAATTGGTTTACATAAAAATTGGCAGTCTGTACCGTTCGGGGTTTATTTAGTGGGACTGTTACAGGGTGGTGTCTTAAATTTGAAAAAAAAAAAAAATAAAAATACAAGTAATCTTTCTCAATTCAGCGGTACACATTGCTTTTGAGTGAAAATGACTAATTTGCTTTCCTCTCCGTTTAGTCCCTCAACAACGCCCACAAGGGATGGGTTTCCGGAATGGCTATTTCCGGTGATGTGTTGCTTTCTAGCTGTCGCGGTGGCATTATACGTCTATGGAATGTCAAGACCTGTGAAAGCCTAGCCGAATTGAAGACTGATTTGATGATCAATGACATTGTAGCATCTGGTCAGCGTGTATTCACGGCATCTAGGTAAGTCTTAGTCTACACATGAAACTTGTGCACACACAAACACGCAATTGGTGGTCTAAATGTTAGTTTTGTAAGCAACCAGAGAACTATTGCCCCACACCTCAATCCGGTCCCATTTATGAACAAAAACCCATTCCCATCCATCCTGCAACCACACACCCTCGAGACAAATGAAAAAAAGAAAAAAACTACAAAATTCAAAACAAAGTCTATGTGAAATCCATTTTAATCTAATTTCTCTCTTTTTTTTCTCCTTCTTTTTCTTTGTTTAATTTTTACGTAACACGCCTTTTTATATGTTTCGTCCAACACGTCCCACTTACGTTTCCCCCCGTTCAATTTTTTGTTTTCTTTTTTATTCATTAATTACTATATATTTGTTTTTTGTTTTTGTTTAAATGAATTTCACGAATTTAGCTCGGGTGAAGTACGGATTTGGCGTTTTGCACCGCAAGAAAATTTCCCAACATCGCAAATGACAACGTCGATTGAAAAGAAATAAAACGCAATTAAAACACACGAAAAAACAAACATAACTCGATCGAAATAATTTTTAAAAACACGCCTCTACTACAAGCAGACAAAGAAAAATACACAAAAATAATCCTAATTCAGCTCAATTATAAGCTATTCAGCTACACAAAAAAAAAAAAGCAAAAACCTAACGTAGTTAGCCATTAATCAGCCGTAGTTTAAGAGGAAATGATTATTTTCTGTGATGCTGAATGGATTTTCGACCAGACAGCTGAGCCAGAAAGCTCACCCTTTTGGCATCACAAAATCTCATCAATTCACACAACAGCTGCATACTAAACACAAAAGCAAAAAAAAAAGAACTAAAGTTTATCGCTTTCCTAACCTATTCAGCTTATCTTGTAGCCATAACTACTACCTATCGTATTTACTTAGATTAACACACTTTAGAGGAGATGCAAGCATTATATTATACAAGTCCAAAGGTACATACCATCTTATCTACTTATCCACTCTTGTACATCCATTCATTAATCCGCACGCTCTGCACCGAGATCAGATCAGTTGCACCTCTTCATCCCTTCCGTCATTTGATTTGATTTGATATTCGTCACACATCGCGTGCCTCATCTATGATTTTCCGCATTCATTGTTGTACAGTATTTGTTGGTTTTTTTTTTTTTGTTCGCTTTGTGTTTTCTGTTACCTCTCAATTCAGCTGATTGTTATCGAGCCATAGTCTCTTTGTTTATAATTTTCTTTCACATTGTGTTCTCAATTTGTTTGTCTTTTTTTTCTCTCTCTCTGTCTGTTCTTTTTTTTTTTTGCGTGAATTTTCTAAAATCCACCACAAATTCACACACGCATCTTTAGATTTTGGCCACGTTCAATTCTTTGGAGTCTTGCTCTTGTGCTGCTGCTAAAATTCCTGAATCTGATTCTACGCGGTTTCAATTCGCGTCCGCAGTGCACTTGTGCGTGTTCATGTCAGCACGGCTACACATGGCATACATCATCGTCAGCGCCATTCAGCTGAGTGCGCGAGTGAGCTTGTGGGGAGATTGTGCGAGTGAATGGGGGTGTGTTCCACAATATCCTTCAAATGCACAAAAAAACACGAAAAACCACGCATTTGTTTATACGCACAAAAAGCCACCCGCATCCCCATCTCCATGATGTCATAAGCTGGCCCGAATGTCATCTCTACTGACTCTCATCAATTCATTCCGAAAGCAAACAAAAATAAATATTTCATGTGGTTATTCAGCAAATTGATAGAAAAAAATGAATTATTCGGTGTTCTAGTCTCAATCGATGTAAGTTTTCTTTTGTGTTTCTTTTTTTTTCCAATTTGTATTCTCTCTTTCAGCTGTTATGTGCTGTCACTGTGTATTTTGCATTTATCACTATAGTCTGCCCACACATCCCCCACTAGACAGTCAGTGCATCAGTTCAGTGCTTCATTCATTCTCTAGTGTCATTCATTGATGATTGCATTCACCATACACAGACACCACGTATCACATCAAGATTGAATTTCAATTTTTCAAAAAAAAATTGTTAAACAGTTTTGTTGGTTGTGTTATGCTTCTTTTTTTTTACTGCTGAATGGCATGCTTTTGTGATTCTTTCATTCGGCTTTGAAGTAGATTTAGATTGGAATCGTTTAGTCGGGCAATAGAGGAGTAGAGTGTGGGATCATTTAGGCGAGCCAGCATCCTCGCGATGGGATATCGGGACTAATTGGTACGAATTGGGGGAATGAAAGGAGCCAAACATGCCAAATGGTTTGCAATGGGAAGTCTTTGGGCGGTTGGTTGGTTCTCGAATCGAACGAGAGATGGCGGTTTGGAAGTAACAAGGTCTGAGAAGACACGAATCGAGGAAGATACGATGAAGGACAAGACCAGAGTCTCTCTCAAACGACGGACAAACAAGAAGGCTTGAAGAAGAAGACTGAGAGTAGCGAGTTAAGGCTGCTAAGGGTACTTTTACACGAACTAATTTCGACAGCAAGCTTTTCCATCTTGTAGGCAAGGGAGGTGAACCGTTTCCTATGTCTCACCTCTCTTACCTACAAGATGGAAAAGCTTGCTGTCGTGTAAAAGTGCTCTAAGGCATCGCTCCTTAACAAAAAACAAAGAATATCCAAGCTTTTCACGTCGTTCAAGCCTGTAGAACACAGTCGTGGCTCAGACTCGGGCGCCACTCGCCTCCAGGGTGCGAGTATGGTACAGACCTGTAAGACTCCGATTCAGGCGAATAAAGAAAAACTGACTTTGACTTCGTTGGAGGCTGTAGGACAGCCATGACTGAATGTAGTTTAAACCCGCGCCTTAAAACGTGAAAATTACAGTAGTTGTCCAGTATAACGAATGATTGGTATAACATACGAAAGAAAGAGTTGATTTCCGGTACAAAGAATGTCTATGTTACCTAAGGCTGAGAACACACCGAAAAAAGCAAAACATTCTTGATTCGATTGTCAAAAAATGCTTTGTTTTCTTGATGCGCTTGGTGTGTGTGTTTAAATAAAACAGAATGGCAATTGCATTGCGAATGGTCGGACTCAGACGGTAAAGTTGTGCCAATCTTACATACAATTTTTAAAGGAAAGACTAGTAAATGTATCTAAATAATGTAAACAAAATGCTGAGGATGTGATAATAAACTTAAAGCCAGCTACACATGAGGAACCTGTCGAAGCACCTTTTTTTGTTTTGTTGACTGCACACGTGGCGCTTGTCTCCACAACCTCAGTACCGTGTGTAGCGAGTGCTTTTAAAAAAGACGAGATCTCAAACGAAATGCTGTTGAAATAACATTTTCCTGTTTTCACTTAATTTTACTCCGAACGAACGTTCTTACTCGCTTGTTTCCAAAGAACTGAACGAGTAAACGCAGCAAACGATGATACACTCGAAGCAAGTGTTGCGAGAAGCGACAAAAAATATCAAAAATGCGACGGTTGCCTCGTATGTAAAATATCCATGAATGGCTCTTGTATCGACGCAACCGGAAAACTGTCCATCGTTTGAATCCAAATGGTATGTGCATCAACACAACACTTAGTTGGAACGAACACATATTCGAGGTCGCCAAAAAAGCTTCGAAATTTGTTCGTTTCCTTAATCGATGCAAGAAATATTTCATCCCCTCTGATTTGGCTTTAAGCGTGAGTATAACGCTCATATCTGGTCTGGTGCCCCCAAGACCACCTTGCACCTACTTGATAGAATCCAAAAGCGAGCGATAAAACTTATAGGAGACAACGATATCGCGGGTTCATAAGACTCGCTTGAACATCGACGAACCGCATCTTCTTTGTCCGTGTTTTATCGTTATTTCAACAAACGATGCTCAAGGGAGCTAGCCAACTGCATTCCTCCTCTCCTTGAATTCACACGCAATACACGTCTCGCCAGGAATGCACATCAGTTTACCCATAAGTCTGCTTTCGGACGTACAGTGAAATTTAGAGACTCGTTTTTTAGCCGCACTACACGAATATGGAATGCTCTTCCCAGCTCAATATTTCCAATAGATTACAATCCGCAGATGTTTAAGACCAATGTGCACAGGTACCTCCTCTCTCTCTCTCCCTCTATACCTTCGGCCCGTGCTGTGTCTTGATCCCGGACAATTAAGGGTATGCGCAAATTATAAAAAAAAATGTAACAAAATCAAGAAGGGCTTACAGACAGGAACCTCTTGCCAAATTAAAGAAAAAAAAAATGGTCCACCATCTACGTCCATGCTTGTTAAAGTTTGCTGCGAGTAGAAACACAGTGTCAAACAAAGCGAGATAAAAACAAAATCAAGGAATCTAAAAATTGGTTTCACAAGAAAAGAAAGTGAGCTATCGGCGAACGAAACATACTTTTCTTTGGTTACTTTCGTTTCCTTTGGTGCCTGCAGTCTTAAACGTTTCATTTTATCTTGCTTCCGGAACGAAGAGAACACGTTCTGCTTTATCCAATGTGTTTGTTCAGCCTTAGCGAAGAAGAACTCAAAGCAACTCCCTTGACTGTGGATGTATGCATGATTATGGGTTTGAATGCGATTCGCTTATGGAAGGGTTTTCCAATAAGGACTTAACAACCGTTTTTTCAAAAACTTTAATATCGGCTTGAAGTACAATCAAAACATTTATGAATCGAACTCGACTTCGTTCATATGGCTGCCGCGAGCACGTTTGCATCGGTGATTCGTTGGACTCAATTATCAACGACTCAGCCATACATTTCGGCAGAAACGGTCGCTATTTCGCGTTCAATGTTGGATCTGAGCTCTTCCAGCATCGTCAACTCTGGCTTCTGTTCAGTATCGAATAAATCTTTTGTCGGCTTGTTGGCATAAACCAATGACTTAACGTAACCTCACAGAAAATAGTCAAACGACGTTAAATCGAACGAACGAGGCGGCCAATCGACTAGCTTATTTCTTGAGGCAACACGTTCAACGTACTTACTCTTCAATAAATCGATTGTAACGTGTGCTGTGTCGTCCAATTTCATGTCTTCCAATTCGGGCCAAAAATAATCAGTAATCACGGCGCGATACACAGTAACTTGCCGATCGTTATTGGCGACAAAAAAATTATGGCCTGGCATGCAAACCGGTGGATGAAGTGGTAATTCAGGAAGCACATGTGGATTTTCACCCGACCAATGAGGCATACTTTGCTTATTGACGAACCTATTGAGTCATACATGGGCTTCGTCACTGAAGATGAGTTTGCGATGAAATTCATCATTTTGGCGCATCTTCTTCAGAATCCAATCGGAGAACGTACGTGGCTTCAAATGGTTTCGATTCAAATGGTCCGTGGGTTTCAATTCTTGAGTCGGCTTGGTCTTGTATGGATGTAAACCACGATCCTTACACAAAATACGCCATAATGTGGTCTGAGTGCTGCCCAATTCTTGAGAACGACGTGGAATTGGCTGATTTGGATCGTTTGTTAAGGACGTCTGAACTGCAGCAATATTTTCGACACGACCACTTGCATGGCAACATCACACAACCAATTTGTGGACTTAAATTTGTTCACTTAACTTGTTGTTGCCTGTCTACTAGGGCCAGAATTACAACCGAGAACTCGAGTTAAGGGTTAAAGTTGTGATCACCGACTCGGAATTTTGGTAGAAAATTGTCATAATTTGCAGACGTTCCTCGTACGTGTACTTTAAGATGGTCAAAATGTTGAGTTTACTCTTGTTACTTGGCGGTGAAAATTTGAGATGATTATTGAAGGAGTGCGTTCACAAATTAGGTTCAATGTTGTCAAGTCCCTATTGGAAAACCCTTTAGGAATATGTAGTTTACTGGTTAAAATTGTGATTTCGGTCATGACGTAAAAAAGTTAGTATTTACGAAGCCACATACTTTGACGAAGCAAAACGTTCCAGTGGTTGAGCTGGAAAACTATATTAGACTCAAAATCGAATACGGAGCCTAAAGACGAGGATCACATTCCTCCGTCAGTCTTAAGAAACCAAGAAGAAGTGGTCCTAGTAACGAACTCGTTCACTCTTGTCAAGAGTTTTTGCCCAAAGAAAAGAGTCAATTGCAAATGCCAACATATTGCTGAAAAAAATACTAACAGGGTCCGAAGTCTTAGAACAATGCTGCCTGCTATGTGTCTTGCAAAAGATGCTCATTCGAACACATTTCAGGAAAAGTATGTTATTGATATGGACAATGGCGAAGATGCCAGCGTCTCAAAAATAGACTCAAACTCTGTTCAGGAAGCAAGGCATACCGAAGCGGTTGAGAACTTGAACAAGTGTATTAAATGGATGGGACAGAGGTTTGAACATTCGATAATATTTGTTTGTCCTAAGAAGGCTACAAGAGAATGCTGTAAGTTACTGCGTTCAAAATTCACGAAGAAAGCGTATGCTTGTTAGGGATTTCTTTCTGATTAACCAACCGAGAGATTGGATTTATCTTACGCTTCGTAGAAGGGAAATTAACTTGATACTAGGAATTTTTTGGTGGCCCGTAGCCTTGTGGGCATGTGTGTCGACTCCAACGCACATGAACCTCGACATCTAGGTTCGATCCCTGGTCTAAAAATAACTTCAACGGCTCCACCTCTTTCGAGTCACTGACAATGCTCAAAGATAATTCTTGTCAAACTTGGCCGTTGGTCGAGTTGGCTTAGAATTGTACGTCCTTTCTACTCCTGGCAGAACAATATCACGCAAAGCACGAGTAGTTCATGGGAAGCTAGGCCCTTGCCTTCTACGGGCTGTAACGGCGCCCATATTGGCATTGTATTACGAATTGTTCGAGTCAACTAATGCATCCACCTGGAACTTATATCATTTGTTATACTGGACCACCACTGATGACGTTGACGTCGAACTTCCCCTAGAGCGCGAGTAAGCTTCAGGGCTGTAAGACAGTCATGACTTCAACTCGGACGTTGCGCCCTCAAAAGAAGAGAGAACGATTCGATCGACATCAGGTTTTTGTTTGCAAATGGCTGGACAAGAACCACTCGCAGGCCGCCGTCCAGTTCTTCGCCACTGAAACTACCCGCTTAGCCTGCTAAAACAAAATTAACGCCCCGCCACGTCAGCTCAAACCTGCCTAAACCGATTCCGTGCATTAGGCTTCAATATCGATGGTACGCCATTAGCGCCGTCGTCGTTGTCGCAGTGAATTGCTTAAAAATGTTTGTTTCTCAATTTACACTTCAAAATTTATGTTCGCATGATGTTATCGACCGTTTTTTTACAATTTTTTGTTTGTTTCTTTTTATTTTTGTTTTCATTACCTTTCTGTTCTTGTCCCGACAAAATGTTTCTTATTCGACTAAACTCATCCAAACCCTCACCTCCCGACTCACCCTTCGATCCGCCACTCATTTTTGACACCACTTCATCTCACCTCATTTTCGTCACATGTGTAGCTTTAAGATTGCTTCTTTCCGAAAATTTGTTTTCTACTTGTTTTCTTTCCAAAACCAACTTTGAAAAAAATTATTCAAAAATTGATTGAAAATGTAAAATTCATTTTTTTGAAATCGACGCTTTTTCTGTGTTCCGTTTTGTTGTTATTTTGTTTCTGTTTTTTCTTTTCTTTTTTTCTTTTTCTCCTGTTTTCCGTCTCTTTCACATGATTATTTTGTGGCACACATCAACGCCGCGCGATCATCATACACATCCGCCCGCCTTCATCATTCTGTGTGCGTCCCTTGGGGGGGAAATAGTGATGGAAAGGTACGCATGTGGCGTTTCACCAATGCCCTGCGACGTCAGTGCTCGCTGGACAGCAGCTGACAAATGGCCACGTATAGACGGACAAATTCGACGAACGACGGGGACCTCCTGGACGGTGGAGAGAGCGCCCGACTGAGGAGCTCCCTAAAACGCCTGTCATCGTCGAGCCTGGGCTTGGCTGTCTCACCATCATCATCGCCCACATCATACGCGACCAACAGCAGTGTCCTCCTGGACATGGCGAAGCGACGACTCCGCAGCGCTACCAACAGTCCCGTTCGCATTGGCCCCGGCACTCTGTTACCGAGTGTCGCGAAGACTGCAACGACCCGAACACCGGTCTCGAGTGGTCGCAACTCACCAACGCCGTCGGCAATCGTGAACTTCGTGCGAAAGAACGCCCGCAGTCGTTCGGATTTGTCGCTCGCACCCGTACAGATGCGCTCAGCTTTTCCCAGTCGAATGAATTCGCCCGTCTATCGTTCGTCGCGTCCAGCTCACAGTATACTCTCAACATCATCCACTAATCTGCTGACGTTTGGCAACAAATTATGATTCGTTCACATGTGCATTTGGTTATACTGGTTCTGTGGTATTATGATAGCGCGTCTAAATTTTAATCATCGTTAAGTTTCACATCATATCATTCCATATTATTTTGTTTGTTTTGTGTGTCAGAGATCAAATTCACAAATTATGTTTAAGTCCGTATGTATAACGAAACAAATGAACAAATGTAACAATAAGTTTTGGAGATTTTTTTTTGTAAGCACATGCAATAACTAATTAAGCTATATGTAGATTTGTAAGAAATTCATTTATTTTTCATAAAATGTAAACATTTTTTGTAAGCACACACAGAAATTGTGCTGAATTGAAATACAGGTAGCCTTGTGAGACTATCAAGTCAGAGGTGTGAGAAAATTTTGTAAGCGCCAGTCAGTTGCGTGAAATCAGCGCAGAATCGCAGCGAAATGAATTCAAACTAACTTACGAACTCACTATACAAAGAAATAAATATTTTAATTTTGTAAGCGCGTAAGAATTTATTTATATTTTTATTACATAATACGTTCCAAGCTAGTTTATTATTGTCCCTTAATTTAACACACCACATTTTATTTAACCTAAGTTTTGTTCGTGTCTATCATTGTCTTTTTTTGTTTGCTTTCTTGAGAGTGTTGAGAGATTTTGATTGTTTACATATTAAGCAGCATCAGTATACTAAAGGGAGTGTTATGGTACCTATATACAAACGTTTGTATTTCGAAAGATAACTATCGCGTGAGCGCGAATATTCACAATTTCATACTTAAACATAATATTGATAAATAAAAATATATATTTTTTTGCCAGATGAACATGTAACAGATGAACAAAAATAAAATGTAACCACATCCTTTAACTATATTAAATCAAGCATACAAACTCATGTCTGAGACCTAATATTCACAAAAGACAATATGTAATAAAAAAAAAAATAAAGTACCCACACCCAGGTACGCAAATGCTGGCGCAACTCGTGCAGTATGCTGTGCGTCCATGTGTGCGCGGCAAGGACGTGTGGGAATATAAAAGTGAATGAAAGTGTTTGTTTTATTTGCACAAGAGGTAACAAAAATAAAATTAATATTCAGCCATAAGCAGACGATTCAGCTCAATTTGAATATTCCTTCCTTTTGCGAAGTTAAGGTCGCCACAGTGACGGTGGCTTAACCGGGCTTTGTGGGAAGATACATTGCGTGGGTGTGTATTCTCGGGAGATGTACATATTTGCCTTTGCAAGCGGGATGGAAATTCAATTGTTATTTTTTGGCGTTTGAAGAAGAGATGGATGAAGTTTGATTTTGTCAGCATAAGGTAAGCTTGTTATTCGACTCCAGGAAGGTGTTTTTATCCAGTCACTTGGTGACAATGAGGGTGAATTTTTTTCTATTAAGCCCATTCAGCACGTGGTAACTTCATCGATGCGAGTATATTTGTATATAATTCTGTTGAAAACAGTCGATCAAAGTTGCTGAATAGGTGCTGAGTAGTCAAGTTTATGTTGATGGAGGCAACATGCTCAAGTAAGCTCGTTCATAGCTTGTTTCTGTCATCGGAGGAAAGGGATTTGCATTCAATTATGTTGAAAAGAAATGATTAGAGTTTCCGAATGCTCCAGTTCATGCTGATGGGGGCCTGTTTTCTTTATTCAGCTCTTCCATAATGCCGCAGTTTCATCGATGGAAAAGGATTCCTACACAATTCTGTTGAAAACGAAAGATTACATCTGCTGAATACGTGCTGAATGCTCACGTTCGTGGTAGCGAGGAAATCCTTTTCTAATAAAGTCGATGGATCTCTCTTCCATCTATGAAAGAACGCGTATATTCTATCAAAACAAGCTGTTAATGTTGCACAATACGGGCCATCTTTTTTAGTCAGCTCACCTATAAAGCGGTATTTTCGTCGATGGAAAAGAATTCCTACACAATTTTGTTGAAAATGAACGATTGTAGCTGCTGAATACGTGCTGAATGCTCATGCTCGTGGTAGTGGCTGAGGGATCTCTCTTCTATCGATGAAAGTACACGTTTATTCTATCGAAAACAAGTTATTAATGTTGCTGAATACGTGCTGAATGCTCACGTTCGTGGTAATGTCTGAATCCTTTTTGAATAAGGTCGATGGAAAACGAATCTCTCGTCCTTTGATGAAAGTACGCGTATATTCTATCGAAAACAGGCAATTAATGTTGATGAATACGGTGCATAATTTTGTATTCAGCTCTTCCATAACGAGGTATTTTCATCGATCGAAAAGAATTCCTAAACAATTCTGTTGAAAACGAACAATTAAAGCTGCTGAATACGTGCTGAATGCTCACGCTCGTAGTAGTGGGGAAGTGCTTTTTCTAGTCAGCTCGATGTCTACACAATTCTGTCTATAACAAGCAATTAACGTTGCTGAATACACTACCAGTCCCCCGATTGGGTCCATCGTCAGTTTCAAAGTCGACAATCGAAACCTGCATTTATTTTAATAGCATCCAACTGGACGACTTTAACGTCAAATTCACTCCAAAACGAGAGTCCTTAGGAATTCGAGAAAGTCTTTTTACGATATTCTACGGTTTCTCGCAATAAAACGGAAGAATCCAAGGACACAATGCCATCAACGATAACTTATGTGTGGGCGGGAGGGGGTCCTTGCTGGATTTCAACATCAGTGCTACCTTGTCCAGTAGCAGGAAACATTTCAATTGTAATCTCTCCCCCTCTTCAAAGTATCACTGAAATGGATATACACTTTTTTTTTGCCTTGCAGTCCACAACAAACAAGGACTCTCTTCTCCTCCTGTGCGAGAGTGGCCTCGAGAAGAAAAACAAATTCTGTAAATGTAACCGACTTCAAGCAGCAGCCGAAGCTGAACAGAAGAGGAGAAAAACTAGGAGGCTCTAGGAGGATGAAGGAAGCACAGATATAGCATCGACTCTTCACTGTGTTCCACTTCAAGTTGAGTGTGTGCACACACCACACATTTGTGCTATCGTTGCGGACCGAGTGTCCTTCCGAAAAAAAAAAAAAAACAGCAAAAATGTACACGCTACGACAACGACAACACACTGCTGAGAGCCTAGCCCAGTCGAGACAAGGCGAACACCGCGTCGACTAGCCCAGCAGAGGAGTAGGCGACATGAGGGAAGAAATTTAAAATTTCATAATGTATTTGGTTTTTACTTGAAATTGCCCTTTTTATGGCATTCCATTCGGTAATATATCGTTGTCCACTTTAGTTGTTCAATGAGGAGCGGAATAAGGACGCTACTTGTGCCAATATCAGGTCGATATACTCGTGCACTCGTACACTGGTTGTCCCCCGTCGCACTCATAGCCCGTTGTCATGCCTGGTAAGCTTATCCTGAAGTATTCGCCTTTATTATTCCTCTAAATGATATCCTTTAGAACAAACAGCACAATGCAGTCGGGTGAGACCGACCAAAATTGTTCGAGTGTCTCTCGAAAGGAGGCGAGCAAAAAAGAAGAAGAAGAAGATTAAATGGAAGGACGACAGGAGTGCGATGATACTCCATGGAACATAAATTCCTTTCGACTAGTCTCTCGCTCTCTCTCTCTCGGTTTAACTTGACACAGGATATTCTCTGGTACACATTGTGTCGTTCGCAGTAAGTGCCGAGGATATACAGGACAATAAACTTTCGTCTATTTGTTTCACAGCAGGAACAAAAAAAGAGGAATTTCTTCAGTGAAGTGAGAGTTCAGTTGGTGGATGTGTGCGAGCAGAGCAT
Organism: Eristalis arbustorum; assembly: GCA_916610145.1. Lineage (NCBI taxonomy): Eukaryota > Metazoa > Arthropoda > Insecta > Diptera > Syrphidae > Eristalis > Eristalis arbustorum. The sequence continues at coordinate 66,670,851 of OU744319.1, forward strand.
GTGTGCATGCATGCGTGTGCTTGGGGGAGTTACGAATATCCATTGGATGCAGGGGGCGACGCCATAAAGAATGCTTTAGTCTTCGGAATCAGTTAAAATGTTATTCTTCGGCGAAGTCCCTCTGTTTTGCGATCTCAATGGCACTACCACTGCCGGGCAGCGAATGCATTCGACGGAGGGTATTTCCCCAAAAAGTGCCTTCGATAGGGCACTTCTTTTCTTCTGCTTCCTTATCGACTGCAGTTCACTGGACGAGAATGCAAGTTGGACTCGGAGGGAGGGGGCGGACATCCGCTGGGCAATAAGGTCAGTGTCTCTAAAAGACGATAGTCGCTCGGTGGATGAAGTCAATTTGGTAATTGGACAAGTTTATACGTTTGCTGTGACCCGCATCCATGACTGTCAGCTGTTACTCAACCTAATGGCTCTCGTGATGGATACATTGCATGGCTGCAGGTTTGTCGACTCGTGTCGATTAATTCCCACGGCATCGTTGACAAATTGAAACCACCTCCACCTCCATTCCCGTTCCCCAATGCACAACAAAAGTCTAAATTAAGATCCACGGCGGCTTTAAATCATCCAAAGAACCGCAGTGCTTGTCGCTTGAATGGAATTTTCTCACGCCCCCGCCTCGGGGCAGCGCGAAAGAAAATCCGCCCAAAAAGGGACCGCAGCTCGATGCGGAAACCGGGGACCAACAGTCCACGAAATTATTTCGGGAGGAGTTCGGTGGGAGATTAGGGTTTTCGCGGTGCTCCTTTGAATGGGGACGCTGGGCGCTGTTGCATTCTTTGGTTTCGCGAAGATTAGAGGCGCCACTCCTGCCGAGCGAAACAACACAAATAATGTAATTAAAACCCCGTTCGGTGGCCTTGTAAATGTAATTAAGCGGTTTTTCCGCGAATCCCGGACCGGGGGTCGGTATCCTTTTAAAAGCCCGTTTGTTTGGCTTTAAGCGTGCGCCTTTGTCTTGAGCAGTTGCTCCATTCACAAACGGAATGAATGACTCAGCGAGTGCTGCTGATGGGGTGGGGATTGAGGCGAATGTCATTAGAATTAATTTTAAGGCGATTATCGGCTTTAAGGGGATTAAAGAGCGGACGTGAGTTTTTAAACAATTTTGGATTTGAAGGCCTGGCGAGAGGTTTGAGGTGCGTGTGGTTTATGAAATGTAACCTTGTTCAGAAAAGCAAGTGGCTGGCGTTGTGAGGGATCCGACAAAAATCAGTGGAATCTCAGTCCACAGAAGAGAGGAGATTGGCAAGAAGTCAGTGGCCTTAGGTTAGTTATTGGGCTGCCATCAAAATTTCCAGCACACTTAAGTTCATTCTTGGTCCAGTTTGCTACCCAGACCAGATTGGAAAACCAGTTAAAAGCGTATTGACTCTTGCTTTCACTGGGATTCGAACCTGAAACCCCTATGACCACGTGCAGGTACTCAACCAACTGCGCCATCCAGCCATTATCAGTCGCCGTAACATCGCGTTCACAATACTTGCCGCTTTGTGTGGCCTGAAATCTGTCGCGTCAACAATCTGTCCTAGCCGTGTGGTAAGACCAGGGCAGTCCATTGGTCATGTTTTCACACATCTTTGAAAAGACCCGAGAAATGCAGACCAACACTCACCACATATCCGTCGATTTCGCCGCAACATGTGCCAGCGGGCATAGCGACGAGCAATACAGCGTCATGTCTACTAATGACATTGCTACCAGACTCGTCCGATTGTGTAGGATGACGATGGAGAATTCTCGCTGCTTCATCAAGGTGGGTGACGAAAACTCACCGAGACCTTCACCGACAAGGATAAGGCGACACGCTGTCATGTGACCTTGTCAAGATCTTGAGAAACTCACAGGGCAACGCCAGAGGTACGAACTGCCAAAAGTCGGTTAAGATGCTGGCCTACGCTGATGACAATGATATGATTCTACGAACATAGCGGCACTTGAAGCGGAAGCTGTTTAAATGGATCTCGCCGTAAATGAGGTAAAGGCTAAGTATACGCTGCTAGCACGGAATGACGCACAACCTGGACGTCTCGGCAGACGAAACTTTGAGGTAGCCAGGAACTTCGTCTAACTCGGCTGTGCAACAAACACAGGCATCAACACAAGTACCGAGATCATGCGCAGAATCTGTCTAGCCAATGGCTGCCTCGAAAGAACAAACTGACCTTATACAACTCTCTGATCATCAGCGTTCTGTTCCATGGCGCAGAGACATGGACACTATTGAAAACAGATAAGGAAGCTTTTGATCGTTTTGTCGTTTTCGTTCATTTCACGCCTGACCGTTGGGACTGGGTTGTGAGACTCCAGTCTGACTTGCTAGTCATTGGACGAGTTCTCCTATTAACACAGACGAAGAAGCCGATGAGGCTTCCTTCATCGATTATTGGGTTCGTCGAACCGAGGTCTGAATACTAATGACGTCGAATTCTATACAAAAAGCCTCGTTTATTGAGGACCCGTTCCAGTAGCTCCGGCAAGGCAAGGAGATGCGCTGTCGTGTGATTTCTTCAATCTGGTACTGGAGAAGATAGTGCGGCGGGCAAAAGTCAACACGAAAGGCACTATCTTCTACAAGTCAGTCCAGCTGTTGGGATACGCGGATGACATCGACATTATCGCGCGGTCCCAACGCGCCATAGTGGAAGCTTACACGGCAATTGAGGAACAGGCGAAACGAGCTGGTCTTAAGGTCAACGAGGACAAAACAAAATATATGCTGTCGAGCAAAAAACGATCCGCCGCACACCACCTAGGCCAAAACGTCACAATCGACGGTTACAAGTTCGTGGTGGTTAAGGAGTTTGTCTACCTCGGGTCAAATGTAAACTCCACGAATGACATCGTAGTGGAGATCCGACGTAGAATCGCCATCGCCCTTGGCAACCGATGCTACTTCGGTCTGTCAGAAACTCCTGACTCGAAGGACCAAAGTCATGCTCTACAAAACCCTTATCCTGCCAGTCCTACTTTATGGAGCCGAAAGCTGGACATTAAGTAAGGCTGCAGAGCTGATTCTTGGTGCCTTCGAAAGAAAAATTCTACGTCGGATATATGGTCCCGTCTGCGAGGAAGGCGAATGGAGGAGAAGACACAACCGCGAACTCTACGAGCTGTACAAGGATGTGGATGTAGTCCGAAAGGCAAAAATCCGTCGACTACACTGGCTCTGGCGCTCCAGCAAAGAGGGTCTTCGAATCCGAGCCTCCTGGTTCGAGAAGGAGAGGATGACCGAACCTCCGGTACAAAGACCAAGTCATCGCGGATGCAAGACAGCTTGGCCTTGATGACTGGAAGCAGCGTGCCCAGGACCGTCACCGATGGAAGGCAGCAATTGCTCAGGCTCAGACCCTTCATGGTTCGTCTGCCTGATAATGCGAATGTTCCAGTAGCTCCAACCAAAGAATGAGTTAATTATGCATTCCTAACCCCCACCGAGACCCGGGATTCCATCAAATTAGAGAGGAAACATATTTTCCTTCAATTCGTCGCCCGAATTTGGTCGACTTTGAAAGTCCCTGGGGACAATAGCATTTATAAATACTCGTGCCAAATTTGGAGTAAAGCGGACATTCATGTCACTCACATCACTTGCCTTGGCGCCTGAAGGAGAATATTTAACCACGAACGTACAGTTCCTTTCCGGCTTGTACTGCGACATGCGTATACCTAAGCATCTCCGGAACCATTGAGACAACGCAACAAGGGACGTCCTCGAGATGGCGCATACAGGAGGAGAAAGACCTAAACCCACTTTGCGTGCGAAACTGGAGACAGCTAGCTAAAGATCAATCGAGCTGGCTGGAGAGGCTTGTTTGTTGAGGAGATGATTGAACCACGAAATGGAAGAGTGTACGAAGCCATCGGTGGCTGTGAGTGGCTGCGAGGCCGTGTAGGTCGCATGGATAACTTAGCTCCGGCAGGAAGATTCTTCCACTCTGGGCTTGTGGCACTTACTAGCGAAGAAGGAACAGCAGACGTCGCATTAGCTGAGGCCCAGGTCCCAGATCACCACGGACTGTAGCGCCCTTCTCTGCTCCTGTAGTGCTGTTGCTAGTCGTAAGTCGTAGGTTTCTACACCTAGGAGACAACTACTTCAGCGGCCGTATCGAGCTAAATAGTGCCAGCATTGGCCAACTAAATCGCTTCATTAGAAGCACCAACTGGTTCCTGTGTTAGGAGAAGTCAATCCGCGCGGTATCACAATGGACCTATCCTGGCCTCAGTGTGTCTGCCCTTTAGCAGTTAGCCGCTACAACCTAACCTAACCTAACCTAGCGCCAAGCAAAGAACACTAAAATGGGCTTGGCTGTCAACGAGGACCTTGACCATCAACCACAGATGGAAGACATCAGTATATACCCAGATCAAGCGCAAAATAACGCTGTTTCTTTGGCCTCAATAACCTTGGAAGGATGGACGAAACTGACTGAGACATGGCAGTCCAGAAGTACGGTGCAGAGGTATAGACTCCATTCTTCAAGCTTGGCAGCTTTAAGAGAACAATTATGGGTGCGATCTTTCATGTTGTTGGCATCTGGAGGGGAAGATTGAACCACCCAACCACAGGCGTGTGGGAATCTTATGGAATTCCATGGGCCACATAGACAACTTAGCTCCGTTCGGAGGATTCTTCGACTGTGGGCTTGCGGGGCAATAGAAGACACAAGCGTCCAAGGTGCACACACTAGTCAAGAAGGCTCTCAATCAATTTCGGAGGTCGCTTTAGCAGAAGAAGTTTGTAGGGTGAGGCCCACGTTCAGCTCGGTCCACAGGGAGGACAGCAACGATTTCTACACAACTGTCACTGGAAGATTGTTGCTCTGTTTTTAAAAAAAATGCCAAATTGCGTAGTCCCATGTGACCACAGTTTCTCTCTCACTTGCAAGCCCACATGGCGTATACGTAACATTTTTCACACGCACTCTAGTTATCCAGGATTGCGGCCTAAGTGGACCTGTGCTTATGACTGCCTTCCCTAGCTGGTCCTACTGGGCACACAACTTCTAGTCATCAAGAGCAAGCTGACTGGTGTCCAAATGCGGTCTTCTTTATAAGGAAAATTAGGCTGAATCAAAAGCCTGGGTTTCGAAGACGCTCCGAGCTGATGGCCATCCATCTTTCCTCAACACTCACGGCCTCTACAATCTGCCTTCCGGAGGCACCAAGGACCATGGCTGCTATTTTGCTCATCGCATCGCCCATTAATTCGGCATATTCAAAACCTGCCACTCACGTCAATGAACCAATCCTCCTCCCTCCCCCTATCACTTCCTCATTAGTTCACAGGCATCCTCCTAATAGGATATTCCAGCCGCATCCACATCAGTCAGTCCGGGTGACTTTGAATGCATTCGAAATACGGTCCCCTTGCTCCATTCGTGCGTACACTTCACAGGACACGGAACTTTCACTTTTCCCATCAAGTCCCCGCCCGCCCCAAAGTGTGCAGCCACATGGCTTAGTGTGGCAGCAGCTTAAGTTTATTCAGAAGCGACGATGCGGAAAAATTATATTTTATTCATTCAAAAGAATTCTCTCTTGGAGAACACCTTCGTAATTTCTTATTCAGGACTTCCTCGGCCGGCGAGAGCGAACACCAGTTGTGTGCGGCGGGAGGTGTGACCGAGGAAAATGTTAAACTCATTTAGATTTGAATTCATTCTTTTTGTTTTGACAGTGCTCCCTTTGGCCGGGCCAGCTGGCGACGTGTTTTTCGTGTCCTGGCGTCGTGTCGCTGGAAGGAAACTTCATAAATTGAATTTTGATGCGAGATGGTTTTGTGAGACGGGCGATGAGGTGTGTTTAGGTGGAGTGCAAAGGGTGACCAGATAAGAGTGATAGGAAAAGGAATTCAGATATAAGGAGAACGGGGTGAGATGTGGAAATGATTTTGACTACGTTTTGAAGGTGCTTTCATGCCATTTAAGCAGAAGAAAAGTGCAGCATTCAAGTGGCAGTCTAGGATTGGCTGGTAAGGCTTCTGCTGGAGTCTTCAATGTTTGGGGATAAACTGCTGTTGATGTTCCTTCTACCGATGGCAAGTCGAATGAAAAAAGAGGCAAATAAGGGTGATGACGAGATCGGCCTGTATATGGCACAGCACCCCACACAGTCTCCCATCCCTCCCCAGCCCCACAAGGTCTGACAACGCCATTAATCCCCAACAAATTGTGTACATTGTTCTTGCGAAAACAATCACAATTTACTGCCTGCTTGCGACTGCCAGCCCCCTCAGCAAGGGGGATGCCGCATCCCAGCCATTCTAACTACTTCCCTTCCATTTGTTGCGAAACGAATTCCAACAACGTTGCACATCCTTGCAAAAACACGAGAGAATGACTCGCAAAAAGGCATTGCTTACGCATTACCGAAACGACATTACGAGGCCAGAGGATGGAGAGGATGCAAATGCATTTGCACCTGAAACGTCATGTACTGTTGTGCCGTTCTCATCAGCAAATCGCATCAGCATCCAGGACCCTAACTCACTCACGAATCATTTAGCACGATGCTGCCTCCTCATATCCTGACACCGACAGTCGCCGCCGCCGCCAGTGCGCCAGTGTGCCAGTGTCTGCCTGAGAGGGTCTCCAGCAAGCACAGCCTTCGTCGGATTCATTGATATCTGTAAATCCGGCGAAATGGAGTGTCATTTTGAGAAGCAAGGATCCTGCAGCTCCTTCGGCAACCGGCTGACTACGGCAGCTCTGCAAGGAGCATCAGTATCATCGTCATCCTCATCATCATCACTGGTGTCAGCAGAATTATTCGAGTGCGATACACTCGCAGTGCGATGTGTGCAGTAAGTGCAATTCGCTCGTGAGACATAAACAATCCCCGATAAGGCGGGCACCCGATGAATTGAGGTGTGCAACGAAACGCAGAGAGATACGGTAATGAATAAATAATTGCGATGCTGATGTGTGACGCGAAGAGGCGCCTGATGCGGATGCACTTTGAAAGAGAGGAGCAGGGGGGAGGTGGGCATGCATTCAATGTATCCAAATCGAAATACCAATCACCCCCCTGCACGCATAGTCACTTTCCGCCCACAGAACAGAAAGTTAATTAAAAGTTTTCCCCACAAGTTCACTCATTTAATTCCACCCCCTGTCCTCGCACGCTTCATAACTCCGAGGACACATTGCCACACGCCCGCCGCCCACCGCCGCTGCCGATACCATGCATATTCGGTGAAAGGTAATTAATATCTTTCCGTCTTATTTCCTTTATGACAGAAAGTTTACGCCTTCGGCGACAGAGGGATCCCGGCGCGGCGCGCTTTGAGCTGTGATCACCGAGTGTGTTCGGGGGGGCTCAGCGGCTCTAGACTATGAGATACCGTTAAATAATTAACGGAAATTTTAATTGAAATTAAGACGGTAAACGAAATGAGGAAGTTATGCTTAATACATGAGCTTAATTGTTCCGAAGCAGCCATTATCGGCGTCAGGACGCAGGAGCTCCTGCTGTCGGTTAGTTGAAATGTTAAATAAATTGAGAAATGGATTGCATAACCTCAAAGGTGGCATGGGCGGAGGGCTGAATGTGTGGGTGGGGTTTCCACAGGTATTTCGTTGAGTTGGAGAGATGACGGCGAAGGGGAACGGATGTTGAAAGGAATAATCCAGATTTTCGGGATGAGGTGTGGAGAAGGTGTTTCTTTGCAAGAGCCGCGGGCTTCAATGAAGTTGGTGGAACCGATATTAGACTCGCTTAACTTTAGTTCAACTCGAGTCTCTGGGGTGGTTCATGAGTTCATTTTGTTGCGCCGCTTAGGCTACCTATGTGTTCGGAAGTCTGACATCAAACGCTGGATGATACCTTGCGAATTTGCACAAACGGATAGAGGGGTGCCCACGAACTGCCGCGATGATCATAAAGTTGTCAGAACGCAGCACTTGAACCCTCCCTAATGGGCTACGAGGCATGAGGACATGACCTGCAATGAAGCAGCGAATCAGCTTGTAACTAAAGACGACGAAATTAATCCATCTCAGGCAATCCAACCACCTCCTGCAGATGTCAAGCAAAGCGTGGGCTACGCAATCGTGGAGATGTGCCAAACAAAAGGTGCAACCAAAGACATCACTAGGGAGCTTTGACCCAAGTTAAGCAATAAGCTTCCTCAGCGTCACACAAAGTTGCTGGCGATGGTAGTTGGAGCATCAGGTGAGTCCTTAGTTTAACTAGTCAGTAGGCAATGACAACCATCTCTGCCAAGTCAATGACTGCCCTAGTCGCTGCTAGTTGAAAAATAGAATATAATAATAATAATATGGATGACGCTACAGCCCGTAGAGGGCCAGGGCCTAGCTTCTCAGCAACCACTCGTGTTGTGCGTGCTATTGTTCTCCCACGAGTGGGACCTACAGTTTAATGCCGACTCCGAACGGTAAAGTTTGAGAAGCTTTTTCTAGACAGGAAATACTCTTTGAGCATTGTCAGTGACTCGAAAGAGGTGGGTCAGTGAAAATTGTTTCGTCGCACAGAGCAGGAATCGAACCTACGACGTCGAGGTTGGGGTCGATGCACATACCCACAAAGCCACGGGCCACCACTAAAAAATAGAACAGAGCATTACATTCAAGACCTCAAATCCCATGTCGGATTTATAAGAACACCAGAGGAATGTCTAAGAAACACAGCAACGTGATGGGCACTGATTACGAGTAAAGAGGGGACGTTCTCGCAAGACAGGCATTACTATAAATCTCACTGGCTCTACCTCTATGTACCCAACCTGACCTATGCTCTTGTTTTTTCAGAAGATCTTAAGACTACACTGAAGCACTCAACAAATGGTTCATTCTGCCACCAGACAATAACCTACATTTGGCCCTCCGGAGGAATACCGACAGGCGCTGTGCTCTCACCTTACCAACGCTGAAACACTGCCACCTGATCAGGAGACAGTGGCAGAAGAGGTACTCTGCGGTGTCTTCGTCTTCTCAAAAGGAGTCACAGAGGATTTCATCGAACATTCAGGTTTATTGGATCGTAAGTACCTCGGTGTATTATATGCAGGCTTTTCTGTCAAGAGAAACGAGAATGAAGCGAATTTTTTACAAATTTTGGGAATCATGTGCTTCGTTTGTCACCTGCGGTTATGCTCTCGAGAAGCCCAGTTATCGTTGGAGGCCTAAACTAAAGACGAACGCAGTCTCAATGCAGGTTTGGGACTTAATAGAACCTCCTCTGATATTTCTCAAGTTTATCAACGGACACACAAAAGCCTCAGGGAGCCTAAGGTTAAATAAACTTCTTTTAAGTAGGTGTCCATATTTAAAGCGTGGGACTACCGTAAGTGGTCTCAGTCATAGTCTTCGGTGGACAGACCTAAATAAAATTACCAACTGGAATGTACACAAACGGACTTGGCTGACTTACATGTGTATCAGTGGAGCCTTAGATGAAGTTAAGTAATTCGACTGCCAGTTTGATTGCCAGCACACTTGGACCATTCTTGGTCCATTGTGATACCTTAAGTCTTCAGAAAACTCCGTCTGCTACGCTAAGCACACTCATCCAACTTCCCCCGTTGGATAGATAGCAGCCAATGTTTGAAACTCAGTTGAACTCGACTTTGGTCCGAACTCAGTATCGGCCACAGCACCATTTTCAACGAAGTCAACTACCTTGGCTACGACCTCAACAGCCTTCTACTCCAAGGGAGAAAAAGAAATCTCTACCAACTGGATAGAAGTAGAAGTTTGACAATCAAACGCTGGATGATACTCTGCCAATTTGCACAAACTGATAAAGAGGTGCCCACGACCATCGTCGATGGAAGTCAGCTATAGCCGAAAAATCTTTGCAGTGGTTAGTAAGATTTTTCTGATGAATTTGATGGTTTAGACGTCATGGGTCACCGACATGAGAAGTAATTGCGAAGGGGCGGGTTTACACCCTACTCCCAGGACCTCAATAATGCTCGAACTTTTCATCGATTTAACACAATGAACATGCGCAGACTTAAGTGGAACTGCAGCTACCAAGCGATGAAAGAGGAACTGTTGTCATGGCTTAAGAACAATGTTACTAGTAATGGGCTGTAAGCTGCGATTAAACAATGAAAGCACAGCACAGCCTTGAGACTCAAAACACTCCGATTGTGGTCCGAACTCAACACTGGCCACTCAACCATTCTCGAGGAATTCAATTTCCTTCCTAGCGACACTGACCGCCTATTACTCCAGGGTATCTTCGAGAAGAAATTCTCAATCAGCATTCCTTCCAGATCCGACTGGATATCTGACAGGCAAACGCTGGTAGCCCCTTTGCTCATTTTCACAGATGGATCGAAGACAAACGAAGGGGTTGGTGCGGGTGTCTATTCTCAGGATCTCAACATTGCTATCTTCGTTAAGCTCCCTGATCATTGTAGCGCTTTTCAGGCAGAAACCATAGCGATTAAAGAGGCTCTGTCATGGTTCAAGAGCAACGTGATATCAAAAAGGCATATGACCATCTGTTCCGATAGTCAGGCCGGTATAAAATCCCTGGACAGTGTCATGTTCTACTCAAAAACATGTCTTAATTACAGGCTGCCTCTTAACGAGATGGCTGAGCATTTTAACATTCACCTCATGTGGGTGCCGGGACACTGTGACATACCAGGAAATTGCAAGGCCGATGAACTCGCCAGGGTGTGGTACAACCTCATCCCTACCGATAGCAAGTTTACCGCCTTCCATGCCGATCGCTACAGCCTATCATCTTCTTAAGATTCGCACAATTCAAACCACTACTGACAAATGGCTAGAAGGCACCACCTGCCTTAAAACAAAGGCATCTGGTCATCACTTAACCTAAAACGGTCACTCAGTCTACTAAGACTCAGCAAGAACTCATTAAGGACTCTCATTGGAGTCATAACCGGGCACTGTGCAATTGGCACTCATGCTCGCAGGATGGGTGCCCCATATAATGATTTTTGCAGAAGCTGCATGGATGAAGAGGAGGAAGAAAATACTCATCACCTTCTCTGCTCCTGCAGTGCTCTTGCCAGTCGTAGGTTCCTGCACCTAGGAGCCTACTACTTAAGCGGCCTCGATGAGCTAAACAGCAAAGGCAAGCCAAATCGTTTCACTAGAAGCACCAATGGGTTCCAGTGGTTCCAGGAGAAATTAATCCGCGTGGTATCACAATGGGCTTACTCTAGCCTAAGTGTGACTGCCCTTTAGCAGTCAGCCACAACAATCTAACCTAAGGTAATCTCATCTCACATCTCTCTCTCTCTCTTAGCTCATCTCTAGTTGTTGCAGTCAGGTCCCTATCAAGTCATAGACAATGCAATTTCTCACTCAAAAGGATCCCTATATCTGTCGACTGTCTCTTGTTGAGATGGCTGAGCGCTGCCACAGTGACAAGTGTCGTTCTACATCTCCTCTCACAGCAGGAGGAGATCCTTCTTCTATGCCTCTTGCTACAGCACATTATCTTCTCAAAACTCTAGAAGAAACCACAAATGGCAAGAAGTCGTAGGAAGTATGGCCAGCAGTCTGTCTTAAGCGATTGCTCTGTCAACTCAGACTAACCAGACCTGGCTCCTGGATCAGGGCTATGTGGCACACAACACCGGGGGCCACATTAGCCTCTGCTCGTTAAGAGCGTTGCCTTAGCCGTAGGAGCTCACATCTCACGGTCGGGACTTTTTGAAGAACCTGAGCTTACCTGAGTTAACCTCAGCTGAACTGTCTTGCCACAAGCGCCGTCAGATGTCAGGTTCAATTCTTTTTCGAGCTTACCGGAGGGGCTTGTTGGTCGAAGTCGGGCTGTAGGGTCATCCAAAGAAGGTGACACCATTGAACTCAAGAACTCGCTCGTGTTAGGCACAAGCACTCAGTGCCTTGCAAGTGGCTGGGACCTGCAGTTTTATGTCGAGTCAAAGAAGTCCTAAACAGGTATTCCTCTGAATCAACGACTTGAACTAAAAGCGACAATGAAACTTAGAACTACATTGCGTCAGTCGATGCTCCTACCCACCAAAGACGGTTAAAATCTAGTCAACCACCAGACAAGGGACCAGCTTTTAAATAGAGACCCCTGCCATCCCAAGTCATCCGTCAAGAGGCACAAACCGACTGCCGACTCACAGGAGTCACTGAGAGTGAGAGAGATTTATTGCGTGTTTATTATGGTTTCTTCCAGTCGATTGAGCTGTCTCAAGCATCGTCAGAAAATCCCAGTGCTTACATCAGCCTCCTCCAGTCTCCCGACGACAAAGACCACTCGATTGCACAACATCACAGCCGACAAAACAAAACACTCTCCATTCCTCGAACCGAAAATCCATCAATTTTCAACACCTGTCACAATATCCTGGCCAAGCACTAAATTCATTCGCCACCCCCAGCAAACCGCACACACACCCGCTGCTGCCAGACCAGTCGATAGCAAGCGACTGCAAAACGGCTCCACACTAGACAAACTTCACAAGCTCTTCTCGGAGTCCCAGTCCCAGTCCCAGCCAGCCAGCCAGGCAGCCAGCCTTCCCACATGTGGTGAGTGCCATAAATAACTGCGCACACGAATATCCTTCAACATTAACTTGACAACACAGCTGCTAATGAATTTAATTACAACATCATTAACTCCATGCCGTACACCACAGGAAATTAAAAGTTTTTTTTTCATTTTTTTTGCTGGTATCCTTTCATCCTTCGGAAGGATATGGATGGGCGGTGAAGAGAGGCAGCGGAAAAAAAACCACAGTTTTCTTGCAGGAAGAAGCCAGCCAGAATTTATGGATACCCTTAACTTGCAGTTTCTGGCAAGTGAATCCTTGTTAGCGCAGCAGTCTAGAGTGTGTGCCCGGGGTGAGCGCGCCCTTCGTCCTTGAACGTGTGCAAATCCCGCCGAAAAATGTTCGAGAGAGAGAGAGAGAGAGGGAGGAGCAGGTGCAATAAATCCCCACTGGAGAAGAGGAGCGCAAAGTGACGAAGGTGATGACAAGGACGAAGAAGGGATTACGGAGTTACTCCATACGAGCGCGCAGTTTCCATGTGAAAGGAGGACTCCCCTTTGAAATCAAGAACGAGGGAGATTTAAGGATAATATTCATGATTTTGATTTCGTCCTCTCGGTGCTGGGTGTGCGTTCACCAATTCAAGTGACTTCTCGAGTCGAAAGTTTCCACTTTCCGAGTCTAAATCTGAATCTCATTTGCACCCCACATTAAGCCCCCCAGATGGAGGGATAGTAATCATGTATTCATGAGCGCCGAGCGCGCGTCCTAACCGATATCCTTTGCATGGGAAAAAGGATCACTTAATTGCGGTTAATAAGTGCAAAAGTTTCACTCGAGAATACAATTTTGAGTTCATGTATCGTCGTCGCTGGGAACTTACTTGTGGGACATGGCCACACATCCGCCTCCCCTTCGGCGGTTCAATTAGTGGCGGAAATGATCTGAATCATGGGCCAGAACTTTTGTTTCATTAATGGACGGCGTTGCGCAGAGGCTCATGTCGGGACGGGAAATTGACGACGAAATGATTGGCTGGGACCTCTCTCGGGGGTTGACTTTTATTTCCTTCTCAGAAATAATTAGTCCTCGCATGTAGCTCTCATTTCATTCTCTCCCCCAAAAAAAGGACGTATACACAAACTAACCCAGTCACTGGGGCACTCACACCCGCCGCCGTTGGCCAAAAAGTTTTGAATTTATTTGCGCTGCACTTAGCCCGGAAATTAAAAATTCAACTTTCCGCGCTCGCTCTGCCTGCTCTGACTGACTCTCGGTCTCATTCGGTGGCGCCCTCGTTTTCCCTCTGTCAGGCATAAAGTGGCAGTGAATCAAAGGATTTAGTTGGAATACACAACAGTAAACAGCAACGAATGACTCCGGAAACGACGCTACACACAGAGGAGGAAAAGAAAAGAGAAAAAACGAAAACCACCCCCAACACCATGTGGGCAGCGGAAAAAATTGTTTCGTCCTTAAATCCTCCCAAAAAAAAAGGGAATTTATATACATTCCCCTTCGCTCATCCACAGATTTTTATATTTTCCTGTTTTCTTTCAAAAAAAAAACGAACCAAAAGTTGATTGAAAAGTTTTCGTTTTCCGCTGCCAGAGGTCATCTGACACAAAAGAGGGAGCCTGACAACCTTGAAATGGGCCACCGACAGCGTAACGTAACCCCATCCCCCCCACACACACACCGGTCCTTCTTGGACGGAGAAATTTGAAAGAACTAATTAATTGCCCGGCAGTGGGCATTCCTTTGTGGCGGTTAATTAATGTTCCCTTTGTGTCCCTCGTCGGAGGACATGTCACCGGCACGCAACCGGGCAAAAATTGAGTTGGGTGCACAAGTGCCAATCAATCGGAAACGAAAACGGTTCCTTTTTTTTTGTTCGCATCCTGCCACATGATTATTTCAAATAGACTTCACCTGAATGGGCGGCTGCTTCGGAGAATTATTTATTTTTGGACGTCCTTCCAATCAATTTCACTCATCTACAATTTTTTTCCCTGATCACATGTCGTCCTTTAGGCTGACGTGTGCCCCGTTGTGTGCAGGGGACGTGGCAGGACAGACGTCGTCTCTGCGGCATACGAGATATTCCTTATGAAAAGTCTAGATTTCGGAAAGGATGCCCTTTGGCTGTTTCGTTTGCTACTGTTGCTGGTGCTTTTCTTTTTCGAAAAAAAATAAATAAAGGATAGAAGACACGCCACCGCAATCCTTTTAAAGAAATAACGAAGATGGATGAGTAAATTTGAGTGGAAAGCGACTGACGAAGTCGGTTTGTTTTCTCCGTTTCTTGTTATTCTTTGCAGCTTCAATTGACAAAAGTGTATGTATCCGCTCCGTCTCTCAGAGATTTATATATTCCCTTAGATCGGGGTTTCTGGGGAGGAGCCGTCCTCAGAGGAGAGTGTCATTTCAAAAGTAGGAAACTGAGAATTTCAGCTGATCGATGGTTGGGGACGGGGGAGGTTTTGTGTTGCCACGCAAAATTAATTAACTGATTGAATAAAGGATTGGGAAAACTGTGCCAAGAGGGACAGCATTTTAATTAAATCAACACCATGCGCGACTCAACAGCAAATCAAACACCGTCATATTCCTTTGTTGGAATCATTTTTAACGATAAGCGCACACAATGTGGCACCTGTCAAATGTGTGTCAGTGACCGGTGGGTGTACAGTGGGGGCTGGAAAGTGGCGGGCAGTCAGAAAGGCATTCGATTGTAAGCTGCATTAGCAGATTATTGGCAGGTACACCACTAGACGATGACTGAAAGTGGAACAAATATGGGCCCATGTAGTGTCTCCTGTGGCACACGGCAGCCGTCTAGGAAAGTGGACAAAATAAGGCCCCATGTGGTGTCTCCTGTGGTACACGGCATCAGTCTGCGAAAGTGGACAAAATAAGGTCCCGTGTGGTGTCTCCTGTGGTACGCGGCATCATTCTACGAAAGCGAACAAAATAAGGTCCCATGTGGTGGGTTTTGTAGTAAACGAGGCAAGAGCTATCCTTCCACCCTTGGTCACATCCTGCACGAATGACAAATGTCCATTCACCATCGACGACGACTTGGAATAGAAACTCTTGCTCATGGCCAGCCTCGAGGGGACACCGCCCTAAGCCCTCTTAGGCCTCTTAAGTCGTCCTTCTCGGCCAAATCGAGCTCATGAACTGGCCAACAACCCTTTGGTCCCTAGACTCAACCTTCGACGCCATCAGTCTAGCGAGCATACATCCCGTGGCACCTTTGCTTGATCCAGTCGATCCGTCTGCGCTTATATCGAATATAGAGGATCTATTTCAACAGCATTTCGAGGTGTGAACTACCATGCCAAGGAATGAATGGCATTGCGTTAGTATGTCTTCTTACGATGTACTGAACACGATGTGTGACCTCTTCTTCCCCGTCAAGGAACTCTAGTGCAAGTGAGTTGGGCTCCCAGGGACTTCCAAAAAAACCGACTGAATAAATATAGAAATTTCTTTTACGGAAGAGGAGAAGGATATCCTTCTGCAAATCTCAGCCAGTCAGCCTTCCGATGCAGCTGTCAACAAAGCAGTAGATGTCAGCTTTGCTGACCTCGTCAGTGATGACGACTCCAGCTCTGTTCGTGCCGTACTCAGCCGTGCTCGGTATTGTCTGCATCCCCAATGCGCAACAGGATAAAAAGTTGCAAGCAGACGGTAGGTCGACTACAGAGGAAGACAGTGACAGAAGCTTCAAAAAATGCTCTACTGCCTTATGGAAAGACCAGAGGGTAAGGAGAAGCTGCCTGCCACTCACCCGAAGGTTAATCCGAAGAAAAAGTAAAGGAGAGAGGACAGGTCGTACTCCCAAGACAGACTCGTAGGAGATCAGAAGTGCTAATGTACTAATGGGACTCCCTCTTTGATGGCTGAAGCAATTCGACGCTGACGATGGGCTGCAGTCAGTAGATCTTCCAAGATAGGGGACGATTAGGCTCCGACAACCGCCAAATCCTCCACCAGCAACGCAGCCAAGCCGTGCCCCGGTACCATACAGACACAGACAGCACAGAACCCATTAATCTCTATTTGCAGTTTTCTGATGTCGTCTGTGGCACAATGCACCGGTCTAAGAAATCGGATAAAATAAGGGCCCATTAACTGACTCCTGTGGCAGAGTGTATTACACAAGGAATAATAATAATAATATGAGTGGCGCTACAGCCCGTAGAGGGCCAGGGCCTAGCTTCTCAGCAACCACTCGTGTTGTGCGTGCTATTGTTTTCACACGAGTGGAAGGGACCTACAGTTTTATGCCGACTCCGAACGGCCAAGTTTGAGAAGCTTTTTCTAGACAGGGACAAAGAAAGTGGACAAAAATAAGGGTCCACGTAGTGTCTCCTGTGGCACACTGCATCAGTTTACAAAAGCGGACAAAGTTAGGGCCCATGAACTGTCCCCGGTGGTACACTGCATCAGTCTAAGAAGGCGGACAAAATAAGAGCCCATGTTATGTCTCCTGTGGACAAAATAAGGGCCCATTGGAAGAATCTACGAGTAGCGCCTACAAGTTAATCACAGAATACGCCTCTAACTACAGACTAGTCCATCCTGACATTCTTTACAAACTGAGCAGCCATGAGACTCTGAAAATATCTCTCGTTGACAACTGCCTTCCCAGATATAAATTCAGCAGAAATTGTAAGGTCACTCCGCCTTCACTACACAACTGGGAGCAAAACAGGCCCACGTTCAACAGCGAGTCCTTCATCTAGTACACAGATGGCTCCAACACAGATGAAGGCGTTGGGGCTGCAGGTTACGGAGTCAACAACAAAACCCTTATGAGGTATTCACAACTGGGCTCTACCTAGACAGAGATTCTACTAAGAAGCACTTCTATATTTAATCTGACATCAACGCTGTTCTCATAGCCCTCAAAAGCTACGAAGTCACCTCTCAACTAGTATGGGACTGCCTACAACTGTTTCACCAGCTGGTCAACAGAAACGGAGTCCATCTCATTTGGACCCATTTGGACCATTTCACAGGAAACGAAAGAGCAAAGGTAGTAGAGCCAGAAAAGAATCCACATCACTATTCATGATGTCAAGACCTTTCTGCGGCATAACCATCACCACCACTAAGAGCTATCTGAATATTTGCTCAGGGACATGTCCAACCATCGCTTGAAAGTAACAGGCAGGCCATAAAATCCCTAACAACTCCCTCTCTTAACAGAACGAAACAACTCCTCAGACTCAGAACGAGGCAGGTTCGTATAACCACAGGGCTTCATTATTGGACACTGCCTAGTATACAAGCATCTAGAAACCATGGACGTAGCCCAAGATGACACCTGCACAACGAGGACGAAGAAGCTGCCGAACACATACTGCCTAGTGTCGGAACACGTCATCGATGCTTAGGCGGATACCATATTG
The DNA here is from genome assembly GCA_916610145.1 of Eristalis arbustorum. Taxonomy (NCBI): domain Eukaryota; kingdom Metazoa; phylum Arthropoda; class Insecta; order Diptera; family Syrphidae; genus Eristalis; species Eristalis arbustorum. The sequence goes on from OU744319.1 coordinate 66,688,761, forward strand.
AAGCGGACAGTCAACTCAAAAATGTTCTAAGTTTCACCATGAACTCTATCCCTTTCCACCTCCTCAAACATTCTAACTTCTAAAATAGGGGCCACGCTTTGTCCCTTGTGGCACTGTATCATTCTAAGAAAGCGGACAAAATAAGGGTCCACATATTGACTCTTGTGGCGCACTGCATCAGTCTAGGAAAGCGGACAAAATAATGGTCCACGTAGTGTCTCCTGTGGCACACTGCATCATTTTAAGAAATCGGACAATATAAGGTTGCGCGTAGTCCCTCCTGTGGCACACGGCATCAGAAAAACAAAACGGACAAAAAAGGGCCCATGTAGTGTCTTCTGTGGCACACTGCATCAGTCTAAAAAAAATCGATCGAAATAAGGGTCCGCGTAGTGTCTCCTGAGTCAAATTGTCACAGAATAAAAATTCGACTTAGGGAGACTCCTCGACGTGGTATAGAATGAAAGTCATTCACTGAGTTCCGTCAATTTCCCCATGATGGCCCCACTGTTAATGAATCGCCCATGATGTAATCAAACTCTCGCCCCCCTCCAACCCCTTGCATGGAAAAAGCTCTTCAAGCAGTTTTGTACAATTTTTGCGAAAACGAAACAAAAAAAAATAAACTCCGAAATAAGCAAACAAAATTTTTCTGTTTACCTCCCAATTGACTCGACAAGCCCACCGCGCCATCACGCCAGCCCATCATCTTGCCGCAGCGCCATTAAACACGAACCCCACCCATTGACGTGCGATTTTATATTTTAATGAGCTCAAGTCCAATAAAGGACGCGCTGAAAATTACAGAAGCATCCGCCTCTGCACGCATGGTCGCAAGCAAATATTGGTTTTGAGTTCAAAAATTACTTAGACGCAGAATGCCGCGTCGACGACACAAACACGCGCGACTGTGTGGGACACGATGCCTCCCCACATTCGCTCAGCCTTCATTTAGTCATCTATGCAATAACAAAAGGGGATATTCGGAGATCCCAATACATGAGTCGTCATCCCCTTTTTGCCCACCGCCCCGAGAGCGGCACATGTACGTGTGCAACGTTGTCTTGCGTAACGTGTTCATAAAACAGAATCAGAGAAGCTAAAATTCGGTGTAGCGTCGGTCCTTGCGTCATTTGATAATTATTCGTCAGAGAGAATCCTGTCGTGTGGGGGGGGGGGACTGGGGAAGGAGTGTGTGAGTGTGGGTTAAAATGTGTTCAATACCACTCATGGAGGATTCCATTGAAGTGACTTAATGTGAACAAATTGGTTTTGTTCTGCTCTTGTACGGAGTATAACAGAATTTTCTGGAGCGCGTGGAATTTCAAATTGAGGATTATTCCAGTTAATTTGTTGTTCTTCAAGAGGGAAGAAGAAGAGCCAGGGGAACAACATCCTTGCTGAGTGGATATGCTACGTATGTGCATGGGTTGACTTTGGGGAGGAGGATCCTTGCAGATGGCTGGGACGGGGTTGCGATTTGCAGAAGGGGCTTACGAATTACTGAGAGCATGGATTAAAAGTTCAAGTAGAAGTTAAATCTCAAGTGGGTACACGTACGAACGGAGATGAGGAGGACTTTCTGGGACTCTCATGAAATCGGGCATTGATGGGGGGTGGTCGGCTACGAAATAGATTGCTTCTAACATTGTCCTCACAAGACGACTGATTCACCCGAACTGCATTAAGGACTCCTTCATAAACGAACCACAAGACGCGTTGAGTGATTGGTTGGTGTCTCTCCATTCATGGCAGATGTCAAGGCTTCACCACTCCCCACCCATCCCTCGGCCAAGGAAAATACACAAAAAAATCCATCTTATCCCCGAAGCCACAATAAAATCGAAAACAAAAGCCAGACGCATCTGTTCGGGAGAGCACCCCAGCACCGGAGAAACCAACCACCACCGCAACTCGATGCGCAATTAAGCTAAAAATGTCCCAATCCCCGTAATGTTTCCCTGCACGCGCGTCTCTAATTTCACTGATGACATCCATCATACGCGCCGCACAGTGTCCTCGTCGAAGGGGCGTGGGAGGCCGGTAGCTGGTTGGTGTAGAATTTCTGCAAAGACTGCACAATCAATGAATCTCAAACAATCGCCCACCCGCGCACACAATGCTCCCCAGTGCATGATAATAAGTCCGACTCCAGAGACACCAGCACGACCCCCGGTTTTATGCGCACACGAGCAGACAGACCAGAGTGTCAGGCAAAGTCGCAGCCAGTGAATTTTCTTTGCTTTTAATTACACCGACGAGAGAGAATAAATATTGTCCGTCTGTCTGCCGGGGATGTGTGGCGAGGCGACCCGCCCCCCACCGTTGGCCAGACACACAGACTTCCTTAAGGAAACTTTAATGTCACTGCCCACGGAGCGGACCAAAACCAAAACCAAAACCAAAACTCCACACTCGACTCGATTCGCTGGCTCTCGTCTCGTTTGATGCTCTCGCTCGCTTTCGAGGTCTGCCCCTTTGACCACCGCCCTTGGGGCATTAATCAGGACTTTATTACTGATGAAGTCCTTATTACGGGCCGCATTAAAAGGAGGCGCGCGACGCCGGGGTGTGTGGGCCTCTCTGGGGTTAATTCTGCTGCATGCTGCAGATTTTCCACTGCAGAATCGTACGCCCGAGGTGCATGCAATGTTGCTGGCTGGCATGACCTTTTCTTCCTCTCGCCGTGCAGCCACAACTAATTTTACTTAAGCGACAGAGGCGTTTAACAAAAGAGGACCTCCAACAAAAGGCCAGCCAGCCAGCAGCAGTCATCTGATTTTATGTTTGTAAGTGGCGCGCGATGCATGTGTGTGTGAGCGGTTGGCTCCTCAAATTGCCCACTCATTTATAAGAGGCGACGACGGCACGGGGGAGGGGCGGCCGAGGGCAGAGCTTCAAGGATTAAGCCAAGCAAAACCAAAAATGTAATTAATTTAATGATGTCGCAACTGAGGCGTAAGCAAGAGATTACTTATGACAACGATGCGAGTAAATCATCAGTGGCTTGCGGTTTATTTGTTTGGCTGACTGTCAGTGGATGTGTGTGTGTGCGAGGATAAGTGGAGGACATTCTTCAAAGGAATCGTGAGGTAAGTAATCTTGGGCGAGTAAGGATCAGAGAGGGGACTTGTGAGTGAAGAAATCGCATATCACTCACTGGTAGGCCTACTAAGGCCGCGTGGCATTTGGATCAAGAACCAGAAAATCAACAAAAAAGCCTTACTAACCACTGTCAATTTTTTGGGGTCAAAAATTCAATGTTGTCGGATCCGCACCAAACTCTCGGAGTCGGCTAGGGGACGTGAAAAAACATCGCCAACGGTGTACGGAAGTCGTAGATACGCCTAGTACCGCCGCTGTGGCAGGCGAAAGATGACCCAGAAAATCAACAAAAAAAGCCTTACTAACCACTGTAAATTTTTTGGGGTCAAAAATTCAATGTTGTCGGATCCGCACCAAACTCTCGGAATCGGCTAGGGGACGTGAAAAAACATCGCCAACGGTGTACGGAAGTCGTAGATACGCCTAGTACCGCCGCTGTGGCAGGCGAAAGATGACCCAGAAAATCAACAAAAAAAAGCCTTACTAACCACTGTAAATTTTTTGGGGTCAAAAATTCAATGTTGTCGGATCCGCACCAAACTCTCGGAGTCGGCTAGGGGACGTGAAATAACATCACTAACGGTGCACAGAAGTCATAGATACGCCTAGTACCGCCGCTGTGGCAGTCCAAAGATGACCCAGAAAATCAACAAAAAAGCCTTACTAACCACTGTCAATTTTTTGGGGTCAAAAATTCAATGTTGTCGGATCCGCACCAAACTCTCGGAATCGGCTAGGGGACGTGAAAAAACATCGCCAACGGTGTACGGAAGTCGTAGATACGCCTAGTACCGCCGCTGTGGCAGGCGAAAGATGACCCAGAAAATCAACAAAAAAGCCTTACTAACCACTGTCAATTTTTTGGGGTCAAAAATTCAATGTTGTCGGATCCGCACCAAACTCTCGGAATCGGCTAGGGGACGTGAAATAACATCACCAGCGGTGCACAGAAGTCATAGATACGCCTAGTACCGCCGCTGTGGCAGGCGAAAGATGACCCAGAAAATCAACAAAAAAGCCTTACTAACCACTGTCAATTTTTTGGGGTCAAAAATTCAATGTTGTCGGATCCGCACCAAACTCTCGGAATCGGCTAGGGGACGTGAAAAAACATCGCCAACGGTGTACGGAAGTCGTAGATACGCCTAGTACCGCCGCTGTGGCAGGCGAAAGATGACCCAGAAAATCAACAAAAAAGCCTTACTAACCACTGTCAATTTTTTGGGGTCAAAAATTCAATGTTGTCGGATCCGCACCAAACTCTCGGAATCGGCTAGGGGACGTGAAATAACATCACCAGCGGTGCACAGAAGTCATAGATACGCCTAGTACCGCCGCTGTGGCAGGCGAAAGATGACCCAGAAAATCAACAAAAAAGCCTTACTAACCACTGTCAATTTTTTGGGGTCAAAAATTCAATGTTGTCGGATCCGCACCAAACTCTCGGAATCGGCTAGGGGACGTGAAATAACATCACCAGCGGTGCACAGAAGTCATAGATACGCCTAGTACCGCCGCTGTGGCAGGCGAAAGATGACCCAGAAAATCAACAAAAAAGCCTTACTAACCACTGTCAATTTTTTGGGGTCAAAAATTCAATGTTGTCGGATCCGCACCAAACTCTCGGAATCGGCTAGGGGACGTGAAATAACATCACCAGCGGTGTACAGAAGTCATAGATACGCCTAGTGCCGCCGCTGTGGCAGGCGAAAGATGACCCAGAAAATCAACAAAAAAGCCTTACTAACCACTGTCAATTTTTTGGGGTCAAAAATTCAATGTTGTCGGATCCGCACCAAACTCTCGGAATCGGCTAAGAGACGTGAAATAACATCACCAGCGGTGCACAGAAGTCATAGATACGCCTAGTACCGCCGCTGTGGCAGGCGAAAGATGACCCAGAAAATCAACAAAAAAGCCTTACTAACCACTGTCAATTTTTTGGGGTCAAAAATTCAATGTTGTCGGATCCGCACCAAACTCTCGGAATCGGCTAGGGGACGTGAAATAACATCACCAGCGGTGCACAGAAGTCATAGATACGCCTAGTACCGCCGCTGTGGCAGGCGAAAGATGACCCAGAAAATCAACAAAAAAGCCTTACTAACCACTGTCAATTTTTTGGGGTCAAAAATTCAATGTTGTCGGATCCGCACCAAACTCTCGGAATCGGCTAGGGGACGTGAAATAACATCACCAGCGGTGTACAGAAGTCATAGATACGCCTAGTGCCGCCGCTGTGGCAGGCGAAAGATGACCCAGAAAATCAACAAAAAAGCCTTACTAACCACTGTCAATTTTTTGGGGTCAAAAATTCAATGTTGTCGGATCCGCACCAAACTCTCGGAATCGGCTAGGGGACGTGAAATAACATCACCAGCGGTGCACAGAAGTCATAGATACGCCTAGTACCGCCGCTGTGGCAGGCGAAAGATGACCCAGAAAATCAACAAAAAAGCCTTACTAACCACTGTCAATTTTTTGGGGTCAAAAATTCAATGTTGTCGGATCCGCACCAAACTCTCGGAATCTGCTAGGGGACGTGAAATAACATCACCAGCGGTGCACAGAAGTCATAGATACGCCTAGTACCGCCGCTGTGGCAGGCGAAAGATGACCCAGAAAATCAACAAAAAAGCCTTACTAACCACTGTCAATTTTTTGGGGTCAAGAATTCAATGTTGTCGGATCCGCACCAAACTCTTAGAATCGATTGAGAGACGTGAAATAACATCACCAGCGGTGTATAGAAGTCATAGATACGCCTAGTACCGCCGCTGTGGCAGGCGAAAGATGACCCAGAAAATCAACAAAAAAGCCTTACTAACCACTGTCAATTTTTTGGGGTCAACAATTCAATGTTGTCGGATCCGCACCAAACTCTCAGAATCGGCTAGGGGACGTGAAATAACATCACCAACGGATAAGTCTCCTAAACATCGCCTATTGTCATCACAACAATATCGACGCCTCGATCAGAACATCACCATAGGCAGCTACAACTTCGAAGTGGCAAAGGACTTCTTTTACATTGGCGCCCAAGTTAATAGTACGAGTGACATCAGTACCGAGATTAAACGCAGAATAGCTCTTGACAACAGTTGTTTCTTCGGGCTCAAGAAGCAGTTGAGTAGTAGAGCGGAAGCTCGAAAGACAAGGCTCACGCAAGACCTTGATCATCCCTGTCCTGCTCTATGACGTGGAAACCTGAAGTTTCTCACGAGCGGATGAAGACGCACTTGATTTCTTCGAGAGAAAAGTTCTGCGTTCAATCTTTGGTCCGCTTTGCGTTGAAGGTTTCTGGAGGAGAAGATTCAACCACGAATTGTACGGGCTGTGAAGAGACATGAGTCTGGCCAGGCTTCTGCGAATTCAACGCCTTAAATGGCTAGGCCATGTAGAGCGCATGGACAACAAGAGTCTTAGACTCCGAACCAGTGGGGCAACGCAATAGAGAACGACCACGAAGCCGATGGCGCCACACAAGTGGAGAAGGACCTCAGTCAACTTCTCGAGGCAGATGGCTAAAGATCGTGCCAGCTGGAGAGGCTTTGTAGCTCCATAAGAAGAAGAGGGCATAGGTAGGCCTAGTGGGGCCACTGTGGCTATTGGAAGATGAACTATAAATTGGATTAAGAATGTTCCACATACGCCCACGGTGGACACACATTTCCTTCCTCGTCTATGAATTCGTTGTATGGCGGACCTAATCTGAAGTGAGAGGACTCATGGCCAAGTAGTGACGGCGATAAGAGACCTAAGGCTGCATCTACACTTTTCCATCTTGTGGGCAAGGACGGTGAAACTCTTCTTACGTCTCGCTTCCTTTGCCAACGAGATGCAAGAGCGGGCTGTCAAAATTATCGTGTGCAAAAGCAGCCTCAGAATCGACTCAGACTTCGTGATCGTCTCGGACTGTGTGACTAAATGCTCGCAGCTATCGAAAGGTATTCCAAATCAATCAGAACCACTTCAGAAAAGCGGAAATTAATCAACCACCGCCTGCTTTCATCGCAAACAAGCACCGTCCCGTCGTCGCCTTCAATTTGAAGACACCTTCAGAACTGTTAAAATTAAGGATGAACAAAACAGAGAGAGAACAAAAAAAAATTAAATCGATTTACTTACCAATTTAGCCGTAATTCGCAACGCTTTCGAAACCAAGCGAAAATCCAATTAATTTTGTTATTCTTCCTCAGTTGGCGGTGGCTCGCTGGCTTGCTTGCTTGCGCGTTGTTCCCACAGCGCACACTTCACTCCAGGCATCTGCTTCCTGTTGCCCCCAAGACGTTGCCTCTCCACCTCCGCGGCATCACGCCGAGACAGAGGCAAGGCGCACGGGCCGGCCTTCAGATAAGGGCAAATACTTTCCCACACGAATTGTTTGTTCACTCGTCGCGTCGTCATTGTCGTCGGCATTCTTTTAGGGAAAATATTTTCGTTCCTTCTCCCTCTCTCTGCCTCGCCCCGTGTGTGCAGTTAGGGGCTGATGTTTCAAAGGAAACCGAAGCAAGTGCGGGTGGCGAGGGTCACGGGAAACGAGCACGTGAACAAAGGGAAAAGTCAACATCAGAAAATGATTGCGGTAAGCAAATTGCAGACGCAGGCATAATTTATTGTTCATTGAATTGTATGAGGCACGCGGTGGCCGTGGGGGGGAGAGAGAACATCTTGAGGGGGGTGGACCGAAATCAAACGATTCTCCATCTCTGTCGGAGGAACGACGGACTATGGCGCATCGTTTTTCAAGCGCCGTCCTTAATTAATGAGTAAACACCACCACCCGTGCCACTGTTCACCGTTCCGTCGGCAGAGTGCATCTGGATGCACCATCGACCGTAATCGGACGGTTTGCTGGCTAATTTGGGAAATTACAAGCCAGGCAAGGGAAATGCGAACGGATTTTCGCGCGGAGTTAGTTCGAATTTCACGGGAAAACTTGTGTCCGTGCATAGACGATGGATTGTTTCCCATTTCAAGATGATGGGGACTGGCATTTTTCAACTCGAGCTCGTCACGGTCAACGAGCACGGTTTGTTTGACGAAGTCTTCATTCATCTCGTTCGCTCTGACTTAAGTGATTGCCCGCCGGGGTGGCTCACAAGCTCATAACAGGTCATATGTGCTTTCAATTAAGAATTTCGTTCTCCCCGAATTTCATATTTACTCAACTACTTCTGTCAACAGCAGACACCGTCAACGTGTTCGTGAAACAAGCCTCACGCCGTCCCTCCCATGGCCGTGGCAAGCAACGAAACATCACACAAGCGAGCGGGCAGCAACACAAACGGTTTTAATTTGAAAGTGGAAATATTGGACTGGCATGCCACTCTGCTTTCATATCCTGTTTCCTGTTGACTTTGCCCCGCCCCAGCCACCCACACGTCAGTCATCATCCATCACACATGTCATGTTCTCCATTTTCGAAGAAAAATAACACACGACCGAGGACCGACGACCGACGACGCGACGCACAACAGAGGATCTTCACTTGAGTGCGAAATGTTTACCCAACCGCCCACACGACCGCACTGCCATTCGAGCGACTGTGTGAATGGCCAAGTCAGAGAAGAGACTCAACTGATAGGCCCCACGGCAGGCCATGGCTAAGGAATGTTTATCCAGATTCGAGCGGAAGGCAAACACTTCTTGGGAGCGCACCAAGTCGAGATGGCGTTTGATGAATCTCCTTGCTTTGGATTATGACTTCGCTGTGCGGACTTCAAAGGCCAGGCAAGACGGACAAGCCGGTCACAGGCTTGTTGGGGAATCGCCAGCCCGCCTCGTCCTTGAAGCACCACTCGGACAGGACAAACGAAATGGTAATATTTATGGTTGACAAATAGTCCCCTCCTCGCATGGGAATAAAGCCCACTGTCTGCTTGTGGATTAGATGTGGAGGATTCCCGGTGATTGGTGCTGTTGCAGCCACAATGAAAGCATTCAACGGGGAACGGAGGTAGACACAGACGGAGGGTGGATGGGCGAATTGTTTGCCGGCAGGTTTGTTGTTTCCCACTCGATGGTCATTAGATGAACGGGGGGAACACAGCAGGTGACAGATGTGAATTTTGGCCATCCACTTGACCGGGCCGAATCCGTTCCTTCAATCGAATCAAACAAAAGACAAGGAAACTTCCCGTCGTCGAGTACCGAATTCCAATCAACGTCAAGCACCTCTCCAACTTCAGAGGGTCCTCCTTCAGACGGGAGTCGGCCCTCATTCGATTGTTCGATTTGCAAGTAGCTGGCACTCTTCCCAGCTCCCGACACAATGACGCCCCCCGGAAACAAGTACACATCATCTTCATTATCCGGCGAGTCCTGTCATCGTCATCACACTCGCGGGAGTGACTTTGCTCATTTCGTTCGTTGTTCCTTCAGCCAGTGGATGGGACAAAAGACTGACACACAGCACATGGGCACACAGGCAAGTTCGTTCTGCCTGTACACACAAAGGCGCATCGTTTCCGGCTTTTATCCTTGACTCGGCGAGTGCTCTTGAACGGGGTGCGAGTGTACCCACGATGATTGAACGGGAAAAGCGAGGAAAAGCAAATTGAAGAAGGACCCACGGATGTGAGATGCTAATGCAGGCGACACAAGCAATTTCGATTTTCACACACGATTTCAAGTCCGCCCACGTTGTGTCCCGGGGAGTGTGTCTATCGGTGTCAACCGTCAATTGACGGACAAAAAAATTCACCACCTAGCGGGGGTTTCGGTTACTTACACACAGTTCCCACCCGCAGGGAGGGCATCGCCGCCACGGCCCGCATCCTTTTGTTCCGCGCTCCACAACACAACACAGGAGCACATCCTTTCGTAGCCACCCCTCCCGGCACAGACACGCGTGTGTCTTGTGCTGCCGTGTGACGGAGGAGGGAGAGGATTTTTTCCCTGATGCGGCCGGAGCCCGAAGGACCGGCTTCCACACACCGAACCGCACATGAAGTTGATGGCATAAGCGGGCGATGGCTTATCCTTTGTGGCATTATCAATGGAAAAATTTTGCACATGAGTTGTCCGCCGCGCTGCCAAAGTGAAGAGAGTGAGAGGATGTTGCTTTATCCTTTGCTGCCTCCACAGAGTCTGCTTTGCCTCTGCTTGTGTCGTTGTTTTGTTTTATAGTTCGTCGTCGGTTGCTGAGCTTTTTTCTTTCGGGAGTGGGAAAGGGTGAATGACAGGATGTGCCGGTTTTCTTGCATCCTTCAAATGTGCGCTCGCTTTTAAGTGATCCCACGCCATTGGATGTGATGATGGAGGAAGACTGGCGGTTTTTTTGTTCGCCGGAGAGGATGTGAAAGAGAAGAAGTGTCGTCGCGCTGAAGTGAAGGGATATTCTCGTGGAGTGCATTGCATTTAGTGGGATCCCATTGATGACACATTATAAATAGCTTCTGAGTGGATAAGAGGAGATTGCCATTCGCTGCCGTTGTCAATATCCGTAGTTTCTTTTTTATTTCCTCCTCTTTGGCTGCAGTGTCTGGGACGATGAAGGATTGAGAGGATGGCAGGATGTGGAGGAAGTTTTCGCAAGTCAAAGGGGATAACGTTGATTGTGTCATTTGCTTGTGCGAGTGATGCGGCTTACGGAGGCAACAGAGATTGAATGAGTGCGGGGGACTCTGTGGATTCTGGTGAGAGGTAAGGTTCACCCAGGATGGGTTGGCGACGAATGAACACATATAGAACCCATCATCAACTCCCATCAAGCACTCACTGGTGACCGTTGCAAAAATTCAAACAAAATTCAAATTCCAAAAAAACCCAGTATTTTTTCGAACATCAAACTCTCTTCCACTCGCTCTGTCCTCTCCCTGACCTAGAACAAGGCACTCTCCGAAGAGTATGTCCTCGCAGTCAATTCGAGCGACATCGCACATTCTCTCGACATGCGCCGTGGCGAACTCCCCACACGTACCGTGGTGAATAGTCCGCACACATCCACCTGTCAGTTGACGAAACTAATGTGCATTCTCCCCTCGCTACGGCGGTGACCGACTATTATACCACGAATCGATTATCCCTCGCATAACGTGTTTGATTCCATTATCCTTGTCTTCCCTTTGCGACAAATATTAGATTGGGTCAAAGTTTGACACCTGTCACTGAAGTTGCCCACACCCGCTGGTGGTGGGTTTTTTTTCCGGGCACCCTCGGTTTCTGTTTTTTTTAAGGCGGTCAACTCGCATGGGATGCAGGGATTTGCGGACGGAATATGTAATTTATAATATCCTGCTGTTGAGTCCGGCTGTCCGGATGACTTTCGTTTGAAGAGCTTCCTCATGTTTCCTTTTTTTTTCGAACAAACTTCGAACTTTGAGAAACTGACATGTTTGAAAAGTTTTGTGAACAATTGACGTCAGCAGTCGATGATGGAGGAAGCATGTTTTCCTAATTAATTGGTCATGCCCGGAGGGGGCCCGAGCTGTAATACACGACAAATTGGACGTAATAACTCGGGAATGTGTGCACAATGAACGGACGCCGGCAGGAGTGAATGTTGGGCGGTGTCTTGTCATATTCTTTGATTAATTGAACCAAATCGCCTTCGGGGAGGGGGATGTACGACGAGAGATGAGACAACTCAATCAGTGGTCCGTCTGAAGTCCCCAGCCACACCAGGTGCCCCACTTCAGACGCAACAAAGTTCCCTCAAAGAACAGATAATGTAATTAAATCCACAACCGTCTCGCAGATTGACGGATAACCAGATGCCACCACGACGCTCTAATTACTCGGCGGAATGAATAGCAACCGCAGGAATTACTCAATTATGCGATAAAAAGTTTGTTCAATGCACGCACCTCGGCACAACTTTCCAGACACAATTAGTGGCATCCTTCCAACCAGCGCCGAGGTGAGTGTGCCGTGATGTCACTTTCAATGACCTCCTTAATTGATCCGTCCACCTCGAGCGAACCATTAGCAAGGCCCCCGTCTGACCAATCGACCAAACCAAGCGATTCCCCGAATTGCTGTGCAATCAATTAACAAGAGAAAATAAAAGAGACGAAGCTGCAAAATCAAGTGGACAGAGGAATGCGAAAAATATTGAACAAAAATTATCCATTCATCACGACGCCTTAGACAAGACAATCCTTGGCCCAGTGGAAGGGGGCACAGTGTACCCTAATTTACATCTGCCCCCACCCACCCCCACCAGATGGCATTCAAAAAAAATTTTGCAATATGATCCGGGCCGGTCGTCGCGTCGCGTTTGATGGAAACAAAAATTGAATATTCGTTCAAATTAATAAATGGAATTGAAAATCGATTCGCCTTGATGACATTCGCATCATCCCCGTCGTCATCATTGGCCGTGTAGCGTCGGCTTCGTTAGCAGGCCTTGAGAGGGAGACAAAACGAAACTGAACACCCACTCTCAGCCGGTGGCTGTTGGACGAACGAGGGAATAAGCAATCGAACAAGGAGAGAGACGTGAAATATTATAAATGTCCTGTGAAGGGACTGCAGTGGGAGAGATTTATTGAATTTGCGTTTTATATCGGCGAAGGACAGAAGGATAGAAGGACATCGTCATCATCGTCGTCGTTGTCGTTATGGACGAATAGCTGCTGCTGCTGGTGATGGCTCTAATAAATGAATTTGAATATTTATGGGTAGGTACGTTTGGTGATTCCAATTTGGACGATGATATACTTTCTTTTTTTGTTCGTTAAATCGGCTCAGACGAGGCAGGGTGGGGGCAGTGAGAGAAATGTGCAGTGACAAGGTTAAGGGTACAAATTGAACGTGTTTGATCGGTGGCGCGTCTGTGTGCCGGAAAGAGTGCCTTGACCCTGTGAAAGGAGGAAGGATGGTGAATGGCAATGCGGAATGCTCAGTCGAATTGAACATGGAATTACAGTGGAATCTCCATAAGTCGAACTGTTTCGAGCAGTGTTGAGGCTTTGCCACAATTGTGCTAGATCTACTTCTTTTTTGCGAAGTTTTCAATTCGACCGCAGGTAGTCGATCTACCCAAAGTGGAAATCCAATACACATTGTAGTCCTTCGTCTTTATGCAGATTATTGTAGTTTTTAGCTTCTTATCACCTCTCACGACTCGTTTTCCCAGGAAAATGTGCACACATAGTTACAAAGAAATGCTATAACTGACGAGTGTGTTACAAAAATGGGAATATAGTGGAGATGAAGCGGCTTTAACGTAGTGTGTACAATTTCTTAGAAATTAAGTAGATTAACCTGATCTACCACTAATTTTCTTTGAGGTCTACGACGCTTTGAAATTTCCTACTCCCAACACAGGTCACATTGATGGACGGAAATTATGGCAATCGAAGGACTATGACATCTTATCTTAAACACCTTGACAACGCTGATGACGTTTGTCTCCTTTCGCATCGGGTAATGGATCTTCATTTGATGGCCCACACTCTAGAAACGGAGGCAAACAAAGTGGGGCTCGTAATAAACACGACAAAAACCAAAGCCCTTAGTATTTCTGACAACCGCGCCCAACTGAACATTGCCGGACAGGAAGTCGAGAAAGTTAACAGCTTTCTATATTTACGAAGTGTGGTCTCGGCTAATCGCGGTGCCACCGAACTGGACGTTAGCAACAGAATCGAGAAGGCTAAAGGTTCGGAATGCTATCCACGATCTGGAAAAGCAATGTCATCAGCTTAAGAACCAAGCTGCGACTGTTCCGCTCCAACGTAGAATCGGTGCTGCTGTATGACTGCAGTAGCTGGCAAGTGGACACCATTACCACGCGGAAGCTGCAATCTTTCGTAAACAGATGTTTAAAAAACATCCTTAGGATTTTTTGGTCGCACCGTATCTCTAACGCACAATTGTACCTGAGAACGGGCCAGGAACCATACGAACGAAAAAGTGGAAGCGGATTGAACACACCCTACGACGCGAAGACAATTCCATTGCAAAGTACGCCATGCAGTTTAATCCGCTTACACAGGCAGGCAGAACAGCGGGATGCCCTAGGCAAACATGGCGCAGAACAGTTGAAGAGGAATCGAGTTCCTTAGGAATGATTTGGAGGGAGCTCAAACGCGTTGCAGAAATTTGAACGAGATGGCGTGCAGGCGTTGTTGACGCCCTATGCCTCCCGAGGGGTTAAAGGACTTAAGTAAGTAAATAACACAGGTCACGGGATGTCAAAATGTGTTCGAGTTAGAGGGAGTTCGACATAGGTCTCCCTAAGTGCTAGAACCATTGTACCAGAAATCCATAGCATACGTCCGCGATGCCAATCGATTTGTGCAGAAATCTTAAGCGTGGCTACAAAACAAAGGCTCCAGAATCGGTGTCAAATGGATGGCGTTCCTGAACAATGCAACAAAGATCTTGAACGATTTATTTGCCGCATATTTCAGTTGTTCTCCATGAACATCGAGTCATTTTGAAATTTCAGGTAGTAGAGTGTAAAGTTGTAGTAGATTGGAATATACTATGAGTGGCGCTACAGTCCGTACAGAACTTGGGCCTAGCTTCTCAGCAGCCACTCGTGTTGTGCGTGCTATTGTTCTCTCACGAGTTTAAGGGAGCTTCAGTTTAATGCCGACGCCGAACGGCCAAGTTGGAGAAGCTGTTTCGAGACAGAAGTATTCTTTAAAAATCGTCTGTGACTCGAAAAACGTGGAGCTGTGAAAATTATTATTTCTGTCGCACATAACAGGGATTGAACCTACGACATCGAGGTTGGGTTCGACGGACGAGCTACAGTCTAATGTCGCCGCCGAAAGGCAAAGTTTGAGAAGCTTTTTCTAGACTCAAGTACTCTTTGAGCATCGTCAGTGACTCGAAAGAGGAGACGATCGAACCTACGACATCGAGGTTGATGGGGACACACATACCCACCTTGCCACGATCCACCATGGAATAGATGAATTTTAGTAGAGCTTGGGTTGTGGGATGTGACGTCCGGAGGAGACGCTTTAACCACGAACTGTAGGAGCTCTACAGCGGTATGCGCCTAGCCAAGATGGCTAGGTCAGTGAAGGGCGTATGAACACCACAACTCCGTCTCGAAGAGTCTTCTCTTTCGAGCCATTGGCACA
Source organism: Eristalis arbustorum (assembly GCA_916610145.1). Lineage (NCBI taxonomy): Eukaryota > Metazoa > Arthropoda > Insecta > Diptera > Syrphidae > Eristalis > Eristalis arbustorum. Next base: position 66,703,913 of record OU744319.1, read on the forward strand.
AAGCGAACCAGAGGACGTTCTCGATCGAGATTACACACACAGGAGGAGAAGGACATAAACCAACTTGAAGAGAGTAAGACTGCACAATGAAAGGTAAGCTGGTTCTCAAAGGATCATAGGAAGAGCTCTAAACAAACATTAAATAAAGTGAATTCGGTCAGAGGGACTAAAGGAAACCATAATCAATAACAGAGGCGAGCCGAGAAAATTTCGGGTTCATTTGATGTCGCGCAGATTAGCAATTACTCCTCTGACATCACATTAAAAGAAACCTTTTCGACCCCACTTAGCGCAATCAAGTCATGTCTAGTACTAGTTAATAGCGTTCTTGGACCTTGTCATCCATCGGACAGTAACAATTGTCACTGCATGCCACTCAGTTAAAAAATACATAACTAGTATCCTACTAAGCGCAAATCGAAAAGACTTTTGGAGGAGAGCCAGTGATTGGAAATCAAGGAAAGAAGAATGGTAGACATGAAGAGGTACTCAGGACCTACTCAGAAGCTGTACCACCTAGCTGGGAAAAGAAAGCTAAAAAGGGCAACCAGTCAGTGACAGAATCTTAAGAGAGACTGCGTGACATGCACACAAAACATGCATCAAATGGAAGCTGCAACTAATACCACGGGCAGCCTTTCGGTAATCGATGACTAGAAAGGATGAAGGCAGGTGATAGACGGAAGATCTATTGTTACTGTCGTAGATAGTCATGCGAACGTAAAGGCTCTGGAAACACCATCAATTAACTCCGAGAATGTGAGACTAAAGGAGGTAGCGGACAAACGCTACCTCATCGTATGCTGGGTCCCTGGCACAAGAGTATTCATGGCAACGGAGGGGCCGATGAATTAGCAAGAAAATCTACATTGGCACTGGTAGGACAGGAGACATCTCTCCCCCATTAGAAGTTCTCTGCTACTGACAAACGCCATTATTAACAGTTGTCTTTGGAGGACGAACATGGAAACCTGCAGAGAACGCCTACACACTACATTCAACAAAAACTAAAGCTCTCCTAGAATTAGATTGGAAGGACAATTTGTAAGCTAGTACGTACGTTATAGCTCCCTAATTCACAATGAAGGCAGAAACCGGGTGCTCACTGCAATGACTTCTGTGGGAGCTACATGAATGAGTAGAAGGGGGAAACTGTACTGCACAACACTACCCCTGGACCTACCCCGCTTATGCGTCTACTGGATAATCATTCCTTCATCAGCATCGAAGAACAAGCCAACATACAATTGAGCATCTTAAAAACTACCAACCGGTTATAAGATGGATCGAAGCTACATGTGGTCAACAAAAAAAGAATAAAAGGCATGGTTGAATATCTACAAAACCACTAATTGCTTGTGGGAAAAATCGAAGCTACATTCGGTCAATGAAGATTCAGAAGGAGCCCGAAAAGTGACTACACCCTGAAGAGAGCCTCTTTGCTAGTTACAAGTTCACTGCACTACTGTTCCTAGCGAGCTATCTAACAACACAGTAAGGAATGGCTATCAATTGGCCAAGAATTCTGTGGTGAACATACCTACACGACGATGCATCCAGACGAGGTCCCAAATGACTCGCGATCCTAGACAAATTAGCAGAAATCTTGAAAGAACTACACCCGCCAACAGCGACAACATTTCATTTGTTCTTCATCCGCATTCAGTCGTCAAGTTGTAGTAGATTGAAATAGACGCAGCACATCTGAGCAATTGTAGTAGAGCTTGAATCGTGGGGCAGTTTGTGACGATTCTAGTTCTTCATTCTCAACTACCACCAAATGACGAGCCGAAAAAGAGAATCTTCAACAAAATCCCGCAGACAGAATGACGAGGCGAACAAAAAACAAAAAACATTCGATTTTAACTTCATTCGACCCAGCCTCCAGAACGAAACCACCACCTGCTCTTTTAAGCAAAAAGAAAACCACAGAAATGGTACCGGTGCATCCTCACACACAGCCACCAACACGACTGCACCCTTGCGCAGAAGAGACCGAGAAAAAGCCACCGCCAGATCGAATGTGGCTGGGTTGAAGTGACAAGCAACCACGGCGACACAAGGGAATGGAAGAACACAAAAGGAAACACAACCGAAGTGCCGCGACGACTTTAGAATGACGAGATGAAAGGGAGATGAGAAGTAGATGCATTGGCAGAGGATTCGCAACGAATGGTGGAGTGGAGACAGAAACGAGACAAAAAAAGGCAAAGCAACTCACACACACGACAAAATATTCAAGCAAAGATTTTAAAAGACGTAAAAGTACCATGGTTCCAAAAATGCCGTCGGCATATGACGCGAACTCCAGACTTGTCCAAACCGCCGATCCTGCGGGAAGAAAAGAACAAAAGCACGATTAAGCGCAAGGTTAACGAGATTTCAAGTGTCAAGTATGTCACCTAGATTCCCTTCGGCAATTCAAAAGAGTCCGTCCTGCACAATCAGTCGGTAGCACTTCCAACCAATCTCCAGTGCGCCACACCTGCGAATACAAAGCTAACCAAAAAACTGGCCCCATGCCGCCTGCCTTCAAAGCCAAGCGTATGGAACCAGTTTCCTGACGGATCCATTAGTAAACTGTGACAGAAAATGACTGAAAGGCTACACCGCCACCGCAGCCTCTCAGTCCGCGAGGCAAGCGCACCAGCCAGGGGGCAGCCTCTCGCCTCACTCAAGGTAAGAATAAACTTAACAAGAATAAAAAAAGAAGCCTTTTTCAAGCTTTGATTTCAGAAAGAATTGTACCCCGCCTCTAACCCCTCCCATACCGCGCGCGTGGGGAGACACTCAGACAGTTTTGTGTGAAAGACCCTACCGAGCAGAGAAACAACCGAAACCTCAGATCAAGCGAAACACGAACGAAAACCGATCGTCCTTCGATCAGTTGAACCGATGAACCTGAAAACCAAGGAAAAAGAGGAGTGAATTAATAATCTAGCCCTACGCCCTTCAACAATCCCACTTCCGGTTGAGTTGCGCGACAGGACCCCCAGAAGCGCCCTAATTCGCCAGCCAGCCCCTTCGCGACGGAGAGGTGTAAACCAGTTGAAGAGGACTTACGGCTGCGACCTGAAAAGGAGAGGTTTAAATGGTCCCTACACAGTTAGTAACAAGGCGTCATAATACCCTCCCCGGCTTCTAACCACACGGACCCCCAGCTGCTCTAGCTTCCCGAAGACACTGATGACCAGGATGGACGGCAAGTTGCTTCCCGATGGCAAATGCGAGCGATAATCAAAAGTCTACTCACTTTGTTGGACACTGATGCGGAATAGATGTGCTTCAACGCCAGGCCGCTTGGGAACAACCAGACTGAAGACCTACCTACTTCGCTTGTCCATCGGTGGGAGTCCTGGATGCACACACAAGCACTCGCGGAAAAACCGAGCAAGACACTGAGACCCCTTCTGTAACCGCACTGGGGATGCTAAGCAATCGAACGGGAGGCACTGCACTTCACTAGAGGGACAGGCACTAAAGCTCAGATCGGATGGCAGACCACTCGCGGAAGACCGAGCAAACCACTGAGACCCCTTCTGTAGCCGCACTGGGGATGCTAAGCACTCGAGCGGGACGCGCTTCACTTCAGGAAGGAGACAGGCACTAAAGCTCAGATCGGATGGCAGACCGCTCGCGGAAGACCGAGCAAACCACTGAGACCCCTTCTGTAACCGCACTGGGGACGCTAAGCATTCGAGCGGGATACTCTTCAAAAGGGCGCGCACTTCTTCATTTGAATGTCAAACCACTTCAAAAAAAAGAATCACGAAAAACGCCATTTTTGTAGACACAAGAGCAGTTGTCAGAACCGATATACCGTTGCATGCCAAAACGCAGCCAGCCAGATGCGCACACACACAAGCAATCGGCGCGAGCTCGACATCACCGCGAATGTGCACACAAAGCAAAGGCGTTCAAGCAAAATACACACGCGCACTAACACAAGAACACTAGCCTCTTGCATTTTTGCATCGCCTGAGGGGCTGAGCGAAGAGAGGGGAAGAAGCGCAACCCTCTCACTTCACTTCTTTTTGCACACACTCGCGAGACACTCGGAAACTAAAAAAAAAACCGAACCGAACCGAGCCAACACTGAGGCACTACCGACGTTTTATTTCCCGCACTGCACTTTTCACTTTTTTCACTATTTTTTCACTTTTCACTTTTCACTGCACTGCACTGCTGACCGCGGACTTGTGAGCTTGCGCCGGCCACTTGCGCTCCTTTTATACAAAAATTCCGAGTCGGAATTGAGCTTAAGTGCATCCTGTGGGTGGGACATTTCATCTTCCCCGCTTGAGTGGCGGTCCACTTCGAGTGGGGGGACATTTTTATGGAAGCAAGATGGCGACAGGTTGACGTTGCACTTGTGGATCCGAGTTGGACTTTTGATGGGTGGAATGCATTTTCTTGGGGAAGGTAATTTGACGGAAGCGGATGAGAGGATGCGGATTCTAGAGATTTTTGGTGACTTTTTTCGGTTTTTTTTTCAGAAACCGGAAGGAGCTGGGGTGTAATTGTACATTTTTTCGGCAGTTTTGTGGGAATTGATGGAATTGTGAGGAGGTTTCCGGAAGTTGCCGGACATGGATTGGCCGGAAAGAGGTTAGAGTCGAAGACAGTGAAGGTTTCATTGGATCTGGACGGACATTTACAGAATTTCTTGGAACTTCGGATGAGAACTGGCTTCAGCTGCCACCAACAAGATTAAATGGATGGAATCTTTCAGTTTAGCAATGCTCAAGGCAAAGGAATTGAGGAATTCTTCGAATGGGATGCACCAGAATCTTGAAGTGAATGCCTTCCACTTGGCGTTTAAGGATTGCATGCACTTTGGATGTGATTTTTGCCACAAACTTGATGAAATTGCAGAGAGAATCTTGTGCTCCTTGGAGATCGGGTGCCAGACAAAGGACGTTGGAACAGAAAAAGTGTCAGTCTCCTTTAGAAGTGTGGTATGTGATTGAAATATGATTGGAAACAGCTCTAATTGCCTTCTCTCTTTGTTTCCAGCATTCTCAGGAACGATTTCCTTGCCAGGAGATGACCATCAAGCATTTTTCAATTGAAGGGGAGCTCATGCTCGGTTGGGTTTCATGATTTCGATTGCAATGAGATGAAGCATGTTCCAGCACTGAGTGTCATGTGAAGAGCCTTCTATCAATTCTGTGTGCTTCAGTTAAGAAAAGTGTCAAAATTAAAAGGCGTCATGTGGTTTTATTGAGCGTTTCCTTCCAACAATCAAGACTGTGACATTTTTTTTCCCCAGCTCCACCGACAAAATCAATCTCACAGCTCTCCCCTGCCAAGCCCAAACGACACGGCGCGTTTTATCAAAATTAAGCTCACACCCTCCTGCCCTCGCTCTTGGCACATCCTTAAGCGACCTATCGCGCTGGCAAAATGTCAATCATTTGCTCCTTGCTAAAAGGTCACGTACAGCCAGGTGGTACGAGGTAAATATTTCCAAGTCGATTTAATTTCACTTCTCCCATATCGAGGACGTGTCGGATTAGATTCTCTCCCGCTCCCCAAGGACTTTTCAATTTCACATAATGGACAGCGGGCAGCAGCAGCAGCAGCAGCACTCGGTCGCTGTGGAAGCTGAAAAATTAAATCTCATTTCGAATGGAGGGCGGGGACAAATTGGAAAAGGATCAAAAACATTATTTTATGTTAATTAGATTGAGAACGCGGCAACTAATTTCAAGGACATCAAACATTAATTACAAATTCTCTGTTCGCTCTCCACCCCCGGACCCGGGGAGGGGATGAAACAGGTGGCCTGGACATTTAACTGCCGCTGGACTTAATGAAGTGGACACCGAGAGGTGAATTACTGCTAATGAAAACCAAACGTCGGAGCAGTTACTACATGTACGGATGGATGTCTGTTGGCGCACGGCAAAAAAAAGGGATACATTAACATTTATTCGCTGTACATGATGTTTTAGAAAAGAACTAGGCCCGTGCACAGTGTTTAGTCTTTCGTTTCTGCTTCATTAAGTTTTAACGGTAATTTTAAGGACAATTGGGTTTGGTTGTCGTTTGCTTTCCTCGTTCCGTTCAGACGAGGACGTGGTGGAGGAGAAAGAAAACACAGAGTCGACATCACACCTCAATCGGAAGGCAAAAGGTTGCTCAACATCGGAGTTTCCTGTGAACGGGTGCTCCTCCTTCGATGCCCCCTTTTGTTCCCCGTCACTGCCTGCGGCACGGGGCGGCATGACGCTAATAGAGACGAAGGTAAGCTTCTGTTCAAAGGGAAAACAAAAAACCACAATTTGCAAGGGAAGCGCACAGCTTTCTTTTAATATTCACATGTCGTTACTGCGAGGACATGGTTCAGTGCGTGCATGACGAGCCTATTTCTGGAATCAATGGTATCAAAGAATTGATTTCCTGGTTGTCTGCTTTTTTCCTGCTTAGTCTCTTTCCTTGATTTTTTTGTTTTTTGTTGTCATCAGTGGGTAATGGAATTTCGGCTTCATGTGAAGTCGTACCTAATTAGAGGGGAAGAGAAGGACTCAGTTGGAGACCCTTTAAGCGGTCTTGTACTTAGAGGGATGATTTCATGAATAATGTGAGTGGGTTAATGCGTTTTTTTTGTTTCTTCGTCGTTCGTTTGTCTCTGTGTCGGTTTTTCTGGAGCAGCACATGATTGAAATTTTCAATTAGTTAGCTACAAGTTGTTGGAAGGGGAGTAGGTGGCGAAGAGGAATGTGTACATTAAGCAGAGCGATGGTGGATTGGATGAGAGGACTTTAATTTCAACGATTTACGAGCGATAACACTTTGGCGATGGTTTCCGGGGTGGGTGGCGCTACAGTCCGGGGTGGACCTGGGCCTCAACCAACAAGCGGCTCCAGCCAGCTCGATCTTTAGCCAACTGTCTCCAGTTTCGCACGCAAAGTTGGTTGAGGTCCACTTGCATGCGCCACCTGAGTCGCGGTCTTCCTCTACTGCGCCGTCCCTCGGGGATGGATTCGAAGACTTTTCCCGCCGGAGCATTGCGTTCCATCCGCTCTGCATGATCTAGCCATCTCAATCCTTGGATCTTCACTCTTCTGGCTCGATGCCGATGTCGCTGAACAGCCCGTTTAGTTCGTCGTTGTATCTCCTCCTTCACTCACCATCTATGCAGACGGGACCGAAAATCTTCTTCTTCTTCTTCTTTGTGTGGCGCTACAGTCTGGGGTGGACCTGGGCCTCAACCAACATGCCTCTCCAACTAGCGCGATCCCTGGCTAGCTGTCTCCAGTTTCGCACACCAAGTTGGTTGAGGTCCTTCTCCACTTGGGTGCGCCACCTTAAACGCGGGCGTCCTCTGTTGCGTTGCCCGACAGGTTCGGATTCGAAGATTCCTGCCACCGAAAATCCTCTCGAAGCAACCAAGAGCTGCTTTATCAGCTTTTGGCAAAGTCCATGCCTCCGAGCCATATAGCAGGACTGGGTCGATTAAGGTCTTGTAAGGCGTTACGTTGGTTGTTCGAGAGAGGGCTTTGCTTACCAATTGCTTTCTTAGCCGAAAGAAGCAGCGATTGGCAAGAGTTATTCTTCGTTTGATTTCAGCGCTGGTGTCATTATCTGTTCCTAGGTAGACAAAGTTTTTGACCACCTCAAAGTTATATCTGTCTGCCGTGACGTTCTGACCGAGACGTCGGTGTTGGGTGTCCTTTCTCGTTGACAGCAGATACTTGGTCTAAAGCCATCTTCGCGGCCTCCGTTGCAATACTCACAAAAGCGCCATTGACACCAAGCTGCGTTCTTCCGGTAATGTCAATATCGTCAGCATATGCGAGTAGTTGAACGGACTTCTGAAATATTGTTCCTCTGGTGTTGGCGTTCGAGTTTTGAACAATTCTTTCAAGAACGATGTTGAAAAAGTCGCACGACAGCGCGTCGCCTTGTCTGAATCCTTTTTTGACATCAAAGGTCTCGGTTAGGTCTTTACCGACCTTGATGGAGCAGAGTGCATTCTCCATCGTCATCCTACACAAACGGACGAGTTTGGTGGGGATGCCAAAACTAGACATGTGTCTGTATAGCTCGTCTTTATAGACGCTATCATTCGCCGCCTTAAACTCGATGAAAAGGTGGTGGGTATCGATTTGTTGCTCCTGGGTTTTCTCCAAAATCTGCCGAAGTGTGAATGTTTGGTCGATGGTGGGTTTTCCTGGGAATGCGGCCACTTTTGAGCTGAACGTGGCGGATGAGCTGGTAAATGACACGAAATCTGTGTGAAGTCGTGTGACGACACGAGTTTTCCTTTGATTACAGCGTCCAGGAGAAAGACTGGTTTCTAGCCAAGGTTTCTTGCCAAGATTTCCATTGCTTCCTGCTTCCCTCAGTTCGTGCCTAGAATGAAACTGAGGACTTTTCGAGTAAAAATAAGCTCCAAGCTTCCTGAATCCTATTCCTTGTTGCATTTCCCATTCCTCTTCAGTTCTTCGCTCCATATTTGGGCTGAACCATCAAATTTTTCGGTAAACACACATAATCTCCCAGTTACTAGCTGAAGTTCCTGTAAATTCATTCCTCCTTGGTTCCAGCCCATCTGTAGGATGAAACATCAAGTTTTTGTGTAGATACACACAAGCTCTTAGTTACTGGCTGAAATTCCGGTTGATATCCTTCTATTCCTCCTCGGTTCCCTGGTTCTAACGACAAGAATTTGATCCCAGCTTGCGTCCAGGAGAAAGAAGATCTTTTCCACCGATGTCTTGCCAAGATTTCCATCGCATACTGCTTTCTTCCGATCACGTCTAGAAAGAAGCAACAAATTGATGACTTTTCATGTACAAATAAGCTCCCTACCTCCTGAATCCTGTTCCATGCTAAGATTCCCATTCCTCCTTGGTTGCTCAGGTCATTTCTAGGGTCAAACAAAAAATTTTCGCGCGCAAATGAGCTCTAAGCCACTAAATCCCTGAATCTTTCCACTCCACCTTGCTTCTTTGGTCCCTTTCTGGGATGAAACAACAGAGTCTAGAGTTCAAATAAGCTCCAAGCCACTGACAGAAATTCCTGAATCCTTCCACTCCGCCCACAGCTTCCACAGATCATGTCCAACTAGAAGACGAATCATCATCTTGGAGTCATAGCGAACTCATAGCGAACACAACATCTTGGAGTCATTGCAAACCCAAATAAGGTCTCAAGCACCGCCCAAAGTGCCTGAATCCAGTTCCCAGACCGTCATCTCGAGCAAATACAAACCCTTCTCCAACCTCTGACAGATGTGTGGTACCTGTCGCTTGAACAGCATCCACAAAGGTGCCTCCATCTCCGTCGCTCATCTTTGATTTGACTCATCTCGGCGGCCATTTTGGTGCGACAAAGACATTTCATCTCTGTCCAACTGCCTCTCTGGCCGTGTGCAACGGCGGATTTCCTCTCAATTGATCACGCCTGGGGCCGTGTGCAAAAATCGAGTATTTCCCTTCACCTGTCAGCCGGCAGGTGAGCATTTGATACCGTCTCCAAGTTCACACTTGGTTCGATCAGTCCCCGACGGAAGAAGAAATTTCGAAAAATCCCCATAATCCCTTTGATGACATTTGCTGTTGATTTGCATTTGCTCTCATGTGGAGCAGGTGTCATATAATTCACACATGGTTGGATTATGCTTTGAGTGTGCGTCCGTTTTCCTTTGCAAATGCATTCCTTGGTCACGTACGGACGGAGTCTTTTGTGTATCTTGTCACAGAGGAAAAATGCAATGCCTGCTGTGTCGGATCAGATGGACGAGGTGTGCAAATCTCATTTCCGACAACATTGCATAATCAGAGTTTGCTCTTCTAAATCCCGTCCCCCCTCCGTGTTGTGTGTCACGGAAAATTGCAGTGGATTGGGTGGTGGACTTCTTCTTCTAATGACTCATTGATTTAAATTCAATTTCGAAAGAATCTCTTTAACTGCGGCCGTTCAGTTTACGATTATTTGCACATTCACACCATTTCCCCTTGATTGCGTCGTAAAAAGAAACCAATTCTCTGGCGCTGTGCACTAATTTCCCGGTCTCCGCTCTCGGATTCCACCCAAACAAACGACGCCGCACCGATGCGATCTCTAAGCGCAGTGTTCTTTGACAATTTTCCCTCTCGGGGGCAATTCTCCAGCTAAACACTGTAGAACCCACTTAAGTGGTGCTCCTTTTGTCGCCACAATCAAGTGTACACACATCTCTCTGACTGCACTAGACAGATCCACGATATGGAAGGTAGTTAAAATTTTCCGTTTTGTTGTCTCCTCTGCCCCCCCCCGGGAAAACGGGGTGTCATCTCGAACGTGTTTCTTTCCTCGCACACACACGTGCACTTAAGGACATGATACAAATTTAACCTAAGTACTGAGTAATTATGGCTGTTCTTAAAAACACAAGCGAGGGGAATGAAAACGAACGACGTACACGAAATGAAATTGTTGAGCGATTAAGGAGTGAACGACAAAGGGACTGTGGGTTTCCGTGGACTGAGCCAGCGCATCTAATGTGTGTCCTTGGGATCCAGAGTGACCACGCACGGACGATTGGGTAAATACACTCCCTATCCGTCATATTTGGTGGAGAAAAATTCCGAAAAAGGATCACGTTTTGCCGCACGCCGCAAATGGGCTGAAATCGAATCTGTATTCCCGCTCGATGCCTGTTATTTGAATGGTCTATCCTTCAGATATCATCTCGATGACTGTCGAGGGGGCAAAAAGAATACACAATGTAATCGAAGGAGTCTCTCCACGTCATCCCGTCATCCCGTCATCCCGTCATCCCGTCAGCCACTTAAAGCAACGCACCACCACCGTCCTTCGTTGAAATGCATGAGTTTTTCGCTCCCGCACCGCAAATAAGAATTGCAGATTATTTCCTTGTTGACTCTACGACTGAGCGACGGAACGCTGAGCCCGAGTGTAAGCCACACTGTGGCCGGCCGTGTTAAAGCTGCACAGACGAGCAGACCTTCTGAATTATCATATCATCAGGTTTGCTTTTGACCATCGGGTCGGAACTCGGAAGTGGTGCATGTGTACAGGCGAGCAGTGATGTTGTGGATGAAACCTTTGACATGAGGATGGACTTGCTTTTTTCCCACTAGATGCTTGTGTACTTTTTCAGCAAAAAGGAACTGAAATCATTTCGTTTTGGTGCTGCGGTCGCCGCAAAGGTGAAGAACGAGGTCGCCTATTCAAGCTACGAAGTTAAGCCCGCACACATGTAGGTCATAGCCAGCCATGGCACTGATGTGGATTTATTCATCCAAGTGCATGGGGTGGGTACGTGTGCGCATTCCAACCTGCGGAGGATGTTAATCATTTTACGTTGTTTTTCCTTGGTTTCGTTTTTTGCTCACTGAACTATCAGAGGAGAGGCCAGGAGCAGAGCGGAGCGGAGCTAAAGAGGTGTGCATTACTTCGGCGGTTATGTGTGTTTTAATCTAAAAATGGAATCATTGAGGATGAGGAATAAATTAGCGAGATCCTTCTGCATTCCGTTGAATGAAGCTTAGCCGCATTTTCCGTTTGGAATAACGTGCAGCTTGCAGTTGCCAGCGGATGCTTACTTTTCAGCGAAAAAGGAACTAAATCTGGATTCTGACCAACAATGACTTCTCTGCTGGTCTGCCTTCGGCTGCTTTTTTAAGGGACCACTGTTTGATGTTGAAAATCACGTATTTGACTCTTAGTTGTGGCATGGAGTTGATGGAGGTGGCATGGAACTCTGATTCAAGTGAGGACTCCACGCATTTAGCCCTCGACTGCGATAGGTTAGGTTACTGCGACGCCAGTGAAACCTTCTCTCACTAGTGGAAGGGACCTACAGTTTCATGCATACTCTTACCGGCCAAGTTTGAGAAGCGAAGGATCGAGAACCTACGACGTGGAGGTTGTGGTGGACGAACATATCCACAACGCCAGGGGCCACCTGACAAATACTGCCCGTTAAATTGATCCCAACGGCAAGTGACTGAACCAAATTTGAAACCAGATACAACCAGATTGTATTCTTATTCGCACAGGGGACCCCTATGTAGGCACTGCTCCATCCTGCCGTTTTCCTTTACTCCTTCAGCTCTACCAGCTTGACAAGCTTTACCATTTTCACATCACCTTCCACCCTATTGTGGCTAACTTCAATGACATTTAGTGCAATTCAGAAACGTCATTGCCAGACATGCTGGAAAATCTAAGAGAAAACATGAATTTCATATTTTTGCCAAAACAGCCAAAACATCTTTTCAAGTCAAAAAATAAGGAAAATCACTTGCAAATCGATTGAATCTACCCCACCTCACATAGCCCCACACAACTTTCGCCATTTTAGGTCAAAGTTTCCAAGAAAATCGACTTTTAAGAAATTGACATTTTTCAGCCCAAAAAATGCAGTAAAATGGGAAACGAATTGAGTCGACTTTTCTTGGCCAGAATGCACCAAGTTTGGTTTTGCCGATTTCAAGGCATTTTGAAGGCCTGAAATGAATGAAAATGGTTAGAATATGCGTAAATTGAACCAAAATCCGCAAATCAACAGTCGATGAGGTTTATTTTTCACAAAAAAGGGGGATTATGAAAATTAGAGGGTGACCAGATAAGAACGATAGGAAAAGAAAGTCGAATAAAACAACAACGGTGTGAGGTACTTGATAGACTCTGGCTTTGTTTTAAAGCTACATTCATGCCATTAAATGCGGAATAGCATGTCATTCAAATAGCGTCGTCAATTTTGCTGCCAGTGCTTTAAGAAGTCGATGTCATTTTCGATGGCTTGGTCCCAATGTCCGAGGTTATTCCGCTCATAGGGTCTCGTTGTTGGTCAGAATATGTATGGATTGAACCAAAACGAGCAAAACAACATTCGCTGAGATTTATTTCATTCAAAAAAAAGGCAAATTCACAGAATTAGGAGGTGACCAGATAAGAACGATAAGAAAAGAAAATATACAAGAATAGTGACTGATATTTAATTGATTCTGGCTTTGTTTTGAAGCTACATTCAGACCATTTTATATTAAATACCATGCCACTTAAATGGCAACCTTAGCTTCGCAGGCAATGTGTTGAGAAGAAGATTCAATTTTTGTTGACTTAGCTCAAATATCAAAGCGTTATTTCGACAGTAGCGTCTCGAATGTTGTCCTCAAGCTTGTCTCAAGAGGGTGGGTGGCATGGATTTCATGTAGCCACGGAGAAAGTAATGGATCGATGTCAAGTCCACTGAATTCTACGATCAATTGATGAGACATGACCCAGTCCCCAAGCTCTTTCTTTACAACTTTGAGCGTTGCATCCCTTGTATGACATCTAGCGCCTTCTTAATGGTAACACAGTTCTTTTACATCGACTTTGTCGACTTCTGGTTCACAGAAACTTGACTTACATTGCTTAGCATCATTGACGGCGTCTCCTATCTTATTCGAAAGCAATAAGCTCTCATGGTGCATCCAGTCCATAAACCTCATCAAAGAGTCAATCAGGTAGAAGAACGAGAGGATACTTCCCACTATCTCTGTCACTGTCCAAGCTTCTGCCGATTGCGTACTAGAACTCTGAGAGAATACTTCTTCCAAGACCTTTATGATCTGAGAGATATGCCACCAACATCTCTTTACAGGTTCATTAGGACATGGGCTGGCTCAACCCAAAGGAACCAAAACCAGATCGTAAGTGGCTAGAGTTATGGATACCGCCAAACTCGCTTACATAACTTAACCTCGTCGAACACGTGTAGATAGTAATCGCTCCAATTTAGCTTGATGTCATGGCAACGTACGCGAAATGGTCTGAGATTTGTTTGCTAAAATTAGGGCCCCGTTTAAAATTTGCACCGCCTAACTCACAGCCTTGACGATGGTTATCAGGCTTTCATTTGTTGCGTCAGCAGTCTTGTAGTCTCAAATAAACCGACCCTCTTCGTCTTCTAATGGTGCTAGAGTCCGCGCTGAACCTTGCCCTCAGCCAACAAACCCTGCACGGTCGGCACGATCGTTAGCCAACTGCCTCCAATGTCGCACGCCAAATGGGTCTCCACATGTGTGTGCCATCGGCCTTGTTCTCTTTTGTGTTCTCCCGCTAGTTCGCATTCAAAGACTCTTTGGTCTGGAGCAGTCTTGTCCATGCGCTCTGCATGGCCTAGCCATCTTAGGCGTTGAATCCGCACACGCCTGGCTAGACTCATGTCGCTACACAGCCCATCCGTGGTTCGTGGTTTGAATATCCTTCGAACCGGAATTGTGGTGTTCTACGCTCTATACGATCTGGCCATCTCAGCTAGGCACATGCCGCTATACGGCTGGCCTGTGTTTTACGTGATCTCCTGCCGTAAGGCTTATGTATATCACGATGACATTTCATCTTTGGACCATTCTACGACGCTGGACCAGGCGCCTTCAGTAGGACTCTCAAGATCCAAATTTAGAAATAGACTAATGAACCTAGTTCTCCACCTTGGTAGGGAGGCGAGGTCCATTTAACACTTCTGCTACTCTTTGGGTCGTAGCACCCGGTTGTTCTCTACAACTCCACATAGACTTGGATCAATAACCTTCACGTCGGAGAGTCTCAAATGCCCATAGCCTTAATAGACAAGATTAACTCCCAGACATGCAGGCATATCTCCGCTCCCACGTGGGGGCCAACCTCAAGCGATCAGGATGAGACCTATGCTGCTCTCACGGGCGGAAGCCTGATCGCCCGTGGCACCAGACTATAGCCTCTGGTCAAGCTACTAGCAGGATGCCATAACATCCCGGGACTGGCCGCCATTGTTATAAAGCCAAGACTTATTATGCAATATGCGATAAGGCACTTACCGTTTATTCCTTTGTTTGCGAGCCTGAAACCATCATTTTGACAAGCAACAAAGTGGGTTATTTCCTAAGCCATTAGCTAGCTCAGGATTTTAGTCGTCTTTTACGACAGGCATGCCTTACCTCGGGTATATTCTACGACCTCTACCCGAATAGGGAGGCTGACTCGTACAGCTCAGCTTCAGTTCGTTCGTCAAAACAACGAGGACATAGCAACGCAAAAATTCTCTGAAAAAAACCAAGGGCTTCTTCGTCCGCATGCATGGCCCTGCATCCTGATCATTTGAGGTCCGTTGCAAACGTGCCCGGACCGGAATATAAAGAATGACAGACTTGACTCAGACTGAAGGACCTCACAACGTCATGTGAAATAAACTGGACACATTGGGAGGAAGCGAGATATGATGGTTAGATGTGGGTGAGTACCAACACGTTACACTGTATCGCTCTACTAAGACCCTCTGGCCTCTAGTGACGCCCAATTCGACTTACTGTCACCAAGTCGGCGTTTCTCAGTTTACTTCGGTACTGGTCGATGTAGACTATGTTTTCGTTCATGTGCCATCAAACTCTGGTGGTTTGTGGTACAAAAGAGTGTGATCACCCTCTCCAGAATGACAAAGCAATTAAAGAAGCTTTGTCTGCTGTCTGATCATCCTTTAGAAACAAGTTGATTGCTGCACTGTCCCTGATCCAGAACCCCTTGGTCGTAAAATTAAAACAGCTTGCCTGTTGTCCACGGAACACCTTCTTCAAAATCTCTGACTTTCATACAACTAAAACCGCATCCCCCTAGGACCAAGAACAAGTGACAACTCAACTCCTCCTGATTGCAATAACCATCAAATCGCACGCCATTTCCACTCATCCCTCCGAACATCGAAGCAAAGCCCCCACCAGCACCCAAGCTCAACAATTCATCATTTAACCTCAATCATCGTCGAGTTCATCTGCAGAGCATCATAAAGCAAGCATTCCCAAGAACTCAAACACTCCAATCAACATTCCTGCGATGCCAAACGATATTTGCAATCAAAAAAGCTCTTCAAACACACCCCATCCCCCATTGTTGCATGTGTTCAATAAAATTCCTTCTTGCCACGGAATTTTCGAAAAGGACAGCTCCGTCCCCGGCCCCGTCCCCGTCGCATTTTCAATAAAAAAGTCAAGAACAAAACAGATATCCCATTATTGTTCCTCGTTCTCCTGTGTGTCGCTTGCATTATATGCATAAAACGATTCAAATGCAATACCCAGGAGTCCTTGTGCTCTCCGCCCGGCAGGCAGCTGCTGTCTAGCCATCGATACGAATGAACGACGACGTAGCGTAGTGCAATTTAGTGCTCTACACCGCGCCGGTAATCCTGTGTAATGTAAGGATTCCATTTGAATCCGGCAAAAAAGGATGTTTGGTCCATCTGTTGTTCTTCACAAGTTGCCGCTCGCTTCGCGTCCTGTGAACGTTCACACAACAAGACGGAGCACCATGGATATCGAATATTTCAGAATCAATCTTTACGAGCGATGAGAGGGGATAAGCTACATTCAGGTGTGTTATTAAATTCGATTTCAGCATTGTTTTCTGCCACGTCCCACTCAGCGGGCGACTTCAGCGCGCGTTGTCCTTAGAGTCGTGAGCAACCGTCCCGAGGTGATTTTGCAATTTTCCAATTTTTGCATATCCGCCCTCCGAACGGATAAACGGATACGATTTCGACACGACAAACGATGCTGTTGACACGGTGAGAGATGCTCTGCGAACGTGCTGGAAGCAGGGAAAAAATGCCAAAAAACGAACGGCAAATAGAAAACAAATCAAAAGTTTGCCATCAAAGAGCTCCCATAATCACATCCTTTCTGCTCGTTTATTCGAATCGTTTTTTCCGAGAAGAGGACAACTCCCACACTCCATGTTTCCGGAGCTCTTGTGCTCTCGATTGCACTTGATCCCGACACTGGAGACTGGAGACTGGAGACTGGAGATGTCCTCCCGATAAGCTTTCAATGGCAATTATGGATAATTTCGCACAAATCGAGTGGCGTGTGTACTCGCAGCACTACAACTGCTGGAAACTAATGAACTCCCTCGAATTGAAAGTGGAATTCAAATTGCATAATTATTGAAATCCGGAGAGAGGAGGACATTCTTGGTCTGGCTGCCAAACTGTTTGGATGGATCCTTAATTGAGTTCAATTGGGCATTCATTTGCATGCTAATTGCCATCGTATGGTGATGATGAAGATGGTGGAGGAGGGTGAAAAAATGCTGTGCAGAGGGAGGAGCGTTAAGATGTCTTAATGGCTCTGGCGAGTGTCGTCGTCTGGTGGTGTCTGGAGGGTTTAACAAATTACGGGAGCAGCAGGAATGCGATGTGGTTTTGCTGGGACAAGTCGCAAGTCGATGGGTCCTTCGAGAGAGACACTCTCCTCAAATTGCAAAACTTCCAGTCCATCGACAGCACAGAGAACAGCAAAAGAACATACCAGAGATCGAGCACGTAGAGCATCTTCAACGACAATCAAATATAAAGTCTCTAACTTAATTCGTGCTGTTTTTTTTTCCATGTACAATAATACCATTCAAAGTATTGACGACCTGAAGCGATGACTCTTCCAATGACAGTAACTTTCCAACGCGTATTCCAATGGAATAATACAAGTTACGCCATCTGTTAACAAGCCGCACGAAGTTGTAGACCAGTATGATTGATATGCTTTGCTTCTGTCTCATTGGGAGTCATTCGCCAGCATTATTGGCCGATCAGATATCCTGTCGAGAGCTCGTTGAAGAGTTTCAGTTGCGGAGTCAGCTGTGTGATCCGCAAATGTAGCCACAAGTGTACCTTCAGTTTGAGGTGTACAACAGCAATAATGTGGGACCAAGGCCACTCCCTTGCGGGACTCCTGTACCTGTTTGAGTTTAAATACCGCAGGATCCAAGTAGGAATCTAAAATCTTAAATAAACTTGGGTTGCATTTATAAGACCCTCATGCCAGACTTTGTCGAAAGCCTGTTGAGTAGAGCAGAGAAGAGCCTTTAGAGCTCCTTCAATTTCATATGTTATTCTGTGTATCTGGTCAATTGTGGAGTGTTTTGCTCGAAAGCCAAATTGGGGCTTCCCTTCGATAAATTTTTGGATGCGGTTAAAAAAAGTGTTTTCAAATACTTTGGATAAGACTTGCAGCAGCGATATCGATCCGCCCAAATTTTGGGACCATTATCAATTCCGCAACTTTCCATGAGCCTGAAACCTGTAATGGCCTAAACTTACTTACTTGTCAGTCCGGCGACCCTTAAAGGGACCGAGCCTGAGAAATTGCTGCCTTCTATCGCCGAAGGTCCCGGGCACGCTGCTTCCAGTCATCAAGGCCAAGCTGTCTTGTATCCGCGCTAAGTAACATCGATTGCCAAGGGTGGTTCCACGTCGGATCTCACAAGGATTCGGTATTCTGGGTCGCTTCTGAGGAAATGTGTCCTCTCGAGATGAATGACATCTTTGCAGTGCATGTCCCTGAAACCAATCGGGCAGCCCTCAACTTCTCCTCTCATCTTTAAACCACTCCTTAAAGGATTAATGCATCCACTCAGTGTGCGTGTATCAAAAAATGAACCAAAACCAATGGAAACCGAATTAGAGTAACCTTCCACTGATCATCCCCTGTGATATGAATTCGAATTCAATTGAAAGCCACAAACGCATGGATTTGAAAGGCGGAGGCAATCCAATAACCACATGTCAACTGCAACATATTTTGTTGGCATTTTTTTTTCCTCTTCCTCTATCTGATTGAGAAAAGAAAACTATCTTGAAAGGGTTACTACTCGGACGGAATCGTGTAATGTCCTCGTTGGTTATCGTGGACTCCATGTGGACCGCCGAGACGGACAAAAGTTACTAAATCCGATTGAAATCAAATCAAAGAATGGTTCGTTTAAACATTGAATGCTACTTGGTTTGCTCCTTCAATGTAATCGAATTGCACTATTCTTTACGTCGGCTGATCCGAAGGACTCCGGAAGGATTGTGGACGATGATGATGATATCATAACTGTGAGAGACTCGCAGACGAAATCTCTATTTATTAAATGGGTTTTAGCTTTGACCACAATGCGATTGTGTAGTTTTATTGGCGAGGGGGTTTGGATTTGGAAAAACGGATCTATTTTTGATATTTGGCAGATGAATGGATGGGTGGATGGGTGGGTGGCACTTTTCTGCTGTCGGATGTAGGGGTTAAACGCGGGCATCCTCTGTTGCGTTGCCCGACAGGTTCGGATTCGAAGATTCTTCGGGCCGGAGCTGTGGTGTCCATACGCTCTACATGACCTAGCCACCGTAGGCGTTGGATCCGTAGACGCCTAACTAGGCTCATGTCGCTGTACAGCCCGTACAGTTCGTGATTGAATCTTCTCCTCCAGAACCCGTCAACACAAACAGGACCAAAGATCGTGCGTAGAACTTTTCTCTCAAAGAGACCAAGGACTTCTTCATCCGCTTTCGAGATTGTCCATGCCTCCGCGCCGTATAGCAGGACTGGGATGATCAAGGTCTTATATAGAGTCAACTTGGTTCTTCGAGAGAGGGCTCTATTGCTCAATTGCCTCTTGAGCCCGAAGAAACAGCTCATGTCCTTTTTTGAGGACAGCATGTACTTCGTTTTGCCCTCATTCACCGCCAGACCCATTTTAGCCGCTTCCGTCTCAATGTTAGAAAAAGCCTCACTGACGGCTCGCTGAGTTCTGCCAATCACGTCAATGTCATCGGCGTATGGTAACAATTGCACGGACTTCTGGAAGATCGTGCCTCTAGTGTTGGCGTGTGAGTTTCGCACGATCTTCTCCAGGACGATGTTAAAGAAATCACATGACAGCGCGTCGCCTTGTCTAAAACCTTTTTTGACATTGAAGGTCTCGGTGAGTTCGTTACCGACCTTGATGGAGCAGCGAGAGTTCTCCATCGTCATCCTGCACAACCTGACGAGTTTGGCAGGAATGTCAAAACTAGACATGGCGCTGTATAGCTCGTCTCTATGCACGCTGTCATATGCGGCCTTGAAATCGACGAACAGATGGTGAGTGTCGATTTGCATTTCTTGGGTCTTTTCCAGGATCTGCCGTAGTGTGAAGATTTGGTCTGTTGCGGACTTTCCTGGCCTGAAGCCACACTGATATGGACCTATCAGATTGTTAATGAATGGCTTCAGGCGGGTACACAAAACTGCAGAGAAGATCTTATACGCGATGTTAAGAAGACTGATCCCTCGATAGTTGGCGCAGTTGAAGGGGTCTCCTTTCTTGTGGATCGGGCAAACGATACTGAGATTCCACTCGTCGGGCTTGCTTTCCTCAGACCATATCTTGCAGATGAGCTGGTGCATGCGCCCAACCAGATCATCTCCAGCTGCCTTAAATATTTCAGCGGGCAAACCGTCCGCTCCAGCAGCTTTGTTAGACTTCAGTCTTGGCGCACCCAAGTGGAGAAGGACCTCAACCAACTTGGTGTGCGAAACTGGAGACAGCTAGCCAGGGATCGCGCTAGTTGGAGAGGCATGTTGGTTGAGGCCCAGGTCCACCCCGGACTGTAGCGCCACACAAAGAAGGATGTAGGGGTTGGATCACCATTAATTGATTGAAAGGATTGTTGACCGCGGCCTAGGTTCACCACGGACTGTAGCTCCACACGAAGAAGAAGAATTGATTGAAAGCTATAAAAGATCCAAAAATACACGGGATATCGACTTATTTTGAAGGACTAACGAATGAGAAATGTACAAACTACAGAAAAACTAAAGAAAGCAGTACAACATTAAGAAGCGCCAGATGCAGTCGCCCCAATCAGGAAAGACAATGACGAGTGGACAATGAGGAATGATAAACGAAATTCGAGTGGGCGAGTGGGACGAGTGGGCAATGAAGAATGATAAACGAAAGGCGGATCCTTTTGAAGGACACATACAGTCGACGACCAAAGTGTAACCGATATAACCGACAGCTCTGGTGTAGAAAGTGTGACGCTAACCGAACTCTGCAAGGCACCTGGATACGACTTAAGATCCAATTTCTCAAGAGCTTGTCCAAAAAGATACTTATTAAACTTCTCTTATTAAATAGCACGAAGCAAACAAGAGCAACGCAGGAGAAGTACCGGGCTAGCAGGAGAGAGGAGAAAAACGGCTAAGCCTGAAGAAAAGAACATTGAGATTTTGACCCCAAAATCCAGGCAGTGGTTAGTAAGGCATTTCTGATGGATTTCACGGCCCATCTTCCAACTGCCACAGCGGCTCTTCTAGGGCTACCTAGGACCTGCGCACACCTTTTTGCATGTTCTGGTGTGTGTATTAAGAGATCCTGAGAGCTTAAGTGGCGTCCGGCTACATTGAGAATGAGAAGGAGAGGAAGACCGAACCTCCGCTATAGATACCAAGTCATCGCGGATTTACGACAGCTTGACCTTGATGACTGGAAGCAGCGTGCTTAGGACCATCATTGATGGTAGGCAGCAATTGCTCAGGCTATCAGTGGGAGGTTGAGCAGTATGTCGAAACGCTGCTTGTTGAGGGAGTGGTTCGTAGTGCTCCACCAATGCATACGCAGGCATTTAACTGCACCCTTTCGTGTGGTTTGAGGTTGATGTTCTTATCATGTGCGGTCCATAGCAGAATGTTTTGGACTACCGATACGAATAGCCAGTCCATTCGAGGTTGTACTCCCAATTTGAACCCAATCGCCTTTTTGCAACAGACAGCCTAGAGACATTTCTGGCGCGCTCCTGGATATTCAGCTTTCAGTTCAGTTTCGTGTCTAGTATGAGACCTAGGATAGTTGGGCTGAGAAGTGTCCCACACCCCCACCATGGCATCACTATTGTCGAGAATTCAACGACATTCAGTGCAATTCGGTCACGTCATTGCCAGATGTGTTGAAACTGTGGGTGGAAATGTGTCTTTTTTCTAAAACATGGAAATTGTCCTTTTGAGTCAAAAATAAGGAAAACCAAGTGTAAATCGATTGCTTTTAGTTCCCAAGACATAGTCCCACATACCTTTCCCCATTTCAGAGCCAAAATTTCAAGAAAATCGACTTTTAAAAAATTGACATTTTTCAGCCGAAAAAATGCAGTAAAATGGGAAACGAATTGAGTCGACTTTTCTTGGTCAGAATGCACCAAGTTTGGTTTTGTCGATTTCAAAGCATTTTGAAGGCGTTGAATGAATGAAATTAGTTGGAATATGTGTCAATTGAACCAAAATCCACAAATCAACAGTCGATGAGGTTTATTTTTCACAAAAAAGGGGGATTATGAAAATTAGAGGGTGACCAGATAAGAACGATAGAAAAAAGAATTTGTATAAACTGACAACGGTGTGAGGTATTTACGGGATTCTGGCTTTGTTTTGAAGCTACATTCATGCCATTGTTTATAGAATATCGCAACATTCAAAAGGCAGCCTCGGATTTGCAGACAGTGGTTAAAGAAGTCGATACCCTTTTTGGTGGCTTAGTCTAAATGTGAGTCGTTATTGTGACAAAATCGTCTCGAATGTTGGTCAGAATGTGCATGAATAGAACCCAAACAAGAAAAACAGCAGTAGCTGAGACTTATTTCATTCGAAAACAATTAAATTGACGAAATTAGGAGGTGACCAGATAAGAACGATAGGAAAAGATGTCTAAATAAAAAAACAACGGTGTAAGGTAGATAACTGATTATGACTTTGTTTTGAAGCTACTTTCACTCCATTAAGTGCTACAGAGTACATCTTCCAAATGACAACAACGGTTTCGCGGGCAGGTTCAAATTTTGGGTGACTTGATCTAAAAGTTCGTGGTTATTCCGGTTATAGCTTCTCCAAAGTTGGTCACGAACTAGTCCAAAGTGGATGGCCAGTTGACGGAGGCAAAAGACTTGACGTTGTGGTATCAAATCAGCTGCCATGAATACCTAGTCTTCACAATGTGTCGCTCGCATGCCATTTAGAGCCGTCTTGGGACGACCACAACTCGGAATTACGGATGTTGTTGAACTCTGGGCAGAAGGAGTGGACGAACGTTGCCCTACACCTGAGACCATTGAGAGCAACAGTGTCTCCTTTTGTTTTGCAGTGAAATAAGGTCCGCTTTCTACCCTATTTCATGGCACTCTGCAGGCGTTCAATGAGTCAAATTGGTCCCAAATCCCCAAAAGAACAATTGATGACTCATTTCTTGCCAAAAACAAGAAATAAAATTACACAAAGTGCAATCATGGAATCTTAAGCTGCTCCTTAAAGGACACCTGCACACCGCCTTCCATGGCCACTTCCAACGCACCGACTTCAAGTAATTCAAAGCATGCTTACCTTGAAATGAATTAAAACTGGCGGTGAAAGTTAGACGTTGGAAAAGTTTTTCTCCTCCCGGTGCGCGGCGGCAGCCAGCGCACATTAGCGACTGACCTTGACTGTCACTTAGCGGTAATCTGCTAATTTGAATGGGTTATCTCCGGCTGACTTTAAAGTTTCAAAACGACACCATTACTCTGGTCCGGAATTAGGGAGAGATCATGATTATGATTAACAACACCAGAGACGGCCATTCAATCAATTGAATTCAAAAGAGAGCAAGAAAAAAATGCGGAATGACACAACGATTCCAGTCTCGCTTGGTAATTTGTTACATCCCATTAGTCTTGTCCGGTCCCGGACGCAAGACAGATAGCCCGCCGTCCCATTGTCAGGTATGAGTGGAAATTCCATAAAACAAAACTCTCCGACTGGCACTTGCCGGGCTTGGAGGCACAGCACAGCAGAGCAGAGCAGCACAGTCAACTGCTTGTTTTTGGTCCTTGCTCCACTGAACCGTGGCAATTTTTAGAAATTCCAATCTGTTGTGTTGGCTTGGTTGTTTTGTTCGCCTGCATCCTCGTTCACACTGTCTGGGGCTGGATATCTCTCGTGTAACCCCAATTTTTGGTTCGTCTGCCGTTTGCTTCCGTTTTGAAGGATTTTTCGTTTTTTTTTTTGTGTGCCGTCCCTCCAGTCGGGATGGAGTGTGACATTTGGTTGTGCACATGAATTGTCTCCTCTTCTCCCTCAGCCATCGCGCGACACACAGCCGAGGACCGCCGGGTTAGGAATATGAACGTTTATTGGGATCATGTGTTTTGAAACGTCGTTGTCGAGGCTTCCGTTTTCGATGTGTGACACCTAACGGTTTGCTGGTGGGACACTTTAAGCGGCGATCCAGTCCCCAGTGGATTCGGACAGCCTTTTTGTTTTCAAAACAGAGCTGATTGCACTGAATAATTGCTTCAAAAGTGTAAATGGACAGCAGACCCAGTGTCCTTTTTTTCGCCCTTCGCGAGAGAAAAGAACTCTTTCAAGCATAAATGAACGCCAAAGGAGCGTGAACGTAGCGGAGGACCTTCAAAAGAGCAGCCAGGTACGTGTAAATAGGTGCACAACAGAAAAAAAGGGAAAAGGTAGAGGACCATTTCTAACTTTTCCTGACGGTAATGAATATTATTGTTTGGAAAGATTGTTTCTCATTTCCCTTTGAAGAGTTGCGAAGATGAAAGGAAGAAGGAAGGGAAAAAAGAACACACCAGCAGTCCCACAGATTGAACAGCAGATGAGGACGATGGAAGATGGAAGATGGAACGGATCTTGAATGCAAATTAAAGAAGTTTGCCCGCGCTTATGTTCTGTTTTGTTAGTCAACCCAGTGCATTCCATTTCGGGTTCGGAGGAGAAGTTTAAATTAAACTTTTACTCGTCAACGACCGTTTGATGCAAATGAAAATTATTTTCCAAGAGGAAAAGTTGTCTCTTCGTCTCGTCGTCCCTCGGTCTCTGCGCTCGTTGCCGTTCGCATTCTTGCATTCTCGGCAAAGTGTCAATGGATATTCTGTCATTGCACCCCTGTGCATTGCTTTTTTTTTTGTTCAACAAACTTGTGGATGCTGGAAAAGCGTGTCAGGTCGTCGAGAGACATTGTTGTTCTCTGCCACAGATTGAGGGTTGAAGAGTTTGGGAGCGGTTTGTGTGTGATTGACGGGAGGTGCTGTTGTTTTGAACGCATTCTTGAACTGGACTGGATGGAAGAATCAGAGCAACAGAGGGCGACCTCGTTTAAGGTGGTGCTCCCAAGTGGGGAAGGACCTCAACCAACTTGGTGTGCGAAACTGGAGACAGGTAACCAGAGATCGCGCTAGTTGGAAAGGCATGGTTGAGGCCCAGGACCACCTCGGACTGTAGCGCCGCACAAAGGAGAAGAAGGATGGAAGTCTGTGGAGGAATTCGATGCCAAATGACGAGCTTCTAGTGGGTGACCCTGCTACCTTCTTCAAGCCTCAAAGCCTCAGGAATGAGGTCGCTCCTGGGTCACAGGCATCATTTGCTTCTGCGGCCTCCTCCTCCTCCTCCTCCTCCTACTCCTCCTCCTCCTCCTCCTCCTCCTCCTCCTCCTCCTCCTCCTCCTCCTACTCCTCCTCCTCCTCCTCCTCCTACTCCTCCTCCTCCTCCTCCTCCTCCTCCTCCTCCTCCTCCTCCTCCTCCTCCTCCTCCTCCTCCTCCTCCTCCTCCTCCTCCTCCTCCTCCTCCTCCTCCTCCTCCTCCTCTTCCTCCTCCTCCTCCTCCTCCTCCTCCTCCTCATCCTCCTCCTCCTCCTCATCCTCCTCCTCATCCTCATCCTCCTCCTCCTCCTCCTCCTCCTCCTCCACCACCACCTAATTGTCCAAATCATCCGCAAATAACCCAAAATGGACAAACTCTCAAAACCTCCATGAGAACTGTCAGAAAACTGCTTCAGTGCGATTCAGTTGAGCATGTACTTGAGCGTGGGCGTGGACGTGTGTGCCTTCCCAAGGAGGAGACTCAACTAAACTCAACTCAACCATTGTCGTCGTCGTCGTCGCTGTCGTCCTTGTCCTCGTTTATCATCTCCCAACGTTCCGCAAAACATTAATTAAACAAAAACTACAATTCTTGAAAAGAAATTGCATTTAATGTGTAATTCGTATGCAAAAGGTGGATGCGACAATGACTCCTCCACTCCGCATGGCAGAGGCAAGGTAAGGTGCGCCACCTACCCACCACGGTACCACATCGTACCACAGAGCGTATACGTAACATTTTTCACCCGCTTGCAGTTGAATGAACACACACACTCAGTGAGGACGACCGACGACTAGAAGGAGGACTACTGTACACCGTCGAGTCGAGTATTTACCAACCAGTGAATAGTTAGTCATAAATGTTTTAATACGCTGCAGGAGGACGACGAGGACGACGACGACAACGATGACAACACACACTGACGATGACGATGCGCGTCGCGACAACCGGTGGCATTTCGAAGAAAGGCCAAACTTTCCAGGCAAAAGATGAATGCATGAAGGGATCAATGGTTTTGCATACTAATTACATTGTAACGTTGAAGTTTTCAGTTCTGTTTGTCCGCTGTTTTGCGCGAAACGAGGCGAGCACCGGCTGACAGGGCATTCGTGTGTGATTTGATGATGTTGACGCAAAACTTTGGCCAACGTGACGTTGCTGCGAAGACGGGGGAGGGCCAAGAAGAAGCTCCTTTGGTGCCTCTTGACATGGTTTTTGGAAATAAATTTACGACTTCTGGAGTTTGGCTTGAGGGGAACGGGAAATGTCGGTCGTTTGAGGTGGTCGCTAATGATGTGTGAGCTCAGATTGGGGGAGACTTGGGTGGATGTGGGAGAAGTGGCAGAAGGTCCGAGCAGATTTGAGGCGAACATGAGGCGGGAGTTTCCAAGATAACCTAACGAGTGGTGGCTAACCAACGATATGGAGGAAAGCAAATCAGGAGTAAGGAAATACCTTGGAGCAATTCTAGACTTACTTATCAGGCAGACGAACCGTGAAGGGTCTGCGCCAGAGCAATTGCTTCCTGTCAGCAAGAAAATGGAATCTAAGTGTACTAGAAAGAGTGAAGAAAGCAGACTGTGCCCTATAAGAGAGCAACAGCAAGAAAAAAGGATAAATCTCGCCACATGCCAGGCTTCTCCAAAGTGGGTCTAAAGCTTATTTACTTAATTGCTTAGCAGGCCTTAGCAGATCAAGCCTGAAATGTGGCTGCCCACCATCCCTGACAGCTTCCAGGGCACGCTGCTTCTAGTCATCAAGCTGTCTTCTGTCCGCGATGACATGGTCTCTATACCCGAAGTTCGGTCGTCTTCTCTATCTCTAACCAGGGCTCCCGGCTTCGAAGACCCTTTTTACTGAAGCCTTGTTGTCTCAATGCTCTCAATATAGCCAAGCCAGTGTAGTTGGCGGACTTTTGCCCTGTAGACTTCATCCACGACCTCGTACAGCCCGAAGGGGTAACGATTTTCCTCCTCCATTTGCCTCCCATTCGCAATTAGGTTAGTTAACCGGGTCGGCAATTCCTCGCCGTTAGGACCATCCACATATCCGACGTAAAGTGTCTCTTTCGAAGGCACCAATAATCAGCTCGCCAGTTTTGCTTAGCGTCCCACTTTCGGTTCCATTAAGCAGTTCTGTCAAGATAAGTGTTTTGTAGAACATGATTTTGGTCCTTCGAGCCCAATTGTTTTCACAAGCCGCAGTAGCATCGGTTGCCAACTGCGATTCTTCGTCGGATCTGCGCTAAAATGTCAGTCGTTGAGTTCACGTTCGCTGCAAGGTAGACAAATTCCTTCACAACACCTCAAAATTGTAGCTGTTGATCGAGGTATTTTTGGCAAGAGGGAACAACATGGAGTCATTTGTGGTGCCGTAGTGGTTATGACGCGCTCCTTACCTAGCCCTGCCTCTACCAGTCGGAGCGGAGGACATGTTTCGGTGAATCGTTTCACGCTTGAGAGCATATTTTGTATAGTTGGTATATTTTGACTTATCTTCATTGACATTAACCAGCCAGTTCCCCAGGTCTTCAATGGCCTTGCCAGCTACTACTACGGCACATTTAGACAGTGCGACGATGTTTCAACCTAAAGCTGCCAAAAGGCGAGACCTTCATTGCTAAGTGTCACCGGAGGGATTTCCGCCACTTCGACAGCAGGCAAAGAGGTTTCGGTGGACCTTCTCTTACTTGAGCTCAGCTTGAAGATCCAAGCCTCCTTTCCCCTACTCGGCCTTATTTGGACTTCAAAATATGCTTCCGGTGTTGTTTCTCGGCAAGGATGAGGCAACATCCACGTCTATACGGACGGATCTATGGTGTGTACAGGTACAGGCTCGACCATCTACTCCGAGCGGTTGAACATGCACTACTTTATCAAAATTCTGGCAATGATATTAAACCATTCTTGTTGACAGTGAAGCGGCCATTAGGCAATGCCGGCAACTCAGATAAAGTCCAAGCTAGTCGCATTCTATCGCGAGGTGCTCAAAAAGACATCACCGACAACCAGGCAGTAGACAAGCCTGTAAGAAAAGGAGCAAAACCGACCCAACTCAGGCCACACACATCTCCTCTAGCAAATAAAGAAGAAAGTAAATGATATAATCACAGAATAGCATTTTAAAAACACGTCGACTACACTGGCTCGGCCACATCGAGCGAATGGACAACAACGCTCCAGCAAAGAGGGTCTTCGATTCCGAGCCTCCTGGTTCGAGAAGGAGAGGAAGACCGAACCTCCGGTACAAAGATCACCTCATCGCGGATGCAAGACAGCTTGGCCTTGATGACTGGAAGCAGCGTGCCCAGGACCGTCACCGCAATTGCTCAGGCTCAGACCCTTCGTGGTTCGTGTGCCTGATAAGTAAGAAAGCATGTTAAAAACCGGTAGACTTCAGAAAAAGCTGCTCAAGATGGTAGTCGAAGCGCTTACTGCCCCCAACCATCCGAAGTACTTTAAAAACAAAATGGGACCTACCCCTGGCTGTCTACATATACAGGGGCTGAGGCGGCGACGAAAAAAGAGAGGACACCGTCCCAGCGAGTGCTATAGAACGCTGGGACAATACTTCTTCCAAGACTTGTACCAGCTGGCATTATGCACGTGGGTGCTACAAATTAAGGAGGATTCTCTTCGCCGTGACTGCCTAGCCTAGCCTAGCCTAGACCACCAGCCAGGGCCAGAACTTTGTTTAGGTCGTTTAGACTGTTTTAGAAGTAGGAGCCAAGAGCAGGGCAGTCATATGGGAGGTGTCACCCTCGTCCAGGCAGCTTCTACAGGAAATTTTAGAGGATAGACTGATCTCAGGCGATTCGATTGCTTAAGTTCAAAATGGATTGGGCCGGATTTCTTTCGGTGTTCGACAAGTGACGCCCGTCAACCATTTGGCTTTGATTCCCTGTGCTTAGAGGTTATTGAGCTTTAACTTGCGATTTATCAACTGCCAGTCTGTTGCCACTCGTGAGAGAACAATAGCACGTACGAGTGGTTGCTGAGAAGCTAAGCCCTGGCCCCCTACGGGCTGTAGCGCCACCCATATTATTATATTAGTCTGTTGCGCGTTTAGTGAGTCCTATGAATTTGCAGTTTCACGGGATGTCTCTATGGCCTGAAATGTTCAGAGATGCGCGGCAGACGATTGCTATTTCTGAGTTTATGCAGAACGGTGCCAGGGATTTAATTGCTGTCCAATTGACTGGACAGACAGACTGGACTGGACAGAAGACTTCCGCTTGGAAGACTCATCAGTGATTGGGTAGACGAGGGGAGACACTCAGAGACAACCCCACATCCTACTCCGTCTTCTGCCGTGGATCCATCTGTGTGAAAGTGTGTGTCTCTACCAAAGGTGTGTTGCTGTCCTACCACAGGTCTCTGTCCCGAATAAGCGTCTTGACGTTGTTGTCTGCGATCCTGCAAACCTCAGTGACAGTCAGATTAATGAAAACAATATGGGTGGCACTAAGGCCGTAGAGGGCCAGGCCTAGCTTCTCAGCAACCACTTGTGTTGTGCGTGCTATTGTTCTCCCACGAGTGGAAGGGACAGTTTTATGCCTCCTCCGAACGGCCATGTTTGAGAAGCTTTTTCTAGACAGGAAAATACTCTTTGAGAATTGTCAGTGACACGAAAAAGGTGGGGCCGTGAAAAATTATTTTTATCGCACCGATCAGGGATCGAACCAACAACGTCGAGGTTGGGGTCGACGCTCATATCCACAACGCCATGGGCCGCCAACTTGCATAATTCACAGATCCATTTATTTTAACTCAATGAATGGGCTGAAAGTAGAAGCTTCACAAATTCGAACTTGCACAAAATTGTAGAACCCAGTTGCTAGACTCAAATTTCTGCATTTCATCTCCACTTCTCACCACCCGTAAAGGTCTGAGCTTGAGCAAAAGATGCCTTACATCGCTGACGCTGCTGCGCACACTGCTGTTGTCATCAAGATCAACTTGTCTTGCACCCGTGTTGGATTGTTCTTTCCTCAACCAGGTGGCTCGAATTCCAAGACGTCCTTAGCTAGAACACTGGTGTCCATGCGCCCGATATGGGCGAGCCTGTGCACATCCTGATATAGCCCCTCCTCCATCATTCGGCATGGAATTTTTCTTTCGACGCCACGAAGAATAGGCTCTTCAGCTTAGTTTATCGTCCAGTTTTCTTCTTCATTAAGCAGGCTTAGGGATCTAAGAGATTTTGTCCCGTCGAGTCAGCAGTTGCTCTAGGTGGCGTCTCTATATGTGTAATCACACCCAACGCGGTACGGTTAAAGAGACGGAATGGGAGTAGTTCTGAGTGCTAGACTGATGCAGATGCAAGCCTGCCTATGTACCTTGAGTGGAGTGCAAACGTTTAGTATGGAGCACCACACAACCACTTCGCATAAGAGGATGGGTCTGATGACAGTTCTAAAGAGTCTCAGATAAGGTTTAAAGCTCCTTTTGTGTGCGGTGGCTTTCTTGCTCATGTATAAGGCCATCATCCCAGTCATCCCAGTCCTGCTCTATGGAGCAGAGACATGGACGCTATTGAAAGCGGATGAAGAAGCTCTTGGTTGTTTTGAGAGAAAAGTTCTGCGTACGATCGTTGGTCCTGTTTGCGTTGATGGCGTTTGTACAGCGGCATGCACCTAGGTAAGAGTCTTTGGATCCAACGCTTAAGAAGGCTAGGTCATGTAGAGCGGATGGACACCACAGCTCCGGCCCGAAGAGTCTTCGACACCGAGCCATTGGGACAGCGCAACAGAGGACGTCCTCGCACTAGATGGCGCACACAAGTGGACCTCAACCAACTTGGTGTGCGCAACTGGAGGCAGCTGGCGAAAGATCGTGCTGGCTGGAGAGGCATGTTGGTTGAGGCCCAGGTCCACCCCGGGCTGCAGCGCCAATCAAAGAAGAAGAAGTCTTTCTTATGTCCTGAGTTTCCAGTTAAATCACGAGTCATAGTTCGAATGTAATGCGACAGTCTACATTTCTTTAGAATTTACGATCCACCTTCGTTTTCGTACGCACTTGCAACAACATGCTTGGATTGTCCAGAAAAGAGATAAAGAATCCCTAGTCCCACTCAGACGGAGACCATCTTCAGTTCTCCGTCATCACCCATCCCTCTAGGATCCTTTTTGCCCCCCATGTCCCAATCCAGTAGCCACCCACGTCTTTAAAACGCACCCCCTTTCAAATTGAGCAAGACATCAAGTTTCCCCACAAATGCCCCTTGTCAGCAGCTATCTGATTCAGCATTTTAACCTCGTCTGCCCGTCACTTCAAGCGCCATCAGCAAATCTCTGCCTCCATCAAGACACAACCCCGAGCAACGCGATCCTAAAATGTGTCAAAACGACTCAATGCGACACGAAGTCGTGATTCATTTTTTATTCCAGGTACCACCGGCATTTCAGCGCGTCTCTCCGCAAAATTTCCGTCCGCGCTGAAAGACCGTCTCACACTCCAGCCGTGTCCCCCGTCATTGTCCTCGAATCAATTGCCAACAAGCAGCCATCTGCTGTCATGCCTGGAATTCTATTGCGTCCTTATTACATCCGTGCCGTGAGCTGGACAGCCTCTATCAAAGCCCCCGCCCCAGCATTCCTGACACCATTCCATTGCTCGCTCGCTTGCTTGTTTTATGATAATAAAATCAAATCAAATGAAAATGAAATCCGTTCCTTTAAGGATAATGAAAATAATTTTATTAAGCACATAAAAGCGCCATGTTGTTGTTACCGCACACCTACCCCCGGCGCCGTCGGCCGTCTGTAATAGGAAAACCATCGGGGCCCGGCTAACAGAGAGCGAACAGGATAATCTCTGATGGCAGGCAACGCAAATTGAATTAGCCAAAGCTATGGATGTATATATTGGCAGTCGGGCTGTCGTGGTTAAATGGTGGGCGGCGGGTGTGTGCGTCAAACTTCTAGGTCCTGTTTACTTCGACTGATTTCAATTAATCCTGAAAACACAAACGAGCCGGAGACGCGTGGAACATGCACGACAACGGCGAAATAGGGGAAAACGAATTCCGGATAATTTCAGGCGTCGGAGGAGGCGCTGGAGGATGGAGGTGCCCATAACGAGGTGCCCTAACGAAAGACACAGTTCGCTGCCATGTGGGAAGGAAGGATGCAGGATATTGTTCCTCGAATGATCATCTAATTAGGCTCGTTATGAGTTATTGATGTGTCGGAATGAAATAAAGGGCAGCCGGGTGATGGGTAAATGGTGTTTTTCTCCCCTGTCTTGTTGGTCATTATTTGGGGAATGATGCGAGATGGGGACAGGATGCGAGTAGGATCTCTGGATTTATGTCAAATAGGCAGAACGAAACTTTGGATGTCTATAATTCAGCAGATTTAACGCCGTCAGGGGACTTTTATCATGCTGGGAGGGAGGGATGGTGTGACCTAAGGCCCCGCTGTGGCAGTCGGAAGATGACCCAGAAAATCAACAAAAAAGCCTTACTAACCACTGTCAATTTTTTGGGGTCAAAAATTCAATGTTGTCGGATCCGCACCAAACTCTGAGAATCGGCTAGGGGACGTGAAATAACATCACCAACGGTGTACGGAAGTCATAGATACGCCTAGTACCGCCGCTGTGGCAGGCGAAAGATGACCCAGAAAATCAACAAAAAAGCCTTACTAACCACTGTCAATTTTTTGGGGTCAAAAATTCAATGTTGTCGGATCCGCACCAAACTCTCGGAATCGGCTAGGGGACGTGAAATAACATCGCCAACGGTGTACGGAAGTCTTAGATACGCCTAGTACCGCCGCTGTGGCAGGCGGAAGATGACCCAGAAAATCAACAAAAAAGCCTTACTAACCACTGTCAATTTTTTGGGGTCGAAAATTCAATGTTGTCGGATCCGCACCAAACTCTCGGAATCGGCTAGGGGACGTGAAATAACATCGCCAACGGTGTACAGAAGTCGTAGATACGCCTAGTCCCGCCGCTGTGGCAGGCGAAAGATGACCCAGAAAATTAACAAAAAAGCCTTACTAACCACTGTCAATTTTTTGGGGTCAAAAATTCAATGTTGTCGGATCCGCACCAAACTCTCGGAATCGGCTAGGGGACGTGAAATAACATCGCCAACGGTGTACGGAAGTCTTAGATACGCCTAGTACCGCCGCTGTGGCAGGCGGAAGATGACCCAGAAAATCAACAAAAAAGCCTTACTAACCACTGTCAATTTTTTGGGGTCAAAAATTCAATGTTGTCGGATCCGCACCAAACTCTGAGAATCGGCTAGCGGACGTGAAATAACATCACCAACGGTGTACGGAAGTCATAGATACGCCTAGTACCGCCGCTGTGGCAGGCGAAAGATGACCCAGAAAATTAACAAAAAAGCCTTACTAACCACTGTCATTTTTTTGGGGTCAAAAATTCAATGTTGTCGGATCCGCACCAAACTCTCGGAATCGGCTAGGGGACGTGAAATAACATCACCAACGGTGTACGGAAGTCGTAGATACGCCTAGTACCGCCGCTGTGGCAGTCGAAAGATGACCCAGAAAATCAACAAAAAAGCCTTACTAACCACTGTCATTTTTTTGGGGTCAAAAATTCAATGTTGTCGGATCCGCACCAAACTCTGAGAATCGGCTAGCGGACGTGAAATAACATCACCAACGGTGTACGGAAGTCGTAGATACGCCTAGTACCGCCGCTGTGGCAGGCGGAAGATGGCCCAGAAAATCAACAAAAAAGCCTTACTAACCACTGTCAATTTTTTGGGGTCAAAAATTCAATGTTGTCGGATCCGCACCAAACTCTCGGAATCGGCCAGGGGACGTGAAATAACATCACCAACGGTGTACAGAAGTCACAGAAGCGCCTTATAGAACTTTGATTACACAATTCACATACGATCCACTCAGGGCAGAGAAATCCAGGTCAGATCCATCGCCGATGTCCTTCCACACTCCAAGCCAACCGCCTCCTCCACCGGAAGTGCAGCACAAAGTAACCCTGTCGATGGGCGAATAAATTCGTGCTTCTTCTTTCACACATGCACAGACCATTCATTTCGATGTCATTGCCTTTCCGGCGAGTGGATGCAGGCTATAATTTCCCCTTCGATAGAATATCTCTCTCCACATCCTTTTTGCCATGTAAATTTATTGAGCAAATACCGTAATTATAGCCAGTCATCCTCTCCCTTCAACACTCTACTGATCCCTGTCGGAGAGCCAGACACGGGCATGTGCGCCAGGTAAAGTGCTGCCTCTGCTGCTTGCCGCCGCCGATAACAAATTGATTTGTTCCTTCCTGGTATTTACTTCTGGCTTTCGTTGCATTTGGAGGATTTAACAAATTCATACATTATGCCGAAGTTTGCGGGGGTCTGCATAGCTGGCGGTGGCCCGGTGGTGGACCACTTTTAGAGTTTATCAATATTGCAGAATATTTCCCATAATTCTGACGTTGTTCATCGGTTCTCGTGTACACAACACTCCATTAATGAACTTGAATAAATGATGCTCGGAAGGAGAGTGGAAAGGGAGGACTAACGTTCATCCCCTCACACATGTGATTGCAGGGGGGGGGGGGGATGAAACATCGTCTCCCCCTCTCTTCTGGTTGATTTGGAACGCTGCATTAAGATGTTACGGTAACAGGCTCGGGATCCGATTAGAAGGAAGCTTTGTTCGCTTGGAGCACAGCCATTGATGGGGGTGTTGAAAGAGGAGTGCTTAGACTCAAAGTGAATTAAATTCGCTCGACTTGAAAGGCTTAAAGGACGGAAGGAGCTCTGACAGGTGTTCGAACGATAAGGTGGCCTAATTTTCGAACAGCTCTTGATGACATTTAGTTCTGGCCAAGTGGTGTGCAGGAATGGGATCAGGAAATGGAATGCTTTGAGGAACAGAAGGAGTTCTTGGGTGGAGCAATGTTGTGGAACTTCTTTCATCACGAACGACTCTAAATGATGAATGGTGAATTTATTGCTGCACAAGATAATGGATTGTGGGCCACACAATGTACATGCATTCGGAGTGAGTTCTTCGCAGTCTTTTACTTAAGGGAGTGCTACAGTCCGGTGAGGACCAAGGCCTCAACAAACAAGCGCCAACCTCTTACCATTGTCGCTTGAAACTTAAAACAATAAAATTTACTTTTAAAATCACAATCATGCCCCTGCTGGCAGCACTGTAGACAGTAATTCAATGACATTTAGTGCAATTCGGCCACGTCATTGCCAGACATGCTGTGAAATCTAAGAGAAAACATGAATTTCATTTTTTTGCAAAAAACGGACAAAACTCCTTTTGGAGTCAAAAAATAAGGAAAATCGAGTGCAAATCGCTTGAGTCTAGTCCACAACACATAGCCCCACGCATTTTACCCCATTTTAGAGCCAACATTTCAAGAAAATCGACTTTTAAGAAATTGACATTTTTCAGCCCGAAAAATGCAGTGAAATGGGAAACGAATTAAGTCGACTTTTCTTGGTCAGAATGCACCAAGTTTGGTTTTGCCGATTTCAAGGCATTTTGAAGGCCTGAAATGAATGAAAATGGCTAGAATATGCGTAAATTAAAGCAAAATCCACAAACCAACAGTCGCTGAGGTTTATTTCACGTAAAAAAGGGGGATTATGAAAATTAGGGGCTGACCAGATAAGAACGATAGGAAAAGGAATTTGAATAAAATGACAACGGTGTGAGGTATTTAATTGACCCTGGCTTTGTTTTGAAGCTAGTTTCATGCCATTTTCTATGCAATATCGCGTTTTTCAAATGACACCCTCAGTTTCACTGCAAGTG
This sequence comes from Eristalis arbustorum, assembly GCA_916610145.1. Taxonomy (NCBI): domain Eukaryota; kingdom Metazoa; phylum Arthropoda; class Insecta; order Diptera; family Syrphidae; genus Eristalis; species Eristalis arbustorum. The sequence continues at coordinate 66,739,871 of OU744319.1, forward strand.
CTCTAAGAAGACGGTCCAATTTTTGGTGACTTACTCCAAATGTGTGACGATATTCTGCCAATAGCGCCTCGAATTGGTCAGAATATGCCTAAATTTAACCAAAGGGAGCAAAACAACTGTCGCCGAGACCTATTTCAGTCAAACACAAGGCAATTTTCACAACTATGAGGTGACCAGATAAGAGTGATGGGAAAAGGAATACAAATAAAAGTTCTACGGTGTAAGGCATTGAATTGATTTTGCTTTTATTTTTGAGCTATGTTCATGCCATTTTATATGAAGTATCGCGTCAGTTAAATGGCAACCTTGGCCATTAACTTAACTCAAATATCTATTCGCTTGGTTCAAATGGCATCTTCAATTTGCCAAGCAGTGGCTTAAGAAGTCGCTCCAATTGTTCTGGGTCTACATTGTGTCTGATTGGCTTAAAACTTGAATGGAGCCAGTACTGTAACAGCCAGGATCGTGATGAAGTGCTTGCGCAACCACGTTGAGGTGATCCCAGGTAGCTGCTTGAAGCAGTCCTTCAGTTGGGGGGTCCCTCTTTTGCCGTGGAGGAGATGTTTGCTGTTCTCTTTGACCCTTTTGTGGGCCGCCCGGGCATGTGATCTTCGGACATTCAAACTGGATGGTTGGGACGGGGACGGAGCCAGTAAGCAGAGTTAAAGGACACTCGAAACTGTTTGACTGGCTGACTGTTTGACTGAGCACATGTATGGCAAGATCTGACAATATCCCTTGACATCTTCCGAATCTCATCGGAAGATCTCCTCCTACACTAAACTACTCCTCCTCCTAAAATCTCAAGGGCGACCAGTCTAGCGGATCTAGACTAGGAAACCTAGACCAGCACCCTACCTTACCGAACTTCTTAAAGCTAACGAAACCGACGCTACACCTCGGTTGATAACTTGGTCAAAATGACTGGCGTTTGTTGGCATTAACGGCTCATTTGTTGATCATGAGCTCGTCCAAGGTGGATGGCTTGTTAACGTCGTCAAGGACTTTGCAAAGCCTTTTCATAATAATAGTTTGGGTGCCGCGCTACAGCCCATAGAGGGCCAGGGCCTAGCTTCTCAACAACCACTCGTGTTGTGCGTGCTATTGTTCTCTCACGTGGAAGGGACCCACAGCCGACTCCGAACGGCCAAGTTTGAGAAGCTCTTGCTAGACAGTAGCACCTTTTGAGCATTGTCAGTGACTCGAAAGAGGTGGGGCCGTGAAAAGTATTTTGGTGGCGCAGAGCAGGAATGAAACCCACGACGTCGAGGTTGGGGTCCACGCACATAGCCACAACACCACGAGCCACCATTTCGAGTGGGCCTGTTCGAGTGGTCTCAAATCGGCGGCCTTGGTCTCACAACTTCGAGTGTTGCGTCGCTTGTATTGCATTTAGACCCGTCTTCTTGGAACCACAGTTCGGATTTAGGGCTGCTCTCTAGCTCTAGGCACACAGAGTCCACAGGCGTTCCTCTATACATGTTATCCCTCGTAGCAACAGTATCCTTTTCCTCCTCCAAAAGAAATAAGCTCCGGCTTTTCCACCGACTTCAAGCCATTTTGACGGCTTTCGATGAACGAAAATGTCCACAATACGCCTGAATCTCATCAGAATACTGACCACGTCCCACTCGTCAGCCAAAGTTTAATCAATCTCCTTAAATACCACACCAAATGATTGACATGCACGAAGGGAACTCAGAATCTCTTCAAATACCACCTGCTGACATAACAAACACCTCCCGACGATCTCACAAGCAACGACTTTAAGCTGATCCCAGACCTCAAATGCCACACACTAAGTAAGGTCGTTAATGAAGCTCAATAATTAGGGAAATACCTGTGAATAATTGCCCTGCCATCCATCCCTGCAAATTATCCATTCAACTGCAGTGACACAGCTCCCACATCGAAATCCCTTCTCGCACACACACACCCAGCAACCAGCACCCGCCCAGCATGTCCACAAATAGGATAACAAATGAAAACTAATCACATCCCATGCACACGCATCGCAAGGAAACAACCAATTCCGTCCGCCCAACATTTCCTTCGACTTCGGATATCTCTCCTTATTCACTCACGAAGGCAATCAAATTAAATTGTTATCAGGAAATTGATTTTAAGCATGTTTAATACCCCCAACAGGGTCTGATTACGAATTGCAGCTGTCTTGAGAGAGAGAGAAGCTAAAGCACTCGAACGTCTTAATGAACTCGTTTTCCACTTCACTTCAATCCGAATCCAGCCGAGAGCAGGCGGCGTTGAAGTGAAAAATAATGAGGAATGCATGACAATACATGCGATGCTCACACACACGGGTGTAGACTCGTTCAAGGACACACATGGACGAGGAACTGTTGTTTATTTGATGACGAACAGAAGGGAAACTAAAAGAAATTAAAAGCTCTGTTTCCCAGAGGGCACGGCAGATAACTTGTCTCCCTAAACGAACTTGACCTGGTAGCTCTTGTCAACAGCAAGCCGACCCTTATTCAAAGCAGGCCGAAAACAAAAAGGACAAAGCCGACATCCGATGAGATTCGGAAGATGTCAAGGGATATTGTCAGATCTTGCCATACATGTGCTCAGTCAAACAGTCAGCCAGTCAAACAGTTTCGAGTGTCCTTTAACCCTGCTTACTGGCCCCGTCCCAACCATGAACGGATCCAGAAGGACACATGCCCAGAAGCGGCCCACAAAAGGGTCAAAGGAAAAGGAACAGCAAACATCTCCTCCACGGCAAAAGAGAGACCACCCCCCTCCATCTGAATCGAGACCTTGATTGATTGACGAGAACTGGGCATGCAGCAGATTCGCTGCTAACACGCTTCATTAGAAGTGAAATCATGAAACCAAATAATGATGTACAGCTCAACTGCTTCTGCTGCATCAGCAAATATAACCTCCACACATCCTGGATAATCGATGGGTTTCGGGGGGAGTACACAACAATTATTCATCCACAAGTGTTTAGAAGTTTTTCTCCCAGACACTTCCACTCCATCCAGCCCACGGACGGATGTCCGAGAACTTGTTGCACACGAGCGGAGGAGGAAGGACGACGTCATAGTTTATTTCAATTTAAGCATGAAATCCTCTCAGCTGGAGTCCAGTGTTAAATGGAATCATTTCCAATTGAATAGATTTTTTAACCAATGAATTAGGACATCACGGCATCATTGTTCTCTGGCGTCAACTGAAACATAAACAATTGATGCGAATGCCTAGGAATTCATATATTTGTGTGCACTGGCGGTAAACTATTGTGCAATGGATCGTGCAGCTTGAACTCTGTACCATGGAATTGTTGGCTTTGTGTCGGTCCCGTTTTGTGTTCCATCTAATAGAGCAGAATTAAATGAATTTTGCGCATATTCTTTGTTTCGTTTTGTTGCTGCTTTCATTTGGACAGGACATGTCCTCAGTTTATCATTGACAATCGCGCGCGCAGTCATTTATTTATCGGTTTACACGGAAACATGGTATTTTTGTTTCATTTTAAGCTGCAATTTTGGCAGAAGAGGATTACACAAACAATTGACTCCGTCCGGCGGGCCATAATCATCATATCGGGTGGATTTTGTTTTATGCATGTCAGCCACTCTTTATTTTCGGATGAATACACAATCGGTTTTGTGGATAACATGGTCTTTACAGTTCATGGAATACAATTGAATAGACTCTGCATGGCAGAGAGAAAACAAGAAATTGTTAATCTATCTCAGCGGCCATTGACCGGTGGTCGTCTGGCGATACGTTGGACATCATCGTGTTTGATTGGAAAACATAAACGAACGCTTCTCATCGTCCTTGGAGAACAAATGCTCACGCTTCTCATCGTCCTTGGAGAACAAATGCTCACGCTTCTCATAGTCCTTGCCTGGAGGGCACATGCTCACGCTTCTCATCGTCCAGGACTGGAGAACGAACACACACGCCTCTTCGATGCATGATTCAATCACCAGAAAGAAACATCGTCGTTGGGCAAAGACACCAGCTGTCTTCCAATCGCCAGGACTTTGTAGACATCTGTCCCTTTCATTCTGAAGAAGCAAATTCACTGTTCAATCAATTCAATCAGTCTCAATAAACCGTCCAACCTCCACACCAGAATCAGGATCATTTCTTGCTCCTCTCCTGCACATCCACTTCAAACCCCTTTCTTTTCCTTCGGTTCTCGTTGTGAATTCCCTTCCAAGCCAAGGTCCTGGATGTTCCTCCTTCAATTCCAGTCCCGTATTGTGCACCCCACGAATCCTCGTCCCGATTGTCGATAGAAACTGCAAGAAAGAAAAATTCATCGTTAACGCCACAAAACCGTCAATTCCCCATCCGCTGAGACAATTGTCAAAAAACAGCTCAAACGTCTTACCCTTTTGCGCAACGCTCTGATTGGCCAATCTTGCCGCGCTTATGCAGAATATCACTCATTTCTCCACAAAAAAAAAAGTCCCCCGGTGGCGACCAGCCAACAGCGGGTAAAAAAGAGCGAGACGGCGTGTTGGTTGATTTCGAGTGGTCTGGGGATGTCATTTAATTTTGTATGATTCGGGGCGAGAAGCAACGTGCATTTAATAGAAAGTCTTAATCCGCAGCTGACCACTTGACACATTCCTTAACAAACCCACAATCGCCATCGAAAGAGAAGACTCCTCACAGGACATCAAACGTGACCCAGGTCAGTGCTGGAACATACTTCATCTCATTGCAATCGAAATCATGAAACCCAACCAAGCATGAGCTCCCCTTCAATTGAAAGATGCTTGATGGTCATCTCCTGGCAAGGAAATCGTTCCTGAGAATTCTGGAAACAAAGAGAGAAGGCAATTAGAGCTGTTTCCAATCATATTTCATTCACATACCACACTTCTAAGGAAGACTGACACTTTTTCTCTTTCAACATCCTTTGTCCGGCACCCCATCTCCAAGGAGACTGATTGAACACAAGATTCTCTCTGCAATTTCATCTAATTTGTGGCAAAAATCACATCCAAAGTGCATGCAATCCTTAAACGCCAAGTGGAAGGCATTCACTTCAAGATTCTGGTGAATCCCAATCGAAGAATTCCTCAATTCCTTTGCCTTTAGCATTGCTAAACTGAAAGGTTCCATCCATTTGATGTCGTTGGTGGCAGCTGGAGTCAGTTCTCATCCGAAGTTCCAAGAAATTCTGTAAATGTCCGTCCAGATTCAATGAAACCTTCACCGTCTTCGACTCTAACCTCTTTTCGGGCAATCCATGTCCGGCAACTTCCGGAAACCCCTTGAAAATTCCATCAATTCCCACAAAACTGACGAAAATATGTACAATTTCACGCCAGTTCCTTCACATTTCTGATAATACGAAAAAGTCACCAAAAATCTCTAGAATCCGCATCCTCTCATCCGCTTCCGTCAAATTACCTCCTCCAAGAGAATGCATTCCACCCATCCACAGTCCAACTCGGATCCACAAGTGCAACGTCAACCAGTCGCCATCTTGCTTCCATAAAAATGTCCCCCCACTCGAAGTGGACCGCCACTCAAGCGGGGAAGATGAAATGTCCCACCCACAGGATGCACTTAAGCTCAATTCCGACTCGGAATTTTTGTATAAAAGAAGCGCAAGTGGCCGGCGCAAGCTCACAAGTCCGCGGTCAGTAGTGCAGTGCAGTGAAAAGTGAAAAGTGAAAAGTGCAGTGCGGGAAATAAAACGTCGGTAGTGCCTCAGTGTTGGCTCGGTTCGGTTCGGTTTTTTTTTTAGTCTCCGAGTGTCTCGCGAGTGTGTGCAAAAAGAAGTGAAGTGAGAGGGTTGCGCTTCTTCCCCTCTCTTCGCTCAGCCCCTCAGGCGATGCAAAAATGCAAGAGGCTAGTGTTCTTGTGTTGGTGCGCGTGTGTACTTTGCTTGAACGCCTTTGCTTTGTGTGCGCATTCGCGGTGATGTCCAGCTTGCGCCGAGTGCTTGTGTGTGTGCGCATCTGGCTGGCTGCGTTTTGGCATGCAACGGTATATCGGTTCTGACAACTGCTCTTGTGTCTACAAAAATGGCGTTTTTCGTGATTTTTTTTTGAAGTGGTTTGACATTCAAATGAAGAAGTGCGCGCCCTTTTGAAGAGTATCCCGCTCGAATGCTTAGCGTCCCCAGTGCGGTTGCAGAAGGGGTCTCAGTGGTTTGTTCGGTCTTCCGCGAGTGGTCTGCCATCCGATCTGAGCTTTAGTGCCTGTCCCCCTGGAGCAGTGAAGCGCGTCCCGCTCGAGTGCTTAGCGTCCCCAGTGCGGTTGCAGAAGGGGTCTCAGTGGTTTGCTCGGTCTTCCGCGAGTGGTCTGCCATCCGATCTGAGCTTTAGTGCCTGTCCCCCTGGAGCAGTGAAGCGCGTCCCGCTTGAATGCTTAGCATCCCCAGTGCGGTTACAGAAGGGGTCTCAGTGGTTTGCTCGGTCTTCCGCGAGTGGTCTGCCATCCGATCTGAGCTTTAGTGCCTGTCCCCCTGGTGCAGTGAAGCGCGTCCCGCTCGATTGCTTAGCATCCCCAGTGCGGTTACAGAAGGGGTCTCAGTGGTTTGCTCGGTCTTCCGCGAGTGGTCTGCCATCCGATCTGAGCTTTAGTGCCTGTCCCCCTGGAGCAGTGAAGCGCGTCCCGCTCGAGTGCTTAGCATCCCCAGTGCGGTTACAGAAAGGGTCTCAGTGGTTTGCTCGGTCTGCCGCGAGTGGTCTGCCATCCGATCTGAGCTTTAGTGCCTGTCTCCTTCCTGAAGTTAAGCGCGTCCCGCTCGATTGCTTAGCATCCCCAGTGCGGCCAAATAAGGGGTTTCAGTGTCTTGCTCGGTTTTTCCGCGAGTGCTTGTGTGTGCATCCAGGACTCCCACCGATGGACAAGCGAAGTAGGTAGGTCTTCAGTCTGGTTGTTCCCAAGCGGCCTGGCGTTGAAGCACCTCTATTCCGCATCAGTGTCCAACAAAGTGAGTAGCCTTTTGATTATCGCTCGCATTTGCCGTCGGGAAGCAACTCGCCGTCCATCCTGGTCACCAGTGCCGTCGGGAAGTTAGAGCAGCTGGGGGTCCGTTTGGTTAGCAGCCGGGGAGGGCATTATGACGCCTTGTTACTTACTGTGTAGGGACCATTTAAACCTCTCCTTTCCAGGTCGCAGCTGTAAGTCCTCTTCAACTGGTTTACACCTCTCCGTCGCGAAGGGGCTGGCTGGCGAATTAGGGCGCTTCTGGGGGTCCTGTCGCGCAACTCAACCGGAAGTGGGATTGTTGAAGGGCGTAGGGCTAGATTATTTATTTATTCCCGTTTTTTCTTGGTTTTCAGGTTCATCGGTTCAACTGATCGAAGGACGATCGGTTTTCGTTCGTGTTTCGCTTGATCTGAGGTTTCGGTTGTTTCTCTGCTCGGTAGGGTCTTTCACACAAAACTGTCAGAGTGTCTCCCCACGCGCGCGGTATGGGAGGGGTAAGAGGCGGGGTACAATTCTTTCTGAAAGCAAAGCTTGAAAAGGTTTCTTTTTGATTCTTGTTAAGTTTATTCTTACCTTGAGGCGAGAGGCTGGCCCCTGGCTGGTGCGCTTGCCTCGCGGACTGAGAGGCTGCGGTGGCGGTGTAGCCTTTCAGTCATTTTCTGTCACAGTTTACTAATGGATCCGTCAGGAAATTGGTTCCATACGCTTGGTTTTGAAGGCCGGCGGTATGGAGCCAGTTTTTTGGTTTGCTTTTTATTCGCAGGTGTGGCGCACTGGAGATTGGTTGGAAGTGCGACTGACTGATTGTGCAGAACGGGCTCTCTTGAATTGCCGATGGGAATCCAGGTTGCACTTGTTTTCATTAAATGTCGTTCACCCTTCCTTTAATTGTATTTTTTGTTCTTTTCTTCCCGCAGGGTCGGCGGTTTGGACTAGTCTGGAGTTCGCGTCATCTGCCGACGGCATTTTGGAACCATGGTAATTTTACGTCTTTTAAAAACTTTGCTTGAATATTTTGTCGTGTGTGTGAGTTGCTTTACCTTTTTTGTCTCGCTTCTGTCTCCACTCCACCATTCGCTGCAAAACCTCTGCCAATGCATCTACTTCTCGTCTCCCTTTCATCTCAACATTCTGAAGTCGTCGCGGCGTTTCTGTTGTGTTTCCTTTTGTGTTCTTCCATTCCCTTGTGTCACCGTGGTTGCTTGTCACGTCAACCCAGTCACATTCGATCTGGTGGTGGCTTTTTCTCTGTCTCTTTTGAGCAAGGGTGCAGTCGTGTTGGTGGCTGTGTGTGAGGATGCACCAGTACCATTTTTGTGGTTTCCTTTTTGCTTAAACGAGCAGGTGGTGGATTCATTCTGGCGGATGGGTCCAGTGAAGTTAAAAACGAAGTTTTGTTTCTGTTGCCTCGTCATCTTCTGTATTTCTGTCGTTATGAGTTTAGTGCTGTATATCGACGGCTACCTAAACATATAGATTCGATTTCTTGTGTTCGTTTCCTGTGGCTCTTGTGTTATTATATACGAATCGTTTCAGTTCATTACCAAGAACCAGAATATTCACAAAATGATCAACAAGCTCTGTCTACTACAATTGCTAAGATGTGCTGCAACTTAACCAATCTACTACAACTGCACAATCTCTATAAAATGTAAACGCGGCTGAATGTGGCTGACGAACGTGGAATATTTTCATTATTGCGGGTAAAATTTGTTCAAGATCTCTTGTGCTTTGTCTTTTCTGGATGTATTAACCACGTTAAGAATTCTGGGCCACTTACTTACTTATCAGGCAGACGAACCATGAAGGGTCTGAGCCTGAGCAATTGCTGCCTTCCATCGGTGACGGTCCTGGGCACGCTGCTTCCAGTCATCAAGGCCAAGCTGTCTTGCATCCGCGATGACTTGGTCTTTGTACCGGAGGTTCGGTCTTCCTCTCCTTCTCGAACCAGGAGGCTCAGATTCGAGGACCCTTTTTTGCTGGAGCGTTGTTGTCCATTCGCTCGATGTGGCCGAGCCTGTGTAGTCGACGGATTTTTGCCTTTCGGACTACATTCACATCCTTGTACAGCTCGTAGAGTTCGCGGTTGTGTCTTCTCCTCCATTCGCCTTCCTCGCAGACGGGACCATATATCCGACGTAGAATTTTTCTTTCGAAGGCACCAAGAATCAGCTCTGCAGCCTTACTTAATGTCCAGCTTTCGGCTCCATAAAGTAGGACTGGCCACTGGACGGTCAAATTTCGCTAATCCCTTTTGTGGGGTTAGTAATTGTAGCTCATATTTTTGTGTTTAAGTGACTCAGTGCCTTTTAGGATCATGCCACGGACCTTAACATCCTTTCTGTCCTTATTTTCTTACATCTTGCTGCAAGTGATGAGTAGGTCTTTGTGAACGTCCTCCACTATTCCTTTCTTGTTTTATAACCGCTGCCTCCCTTCCAAAAGCCTTTTCGAGTTGACCTGGAAATCGTTTTTTGTTTGATGCAGTAGGTACTTGCCCCAGCAGTTGTTGTTGCGTTGCAGGTGTCAAGGTTCAGGGATGGTTATTAATACCCTTAATTGTCCGGTCAAGACACAGCCGACTTAATTGCTTTCAGTGGCTTGACAAGTTTTAGTGTCTGCCCTATTCAAGCATTCGTCTAAGAAGATCTAGCTAATCTGTACAAAAACCGCTGACGCTTGAATTTGAATGCAGCAAGGAAACAGCCTTGTTGTGCTGCTGTTTATAGTTTTCTTTGAGTGGCTCTACCTGAATTCACTTTATTTAGTGTTTAGTTAGGGCTCTTCCTACGCTCCACCGCCAACCAGCTTTCCTTTAACTGCTGTAAACTCATCAAGTTGGCTGAGGTCCTTCTCCTCGTGGGAGCGCGTTTCGCGCCTCGGCGCACGACGGTGATGATCAGTGTGTTTTACTTGCTCAGCGAGCTCTTTAGAGAGCTGACTCTGTTACCCAATTGACGTACTTAATTTTGACCTCATTTACCGCGAGACCCTACTCCCGCTTCAATGCCAGCCAACGCCTCATTGACTGCTCGCATTCCTCCTCTCCATGCATCTAACTGCAATACATGTCTTGCCAGGAGTGCCCATCAGTTAACTCTTAAGCCTGCTGTCGGACGCACAGTTAAATTTGGAGATGGCGCGGAAGAGTTTTATGCACGCTGGTTAGACGCTTCGATGAAATCGACGAATTGGTGGTGCATGTCGATCTACATTTCTTGGGTGTCTTCCCGGATCGGATGCAGCGAAAATCCGATCTATTGTGGACTTTCATGGTCTGGAACTAGACTGATAGGGGCTGGGCAGATTGTTGACGAAATGTTTCAAGCGTTCACACAAAACTGCAAGAGAGGATCCTGTGCACGACGTTGAGGAGTCTAAGGAGTCTAAGGGCTTCTAAGGGGTCTCATTGCTATGTAGCACTGGTCTCCAGATCAAATCATAGCATTCTGTGTGGATCGTGGCGTCAGTCATGACTCTCCAATAAAACATCGAGTGTTCCTCCTGTTGTCTGGTCCTTCTCACAATCTCTCATGTCCTTCTAAAGCTTCCCTTGATTGGAGATCCATCTGAGGACTGCTCCCATCAAATGCTCCCTAGCCTAGAGAGTATTTCAAGCATACCTTGAAAGATGACAAATGATCTAAACTGACTCCACCTCCATCCGACCTTCGATTTCATTCTCTTCCCCCCATCAATTCGTTTCAATTTCCTCGTGCGCGATTTGCTGCGTTCAATGCTTCCGGAGCGCATTCATTTCTTTTTTTCTCTTTCCATTGCCCTACTTAAGCCGTCTTTAGAATGCACCTGGCACTCAGGTGGGAATTGTATTCGCACTTCCCTCCAAGATGCATGGCACTCCAAGATACAACTTCATTGCACAGGGGGCACAAGTGCTTTGCAGCGGCAATGGAGGGTCCTTCGCTGAGATGCTTTCCACTTGAGATACAGCATTCGGCAAGCAAATCTATTGCAAGCAGCGGAAACGCGAAACATGCATGCACTCCCCTGCTTGCTGCCGCTGCTTCTGGTGGTGCTTGTAATGAAATTCACCACCTGAACAATGCACAAACACAGAAGTGTGGCATTCAATTTAAACTTGGCCTAAACTTTAGTCACGCTCCCCGGGAGTCGGGAGGGGAACAGCTTAACTTTTGTTCCTGTCTAATGAAATCTGCG